>PPOZ03000003.1:600000-991520 GCA_003708715.3 [Candida] wancherniae | reverse complement strand
AACCTTACCTCCCTAAGAAACCTTACCTCCCTAAGAAACCTTACCTCCCTAAGAAACCTTACCTCCCTAAGAAACCTTACCTCCCTAAGAAACCTTACCTCCCTAAGAAACCTTACCTCCCTAAGAACCTTACCTCCCTAAGAAACCTTACCTCCCTAAGAAACCTTACCTCCCTAAGAAACCTTACCTCCCTAAGAAACCTTACCTCCCTAAGAAACCTTACCTCCCTAAGAAACCTTACCTCCCTAAGAACCTTACCTCCCTAAGAAACCTTACCTCCCTAAGAAACCTTACCTCCCTAAGAAACCTTACCTCCCTAAGAAACCTTACCTCCCTAAGAACCTTTACCTCCCTAAGAAACCTTACCTCCCTAAGAAACCTTACCTCCCTAAGAACCTTACCTCCCTAAAGAACCTTACCTCCCTAAGAAACCTTACCTCCCTTCGGGTCTCACTTCTTGTTCGACCTTCGGTCTCACTTTTTGTTTACGCAAATCTTACTGCAAATCTTTTTTGTTTTCTTTTTCTTTTTGTTCGACCCTTCGGGTCTCACGTCTTTTGTTCGACCTTCGGTCTCACTTTTTGTTTACTGCAAATCTTTTTTTGTCTTTTTGTTCGACCTTCGGTCTCACTCTTTTGTTCGACCTTCGGTCTCACTTCTTGTTTACTGCAAATCTTTTTCTTTTTGTTCGACCCTTCGGGTCTCACTTCTTGTTCGACCTTCGGTCTCACGGCTTTTGTTTTTTGTTCGACCTTCGGTCTCACGACGTCTCTCTCTTCTGTTCGACCCTTCGGGTCTCACTCTTTTGTTCGACCTTCGGTCTCACTTTTTGTTTACTGCAAATCTTTTTTTGTCTTTTTGTTCGACCCTTCGGGTCTCACCCTTTGTTCGACCTTCGGTCTCACCTCTGTAAATGACCGAAAAAATGACGGTGAAAATTTTTATAGGGGAAGTTGCAGAATCGGTGACCACTTCACGCAGACAGAGTCAATTACCCCTATTTCTACCCCTATTCTTTACACGCTCCTACCGTATCTATTTACTTCTTCGTTTCTCTTCTCTTCTTTCACAAATTATTGCCCCTTTAGCAATTTCCTGTGCCGTGCGCACGCTTTTTGCATTACTTGTGGGACATTGCAATCTATCTAAATGCGTAAACACACCGTAAAATTCGAAAACAAGGGCATTTTGACGCAAAAACTGCAAATCATACGTTCTGCTACAGACTACCCCAATGCGCACGATCTTTGTACATCGTTGGCTGTAGGGCGGCCACTTGTCTGATGCCTAAGACACCACAACCGGATACTTAGTGAAAAAGAAATTTCCTTGGCTCCCGGGTTTAGAGATCTGCGGCCACTGCATCCGTGCCCATGTCAGGCCGTTCTCTCTATATCCGGCGAGCGGCCAGTTCGCTGCATAGTCTATGCAACGAACATCCGCGCAGGTCCCAGGAGGCTGCGGGAATCCATTGCGTAATGTACGTTTCCGGTGCCTCGGAAAATCTAAAATTGTATTGATTTTCCTGTAAGGTGTTCGCAATGGATAGGTCCTGTGAAGGCGAAAGCACCTCGACAGTGACGCAAATTTCCACCCCACATCCAGCTCAATCGCCAAAAACAGGATGTTACACGAATCCTGTAATGTGCCTTCTATTACCACTTACAACATGTAACATCAAAATATAAAACAATCTTATCCGTGCAAGCACGCAACTGTCTGCACATCGAATTATCAATGTTACATTTTCTATACATAGAGCGGCTGAACCCATGCTGTCGAAGCCGTTCAATATAACCATGTGCAAGCTGAGGGGACCGCTGTAGGACTCCGTACTTCTGGACCATGTCCTAGGGGCTGTGTGGTCAGGACTCGGTTCTGGTAGTGTTGTCCTTCTTACCTGTAAGAGTGATCTCTCTCCCCATGTGCGATTAAGTGTGGACTTCTACATTCTACAGATGTTTTAAGTCACATCTGAGTATTGACAATATTATTGACTAGGGTCTGGTTGGTCCTACTTCGTGACATAGATTGCGCACTCATAATTTGTGCCTACAAGCAGGAATCGCAGGCCAACCGATGCAAATAATTTGTAAGCAGACATCCGCACAAATGGTCCATGGGAAGAAACTATTAACGTGCTCTGTAATTTTGAATTGTTTCTCTGCTGAGATGTTTGGTAGGATGCGAGTGGTGCCATAATCATGCCAGAAAAGCTTGTGTTGTCTTTGTGGGCTGTGTCCTTGTAGTGTATTCTTACACTGCCTGTCGCTGATTTCTGCCGTGTGCCCCTTGATCGTCCATACGATATTCTGTTATAAAAGCACCACTTCGAGATCAATTGGCATCAAGGGAGGAAGTATATTGGGTCAAGGTCGCCGACTTTGAACCTGGAGGAGTAAGTGCATAGGTCTGTTTGTTCCGAGCTTCCGTTTCTTATCAAATGGCGCTAAGTGCTGGGCTCCGCAAATATCCGCGCATTTTCACCTTCATATCACAATGGCCCAAGAGACATTCCCCAGGTATTCACCAAACATTCGCCGGACGATAGGTCTAGGGGCAAGGCACGGGGAATGCTGCCCTTGAGGGGAGGTAATTGTCCAAAACTCTCCGCAGTAGTGAACACAGTTCTATTTCTGTATTTAGATATCTACGTGCGAGTGAAAGGCATCATTCGGCTGTGTGGCCAGTGGACACGGGACACCGATGGCAAAAGACTCTTCTCCGAGCCAGCCTAGACTCTAAAGACCGCCGTGGTTTTGTAGGTAGATGGAGACCCGGATGTTATATCGTCCCGGCCGCTGGACCGTCGAGGTAAACAACACGGCTAATTTCGGCGATGGTTCGCATGGTGGCAATTTTGATGTAGGAACGGAGCGGAATACGCACTATCTCCGTTGTTCCGCAACTGCGCCTCTAGGACCCTGAAATTTGCTGGAAAACAGGGCCTATACATCCGCACTGGTGTAATATATTCACATAACAATTTTGAGACTGCAAACTGATGTGCTCGTGGCACACCACCAGAAAATGTGGTTCCCAATGCGTCGCTAACTCCGTAAGTTGCGAAAAAGAAGCGCACGGCGGACGGAGATACTTAAGTATTCCTGCAGTTACGTCTTGGCTTTTAACGTCCAGAACCATCTTGAGGCTTAGCTTCGGGCAGGCCGGTCGAAAGGGATCGCCATGACAGGTGCCAGAAGACGTGTGGGCTGGAGCCGCATGGCAGAACGTGTAGCCCGATTGTAGTCTTCAAACTCGGTGTTTTGCATAACGCAGCGCCGATATCTTGGAGGTTGCGGCATTTAGTCGTGGCGCACAGCCTTCCCAACAAGACGCATTGGGACCGCCGTCATGAGCCAAAACCATCCCCGTATTTGCCTGCCGGAGATAACCTGTAAGTGAGTTTTGAAGCAGGCCAAGGCGCCGTACCCTGAATTAACGCGGAACATTAAAAGATCCGAAGGTTCTAAAATAAAAGCCCTGCCATGCCCTCGTTCACATGGTGGCAAAATAATTGTTGTGTATCTTAGGCCGCCCAATGAGTGGTCCATACAACACGTCCCCCAACGGGGAAACTTCAATTGAGGAAAGCCTCACTGGGCACGAGAAAGGGCCCGAGTTTGGGCACACCTCGGCGTCCAGCTCCAACTCAGAAGCTCAATCGGTCGATGAGTATCGCGGGTTCGACGCTCACGTTGACGACGAGATTCGTGGCTTGGCCAGGAAGTACTCCAATGCCGGTAGCATCGGCTCCAAGGGCTCCCAAGACTTGTTGAAGTACTTGTCGCACATGTCGGAGGTGCCCGGCGTGGCCCCCTTTGCCGATGTGGAGGACGCCTTGAACCCTGACAGCGAGAACTTCGACTCCAAGTTCTGGGTCAAGAACATGCGTAAGTTGCAAGACTCCGACCACGATTACTACAAGCCTTCCAAATTGGGGTTGGCCTACAGAGACTTGCGGGCTTACGGTGTGGCTTCGGACGCCGATTACCAGCCCACCGTTCTCAACGGAATCTACAAGTTTATCACAGACAACCTCAGTTTCCGCAAAGACAAGGATCGCTTCTTCGACATCTTGAAGCCAATGGACAGTATTTTTTCTCCCGGTGAGCTTACTGTTGTTTTGGGACGTCCCGGCTCTGGTTGCTCGACGTTGCTCAAGACCATCGCAGCAAACACCTATGGTTTCAACATTGGCCAGGAGTCTGTGATCTCGTACGATGGGTTGTCTCCCGAGGATATCAAGTCCAACTACCGTGGAGATGTGGTGTACTCTGCCGAGACCGATATCCACTTTCCCCAGTTGTCTGTGGGCGACACTCTCGAGTTCGCTGCCAGGATGAAGACTCCCCAAAACAGAGGTATTGTAAGCAGGGAAGACTACGCCAAGCACATGGCTGCCGTCTTCATGGCCACCTACGGTCTTTCCCACACACGCAACACCAACGTCGGAAATGACTTCATTCGTGGTGTTTCCGGTGGTGAGAGAAAGCGTGTCTCGATTGCGGAGGCTTCCTTGTGTGGCTCCAACGTTCAGTGTTGGGATAACGCTACAAGAGGTTTGGACGCTGCCACTGCTTTGGAATTTATCCGCGCTTTGAAGACTTCCGCTGCTATCTTGGATGCCACTCCCTTGATCGCAATTTATCAGTGTTCTCAAGATGCTTACGACTTGTTTGACAAGACAATTGTGCTTTACGAGGGCTATCAGATATACTCAGGGAGTGCCAAGGCGGCCAAGGATTACTTCATCAATATGGGATACGAGTGCCCACAGCGTCAAACTACAGCCGACTTCTTGACTTCGTTGACAAACCCTGCTGAGAGAGTTGTTCGTCCCGGCTTTGAGAACAAGGTCCCTAAAACCCCTGTGGAGTTTTCTGAATATTGGCGTAACTCTCCAGAGAGAGCTGCCTTGGTGGACAAAATTGACAAGTACTTGGAGGACAACAAGTCCGGCGAATCTCGCGAGAAGTACTCCCAATCTCACGTCGCCAAACAAGCTAAACATGTGTCCCCCAAGTCTCCATACACCGTGTCCTTCGGTATGCAAGTGAAATACATCATCACCAGAAACTTCAAGAGGATTCGTGGAGATCCTTCCATTACAATATTTTCGATTTTCAGTCAAGTCATCATGGGCTTGATTTTGGCTTCTGTGTTCTACAACCTCAACTCGACCACCGGCAAATTCTATTACAGAGGTGCCGCCTTGTTTTTTGGAATCTTGTTCAATGCCTTTGCTTCTCTTTTGGAGATTATGTCTTTGTTTGAGGGGCGTCCTATAGTCGAAAAGCATAAGAAGTTTGCACTTTACCGTCCGGCTGCTGATGCAATGGCCTCTATTGTTTCGGAATTACCTACCAAGTTGGCAATGTCCATTTCCTTCAATTTTGCGCTTTATTTCATGGTCAACTTGAGAAGAGACCCAGGCAGGTTCTTCTTCTACTGGTTTACATGTATCCTTGTCACTCTTGCAATGTCTCATATGTTCAGATCGCTTGGTGCAGTTTCCACCTCTCTTGCTGGCGCCATGACACCTGCAACATCTGTTTTATTGGCAATGGTTATCTACACTGGTTTTGTGATCCCAATTCCTAGTATGTTGGGTTGGTCCCGCTGGATTCAATACATCAACCCTGTGTCCTATGCCTTCGAGGCCTTGATGGTCAACGAATTTGGCAACAGAGAGTTTAAGTGCAGTGAATTTGTTCCATCCGGTCCCGGATATAGCAATACTGCAAACAGCCACAATGTTTGCTCTGTCTCGGGATCTGTCGCTGGTGAGAGTGTTGTGCAAGGCTCCACATATTTGGCAGTGGCCTACGAGTATTATGACTCCCACAAGTGGAGAAATATTGGTATTGTTATTGCCTACATTGTTTTCTTTTTCTTCGTCTACATTGCTTTGTGTGAGTGGAACAAGGGTGCAATGCAAAAGGGTGAAGTTACACTCTATTTGCACGGTGCCATGAGGAAGTTAAAGGAACGGACGCATGCCAATCAGGCGACTGTGGATGACATCGAGAACAACCTTCCAAACGAGAAGATCGACCCAAGTGACACTTTCGAGCATTCGAAGGAGAGAGCTGATTCATCTTCAAGTGAAAGGGATATCAAAGGTACACACAAGAGAATCTTCCACTGGAGAAACTTAGTTTACAATGTCAAGATCAAGTCCGAGGAGAGAACGATCTTGAACCAAATCGACGGCTGGGTCAAGCCTGGTCAAGTCACCGCCCTTATGGGAGCATCTGGTGCCGGTAAAACCACCTTGTTGAACTGTTTGTCCGACCGTCTTACCAGTGGTGTTGTGACTGATGGTACAAGAATGGTTGACGGAAAGCATTTGAATTCGTCTTTCCAAAGATCTATTGGATACGTTCAGCAACAGGATATTCACTTGCCAACTTCTACTGTTCGTGAGGCCTTGACATTTTCTGCTTACTTGAGACAACCTAAGCACGTGTCGAAGAAAGAGAAAGACGACTATGTCAACTACGTGCTTGACCTTTTGGACATGACCTCTTATGCAGATGCTTTGGTTGGTGTTGCAGGAGAAGGCTTGAACGTGGAGCAGCGTAAGAGATTGACAATTGGTGTTGAGTTGGTTGCTAAGCCCAAATTGCTTCTTTTCTTGGATGAGCCCACCTCTGGTTTGGACTCCCAGACCGCTTGGTCCATCTGTAAGTTGATGAGAAAATTGGCAGACCACGGGCAGGCCATTTTGTGTACTATCCACCAGCCTTCCGCCATTTTGATGAAGGAGTTCGACAGATTGTTGTTCTTGCAAAAAGGTGGTAGAACTGTCTACTTCGGTGACCTCGGAGAAAACTCACAGACCTTGATCAATTACTTTGAGAAATATGGTGCTCATCCATGTCCAAAGGAAGCAAACCCCGCTGAATGGATGTTGGAGGTTGTTGGTGCAGCTCCTGGCTCCCACGCCAACCAAGACTACTTCGAAGTGTGGAAGAACTCATCGGAGTATGTGGAGGTTCAAAAGGAGCTTGATTACATGGAGAATGAACTAAGCAAGATTCCAGAGGAGAAGGAGGAGGGAGCCGATCTCACTTATGCCTCTCCATTCTGGAGCCAGTACCTCATTGTTACTAAGAGAACTCTTCAGCAATACTGGAGAACACCCATTTACATCTACTCGAAGTTGTTCTTGGTTTTGACCGCCACTTTATTCAATGGATTCTCGTTTTTCAAGGCCAAGACGTCTTTGCAAGGTTTGCAGAATCAGATGTTCTCCACTTTTATGTTCTACATGCCCTTGAACACCTTGATTCAGCAAATGTTGCCATACTATGTCAAGCAGAGAGAGATTTATGAGGTCAGAGAAGCTCCATCCCGCACATTCAGCTGGTACACGTTCATCACTGCTCAAATGAGTGCTGAGATTCCATTCCAGTTTGTTATCGGAACTCTCGCATTTTTCTGCTGGTACTACCCATTGGGATTATACGAGAATGCAGTTCCAACCGACCTGGTAAATGGGCGGGGCGTGTTGATGTGGTTGTTTGTTACGTCCTTCTATGTTTACGTATCGAGTTTCGGGCACTTGACTGCATCTTTCAATGAATTGGAAGAGAACGCTGCCAACCTTGCTAACGTCTTGTTTATTTTGTGTTTGATGTTCTGTGGTGTTCTTGCTGGGCCAAAAGTGTTGCCAGGATTCTGGATCTTTATGTACAGAGTCAACCCCTTCACTTACTTGATTCAGGGTATGTTGTCAACCAGTTTGGCGAATAATGTGGTGAGCTGTGCTAATAGAGAGCTCGTATCATTCACTCCGCCACTGGGAAAGACATGTGGAGACTATATGGAATCCTACATCAGTGCGGCTGGTGGATACCTTGTTGACAAAAACGCAACGGACAAGTGCCAGTTCTGCACTGTGGCAACGACCAATGCCTTCTTGAAGAGCATCAACTGTCTTTACTCTGAGAGATGGAGAAACTGGGGTATTTTCATCTGCTACATTGCGATCAACATGATCCTCACAGTTTTCTTCTACTGGTTGGCTAGAGTTCCTAAAGGATCCAGGCAAAAGAAGTGAGCACTATATATACAATGTACTTTTAAGTTTTTCTTTGCTCGTAGGATCTGACAAAACGGACATGAGAGTATTTACTAAAATGGTAGGCTACTTCATTCTCTGAACGAAATGTTAAATATGGCATTAATTTCTCATGTTATGAGATACTTATCTATAAGAGGGCGAAAAATGGAATAAGGAAAGCAATCAGGGCAACCTTGTTAGCAGATGCACCGCCTTCAGCAATCGAGACGGTAGCCGATTCGGCTGCAGGAGCACTTGCGACAGTGGACTCAGCAGCAACGGTTGCTTGAGAGCCGGATCCTTGGGTGGCAACTGCGGGCTGCGTTTGGGTGTTGACGGCCAGGGTCACAAGAGTTGCAGCGGTGTAACCCTCAGTGTTGGCAGGGCTAGAGCCGGCAGGGTTGCTGTCAGAGCCAGAGTTACTAGAACCAGCAGGGCTGCTGTCAGAGCCGGAGTTACCGCTGGTGTTGTCAGAACCAGAGTTGCCGCTGGTGTTGTCAGAACCGGAGTTGCCGCTGGCGTTGTCAGAACCAGAGTTGCCGCTGGTGTTGTCAGAACCAGAGTCACCACCAGTCTTACCGCCGTTGTTGTCAGAGTTGCCACCGGCCTTGCCACCGTTGCCAGAGTCACCGCCTGTCACAGTACTTGTAAAGGTGACATCCGACAGACAACTGATCACCTCGGTAATAGTGGTGACACCAGTCGAGCAACTGACGGTCTTGATGATAGTGGTGACATCGGAGTGAGTGTAGGTCGTGGGAGCGGGGGTCGTGGTAGGGGCTACTGATTTCTTGGAAGAAACAGAGGTTGATGCCGAGGTTTCTGGGACAGGCACAGTGCTAGACACGACAGGAGTCGAGGTAGATGGCACGTAAGACAGGTTCCATCCTGGGATGCTAGAGGAGGACACCTTAGCTGACGAAGAAGGAGCCGAGCTGGAGGAAGGCACTTCAGAGGACGAAGCGACCGAGCTCGAGGACGACACCTTAGATGAAGATGGGGCAGCAGAGCTTGAAGCCTTAGATGAGGATGGGGCAGCGGAGCTCGAGGAAGGAGCCTCAGAAGATGATGGGGCTGCGGAACTCGAAGATTGAGCTGCAGATGAAGATGGAGCTGCAGATGAAGATGGAGCTGCAGATGAAGATGGAGCTGCAGATGAAGATGGAGCTGCGGAGCTCGACGATGGAGCTGCGGAGCTCGAGGAAGGAGCCTGAGATGAAGATGGGGCAGCAGAGCTCGAGGATGGAGCGGCAGAGCTCGACGAAGGAGCAGAGCTCGAGGAAGGAGCAGCCGAACTCGAAGATGGAGCAGCAGAGCTCGAAGATGGAGCAGCAGAGCTCGAGGATGGAGCGGCAGAGCTCGACGAAGGAGCAGCCGAACTCGAAGATGGAGCAGCCGAACTCGAAGATGGAGCAACAGAGCTCGAAGATGGAGCCTGAGATGACGAAGAAGAACTGGAGCTGGAAGATGAAAAGACAGCAGACGAAGAGGTGACACATGCGTCGCTGGCAAAGGAGACCTGGTAGACATCGGAACCAATGTCGTTGGTAACGGATCCATCGGGGTTCGTCACAGAGAGAGAAAGACCACTGTTACCCAGCCAGTTGAACTCAATGATCTTAACAGGGTAGTAAGTACCAGCGGTAAGCTTGAAAGTTGCAGTCTGCTGGTTAGCAGCCACATCTCCACCACCGCCGTTAGGACCGAGAGTGAAGATGCTGAAGTCTCCGGTGACACTCTCCGAAGCATCGTTGCAGCATCCATAGTCAGAACCAAACTGCAACGAAGCACCGTTGTCAGCATTCAACTTGAAGGTGTAGTCACCAGTAGCAGGTGCCTTGAAGTATCCGGACAACTCAAGAGTAAAGTTGGAAACGGTGATGGGAAAGCCGTAGACCTTGCCCTTAAGCACAACATTGTCCTTACCCTTTGTAGCAAAGTTGATAGCAGTCACTCCGTCAACAGATCCCAAGTAGCCGGCGTTCTGGTAACCGGAGACGAAAAAGTCATCGCTCCACCCAGCCTTGGACTTGAGTCCATACTGGTAAAACTTGGCGAGGAATCCATCCTCGTCAATGGTGGCAGCCTTGCACCCGGAGGCGTCTGCACTGGCAAAAACCAAAAGCGTGAGGTAGAAAATGAACTGAAGCATTGCGATACAGCAGAGGAGTCTGGGGAGAAGGCGATGGCTGGCTTTTTATCTTCGCCGAAATTACATGGTGGCTATATTTGAATCTATCTAAGACAACCTCACCACAACGTATGCATTTGCATCGCATGACGCAGAATGTTGCTACTGTATCTCGTGTATGCTCATCTTCATGCACACCAAGCGAGATCTTCACACAGAACAACCGGAAAAGTCGGCGACTTATTTTTAACGCCGGCTAGAGAAACTACGAAAGCCTCGAATTTACGAGTCACTCGTCAAAAACACAAACAACCTTTGTTGCCTTCTGAAGCTGTGCACCCTCAGGGCTGCTCGATACAACAAAGGGTGGACCTGCATCCCGTTGCAAGGAGATAGCCAAGGCTACGTGGCAACCCACATGGAAATCGACATAATACATACACATGACACACAAATAACCGTGGATCGTTTCCGAATTCAAGTGGAAGAAGTCTCGATTGGTGGTGATCCTGATATGCGGCATCGGTCTTAGTTACAAACCTGTGCCTCCCGCGGAGTCGGTCCCAGCCACCAGTCGTAACGCTTGCATGCATACCCGGGCAATCGCTTGCATTCGAGCTGCAGCAGAGAAAGACATCCAAGAAAATGAACAGACTTTGAATAATAGAGTCAATAAGTTACCGTCTGTATGGAGAGCAGCCACACAGAATAAAAAGCAAGTTTTTGCTAATACTTTTCAATTTTCATGGTGAACAAGATTGAAAGCTTCGGCTTACATGTGCAAGAAAGCTCGTAACGCGCACGACTCAGCTGCATGATTCGCTTAGGAAAAGCCACCCGGTAATGCATCGAAGTTCGAATCTTTTAGAATCAGCCTGTCATTGGTTCATGCTCGTTTCGCTCGCATTCTACGTTTAGAGCACTGTCGTTGATTGCGTGTGGCGCCAATTACTCGAAACTGCGGATGGTGATCTCACTAAACCGAGGCTTGGGTGATGCTCGCAGTCGGTGTCGGGTTTCTCTTTTTTCCTCCAATTATCAATACTACAACGTGCCTGGACTGGAATTCCAGCGGCTGGAGGGAGGGATTCATTCCCCGTCATCGATTTATCGAACCACAAAATCAACAGGGATCATACGAGGTTCAAGCTCACGTGGGCTGCCATGTAGGAGCGCATAACCTTGCGATAAGTCAGTGAAGTTGCTTGCAAGGCTCCCAAGCAACTATGAGCGACCCGATTGCGTATAATGACGAAAAAAGGCGGCTGCGACTTCCTTGTGGAAGACCACAACGCCCGCCAAGAGCAACCTGGCCGGATCATGCACCGAGGGTAGTTCTGGTTGCACGGCTTTACACATCTTGTTGTAAACCAGTAAGTAGGCAAAGTTTACCTTGGACAGAGATGGCCATCGATCTAGATTCAGAGGAACTGTGTACCTGCAAGGAAGTAAAGATCTCAACTAAGATTAAAATAAAGTACAGGAGTGAGGCCATGTAAAAAGACACCGGGGAAACATTAAAACGCCACCCAGCACCCATTTACAGAATCAGAGAGAATTCTAGCAGTGGCGGCGCCAACTTCACGAGAAACTTGGACGTTTCCGCCTACTTTTTCGTCTTGGTGCTTTTTCCGCGAAGCACAATAATTGATAGATCTTGACGCAGCAGTAACGTAGGTACAGAAGCTTAAAGTCTAAGTTAGGTTTAACTCCAAAATCACGTTCACTGAGTTTTATTCCGACACTCTCGTGCCTGAGTCAGATCCCTGGCTGCTATTAAATTACTTGCAGGCTTCTAAATCCACTTCAACGGGATCAGGAGAAGCATATTGCATGGTTCTCGTGAGCCGTGCATGTGCTGACCAGTCTCTGCTTTCAGGTTCCTGGAAGCCGTTTATCCTTGAGGTATTGGACTCATCTACAAAACAGTAGTTATGGCCTTGCCAATTAGTAGTCTTCTTGTGAAGACAGTCGTTCTCTCGTTCGGTGGACCACTTGTACGGCCGGTCGCTAGTTGTCACCAGGCTCCGGTGGGTCCTCAAAACCATTGGTCGCAGTGCGTTGATAGGAGTAGATGATTCTGTGCAGGTGCATACAAGCGATTGCAGTACCTCGATGCGATTTCTTCTGTGCATGAAAGCGAGCCGGGGTGGTTGCAAAATTTAGACGAAAGAACAACACCCCGCTGAACAGGATTGTGCTCGCACTAGCAGACAGCCGTGCGAGGCAGAAGGGCGGAGGGGCAGACTTTCGGGAGCAGTGAAAGGCAGTACACGAAAAGCATGCTGTCTGTGGCGCACGGCTGACATCGCGAATCTAAATCTGTGTGACCCGCATAAGCCTCACACTCGGTGGAGCACCACAGAAGCGCTCCGAATATCACCGACATCCACACAGCACCACAATAGCCAAACTTCAAGCTAGGCACATCTACACTTTGAGCTACACACAGACGCACGTGTTGACACCCAGGATTTTTGTCACAAATGTGGTGTGCCTGGTTTAGGAGCTTACGGGATATCCTCGGCTATAGAAAAGTCGCATTTAAACACACGCCCCAAAAATAGCACCACGGGGCCCATCTAACTGAAAGGGCTTCCCAACGGTTACCGTTCACTGGCGGCTGAGCTATGCAAGCAGAACGCAAAGGGCCTGGTGCCGGCTTCCATTCTTGCATAGTCGAGGACTTGCGAGTTCGACACATCTCGTACTTGTGGAGCGCCGTAAATGCGCCGCGGAATGCAGGCTAGGCCAGAGCACGGGAAAAAATGAATCACGGATTCCGAGGTACTAAATCCACTTTTCTATCCTTCTGCGAGTTGCTGTCTGCACACCTGCTGGCAGCCCACAGACGTCTGGAAATCCGCAACTCGCTCATCATCAGGTATCTGCTCAGTTTTGTCATTTGTCCTGCCCTCGGACGAAGCAAGACAGTGATTTCCTACGTAGATGGCTCACACCCGTCAGCATCGACCCGCACTACTGACGTGGCAATGGGCTCAGGCTATAAATAAATGCTCCTATATCCCGCCCAGTACGCCCTTCCTCGGCTGGCTTGCACCAAACAAACATTAGCGTGGATGCAGTGCGGCAGCTGTGAACGGCTTGGCCCTATTTTGTCTAGGAGAGGCGGTTTTCATCAAAGCGTCTACAGGGCAGTATCCCGGCTCACCTGGCAACAGTTACGGCGGGTTGCTGATAGGCGCGTGGAATGATTGGGAATTGGCATCTCGAGCTCACTGAAAGTTTGTAGCCAAGCCCTATTGTACCTCAACAGGAAGCTTCAACAGGGTCTTGGATACGACCAAAAGTCTTTGAGCAGGTTGCTTCTTCCCACATAGCTTTCGACGACATGCAGCGGGCCTTGCAGGTGCCGGCTAATAGAAAAGAAGACGGGGTGCATCGGCTAAATCAACGGCGTTTACCCAACGGCGCAAGCAACTTTCGAGATATCTTGGCTTGCGGAACGGACCGAGACGCCCGTGTATTGCTACGAGCCCCGTTTCTACAGTCCGGCACTGAAAGAGTGTAAATTAATCGAATAGCTCTTGTTTACAACAAGAGTACAAGTGGAAGAAGCCCCAAAAGACGCCGGAGTGCTGCTCTGTGGCCCGCTCCCTCGTAGACAGACGGCAGCAGTGCCCAGCTGGCCGTCTCCTCGGGAGAACTTGAGGAAAAAGGTGTGGCCCTATGTAGCGTGGAGGCGTTGTAGCCGTGCTCTGGGAAATGGCTTGGGACACTGGAAACACCCGTTTCTGAGGCATGGCGCTGCTCTGGACTTTCAAAGCCAGATTCACCTTGCAACGACGCTGCCACCAGCTCGTGGGCTATTACTGACGCCTGGCTCACTTCCTGCTCTGTGCACGAGGTAGAGGGCGTCAAATTTTCGGGTCTGTTGACTGACCCAAATGCTTCGGAAGCGTCTCTGGATGCGCCGGCGTGAGCCTGCTCCCGGCCAACGAGAGAGCTAGAGGAAACATCTCGAGAGTACTCGATAGACTCACCAAGATCATCGTCTTTTACCAGGCTTGTTATTGAAGCTGGCATGACATTCTTGCACTTGACGTCGGAACAACTCTCCTGCCGAACCATTTCCACCGACCCGGAAGGCATGTTTGTTTCTTGTGGAAACTCCGTTGCCTCCTTTTGGGCTCCATAAGATTGAGAAGCCTTTGTGGAGGCGGATTTCACAGGAGCGCTTGAATGTGCTGACCCTCTGGACTCCTCGAATGGAAGACCTGACTCCTGCGCTTTAGTGCCGACATTTGTAGAGGCTGTGATTTTGACTTCAGACTCTCCAGCAGATGTCACCAGCTCGTCAGGGATTACTCGCACAGAAGATGTCTCTAACCGACCAGTCAGCGTAGAAGAACCTTGATAAGCAGCACTTGTAAAAGACGCTTCATTGTCCTGCTCTTCGGGATATCTCGCTTTCAGAGTCTGAGTAAGAGCGAAAGAGGATGCATGACTTGGAAACACCGCGGCTGGTCCAGACTTCTGGGCAATAGCAAATTCATCTATCGCGGTAGGCACATCATAGACGCTCGGTGAGCCTTCATTCTCAGACTTGAGCCCTTCCCCGCTGGCAAATTCAAACAGGGCCGTTGTATGTTCTGACTCGGTACTCGTATTGGCGTAAGGGAAATGTCGGCTGGGTGGTTCCGCGATGTCCTTGGCATAATCTCTTGTCGGTTCTGGTTCTTGTGTGAAAGTAGTGAGACTGAGATCTCCACTGGAATAATCTAGTTCCAAATCCGCTTGTGTCCCCGTCAAAAAGAGCATCAGCCCACTGGCTGAACTTGCTTGTGATATGAGTCCAGTCTCTTTTGCGGAACGTGTTTGGCTCTGTACATTTGTCGAAGATGTTGGTGCGCTTTCGTCAGTACCATCGCTCGATGGAGTTTGCTGCAGCTCGAATGTACCAGTTATGGAATCAGCTTCATATCGGGCCTGCGACTGCTCTGGCACCAGCAAAACAGCTGTGTTTTCGTATCCAGTTTGCGAAGCCGTTGTCTGAACGGTGTGACCAGTATTTATTTCACCGTCACTAGTTCTGACTTCAATTGCTCTCTCATCTTCAATTTCTGTACTTTGAGTCTGTTCTGTGTCCTGGGAGGGGAATGTACCTTCGCTTCTGGTGTGTGATTCAATTGAGGTAGTCTCAGCCTGGTCCATGGAAGTATAGACAAGACTTCCAGTGGTGCCCTCAATTAGCGTTAATGCGCTCTCTTCAACTCCAGAAATAGACGTACTTTTGCGTGCATTGTCTTCCTCTGTTTCCACTTGTTCTGTTGAGTCTCTCGAATCGCCAGCTTGAACTCCCTCGGTCGAGTAGTGTGTCTCTGGCTCTTGTTTGTCCAATTCGGTGTTCGATTCGGCTAAAGTCGTCAAAGCAGAATTTTCATGCTCAAACAACGAAGTTTCTGGGGCTGCTCCGGTTTCAGTGGCTTCAATGTTTGCTCTTGAATTGTCGGAAATTGTTGGAACAGACGCCAGAAATGTCTCGCTTGCTGAAATCTCAGATTCAGCCTTGAGTGTGACAGAGGCTGATTCAAAAGTCACGGGCATTTCTGGCGAGAGAATGCTCTCGCTTAAAAAATGCTGCACAGCTTCAGAATCAATATAAGCAGAAGAAATCGGAGGTTCAAGTTCACTCGTTGACGAAGCAAGGTAACTTGCGTATACCGAGGACTCGACTCCAGGGCCAAGGTCCGTCTCTGCAGAAAGCGAGAGCTCCACCATGTCAGTCCTCACTGATTCAAGTTCACTTTTTGTGAGGTCCTCCTCTTGAATCGTCTCCACTGGCTCTTTCCAGGAAGCTTTAAAAGTTGTTGGTATGCCAGAAATAATGCTCTCTCCGTCTGATGCAACTGAATCTTCTTCAATGGGTACCAGCAGTTCCTGTCCAGGAGTCGATGTGGTCCAGCCGGTGTTTTCCGTTGGAGAGTAGTATTCCTCTCTCAGATCTTCTGATTCTTTGCTCAGTTTATCATCTGCTTGCTTGTTCACATCTTGAGTATCGAGATATGTCAACAGGAAGGCTGTTTCTTGATCCATAGAATTTCCAACAACTGAGGTTGCTTCAACATCTTCTGTCTCTGTCAACGTCACCAGGTCAGGAATAACTGAGGCTTCGACAGACAAAATATGGGGGATTTTGCCATATGTTTCATCTTGAGTCTGAGCGTCTGCTTCCGTTTCCATAGAACCGGATACGCCTATTTCGGTAACTGGTTCCGAAGAGGTCGAAGGATAATACCCGATTTCAGAGCTTTGCTGTACAGCGTCTTCTTCAATAGTTTCCGAAGGTGAAGCTTGGTAGGTCTCGGAATCCTGTTGGACAGCGGGTTCGCTTGTCGTTGTTTCAAGGACGGGTATAGTGGATTCTGTAATTTGAGTTTCATCTCTTGCAGTTGCCTCGAGATCTTTGGTTTGGGCATCATAAGGTACCACGGGTTCTTCTTCGGACAATACAGGGACAACACCTTGGTCCACTTCGTTCACTGGAGAATATATCATCTCCTCTTGACTGAGCACCGAAGTGGCTTCTGTCTGATAGTCAGGCTGGTCCTCTGCGGTAGGAGTTATTGGAGGGAGATCACTTATCGACAAAGGCGTCACCGTTTCTTCAACAGTTTCCATTGAGGACTCTTCAAAAGGACTATCTGTTGAAGCTGGATGGTTAGCCTGTAAACCTTCATCTGTAAAACGGCTCGCATCTGATTGAACTTCATTTTCGAGCGTCTCTGTCGGGATATGATTCTGAGATTCGTAGCTTGATGGTTCTTCCTTGGGCTCGGTCTCAGAATCTCTTGTAGGATAAGTTTCGAACAATTCAACGGTCTCATCGGGTGTATATTGAGAATTCCACAAGCTTGGGCTCAAATGGTCTGTTTGAGTAATTTCATCTTCCGCTTGTGCCGTAAAATATTCAGCAGGGTCGGGCCCATCAGTTGAGACCGGAGTAGATTTTTCAGAGTCAATGAAGCTCTGGCTGGCTTCATCTTCTGTGGATGGGTGGGATTCGGGGGTCTGAATTGAGGCACATGGAGCTTCGCTGGTCACCAACTGGGCTTGCAAATCCGTTCTAGGTTCTCTCGGCACAGCAGCAAGAGAGAAATACCAGTCCTCCTCGTCACTCGAGCTATCATCCGAAGGAGTGGAGAGCTCGTGGGACACGATGGAGGTGACATCGAGCTTTCTGCCGTTTGGTCCCGTGATATTTAGGTCAAACTTCGGTGTTTGGGACTTGCTCACCACAAACATACGAATGGGGTAGAATTGCCCGCCCCTCAAGGTCAATTTCAATGCCTCGGACTTCCCTGCCTTGGCGTGTACTTGTGTCCAAGAGTCGTCCACATGGTCGAAGTGCCCGAGGTCTGTACCAGCTTGACCGGGGCCGGCCTGGAGCACGGAGAACTCGTTGGACTCAATCTCCAAGACATAGGATCCTGACACCGGGGGCTGGATGTATCCGACCAACTCCACGGCGAGATTGCTTGGGTCTGCAGACTTGCCGTAGATCTGGGGTGTTGTCGAGATTCTCTTCATTGGCTCCTCGTGCTCCAAGGGTAGGCGCTTGTAGCCATTAACAAGGAAGTCTGCGTACTTCAAGCTTCTGGGGGGCTTCAAGCCAAAGGTCCTCACCCGAAAGCCGTTTCCAGTGACCATCTCGGGTTCACAGGCCCGCGTGTTGGAGCCTGTAATGTGAACCGAAGGCTTGTTGCGGGCATTGTTCCGAAACAGCGCCTGGACAACATGGGGTGTCAAGTCGGCAATACGGGTCTTGTTAGGGAGCAACACATCGAGCTGGATGTCGGGGAGGCCGTCTTCCTTTGACACATGAACAATTTTGATTGGGTAGAAGGCGTTTTTCTTCAACGTGAACGCGGCGGTGCTGGGGCCCTTTTCCGTATTGATGCTGAGCTTCCCCGGAACACTCTCGTGGACATTGTCGTGGCAGTACGGCCCAGCACCCAACTGCAACGACGCCATGACTCGAGAGTCCAAGCGAAACTTGTACTTGCCGTCTTCTGGAGGAACAAAGTAGGCGTTCAACTCGTGGACCCACTTGCCGGTCCTGGTCTTCTGCGCAAAATTGAACGACGGTGACTTGACGCCATTGACCACATGGGACACAGTGTACTTCCCTCGGAGCTCCAAGAGCGGCTCGTCTGTGTCGCGTAAGTCCACCGTGTTGGGGATATCGTAGAACGTGGCCGCAAAGCCGGAGACTGGGATCAGCGTCACGCCCAGAGACACGGTCGCGGCCGCCACGCTGCAAAACACGAGAAGCGACAGTAGTTTCATTACGGTGCTATACTAGCGAATATGGTACATTGTGCCGACTTTTAACCGGTCGAGGCGAGCGAGGACGCCAAGAAAGCTGGGCTGGCCAGCTCCAGGCGGCCGATGCATGTGTCGAAGTTCCTACTTTGAGTCCAAACAGTAGCGAAATGCAGAGACACGCCTTTGGCGGAGACAATGCGGCGGTGTTTAATTCTTATTGTTTGGAGAGACATTCGCGGTGCGCTTGCTTTTGAGATTGTCTTCGTGCATGCTACTGATGGCGTGGTTCTGTTTATGCGAGCCGAAATAGGAACAAAAAGAGGCTTGTTTACCAAATCAAAGAGAGTTGAAAAGGATGCGGACAGCGACAAAGGGCCCCGAAAAAGTGACGGAATGGTGACGGACATCAACACGGAGGTTGTTGTGGTTGCTAACTTTCGCAGCCAAAGCCATGCGGCTCGGCCAAAAACGCGAGAATCTCCGAGCACGAAAGGGAAACAAGAGGGACGAAAAAGAAACAAGGGAGGCCGGCCAAAAAGAAACGGTGAATTCGGCATCTTGCACGTTTTGTGCTCCGTGCAAGGACAGAGTAAGGAACTGCACGACCGAATTGTACGACTGGCGATCTGTTCAGGCAACCTGCCGACGGACAACAGAAAGCACAGATGGCAACAGGTGAGGCAACGACAACAAAAGGGCAAAAGGGAGACGGAGACAGAGAAAACAGACAGAAAACAAATATACAGAAAACAAATACACAGAAAACAGATCGCAAAAATTTAGACAGAAAACAAATAGCCAGAAAAAGTAGACAGAAAACAAATAGACAGAGAAAGTAGACAGGAAACAGATCGCAAAAAATTAGAGACATGAGACAGAAAGTGGACAGAAAATAGACAGACAGAAGTGGTCGAATGCACTGGCCGTAGGATCTCGCCTGTCTCTGTGGCTCGCCCTCCGTGGCTGATCTGCCTAAACACTCGCTCTGGTTCCAGACCCGGTACGGCTGAACGTTTCTTTTGTCGGCGCAATGTGGTCTGATTCGAGCGCCAAACAAATCCGGCAAGTGGCCCAGATCAGTAACGGCACGCGCAGCCCGTCGGCCTTTGGCCGCCAACTCCGCTAAATGGCATGTCACTCCGCACCCCGCAATCTACTGCAGGTGTCTGCGCACTAATTGACCAGTCAAAGCCGTGGGAATAAGCACGCGTTATCAGCAGATTTAGTGCTATATCTACAGAAGCTCGGAAACCACCGTCTGAGCTCCGAAACCGAACCGTTGTTTCTATCGCAGCTCGCAGCCCTCCCCATCCGGTCTTTCCACGAGCCATCACACCAGGCAACATGGCATTCCCCAGCAACCCCATCATCATCGTGGGAGGCGGCTTGGCCGGCCTCTCCGCCGCCCACGAGGCGTACCTCAGAGGCGCCAACGTCGTGTTGATCGACAAGCAGGGCTTCCTCAGCGGCAACAGCGGCAAGGCCACGTCCGGCATCAACGGGTCGCTCACCCGCACGCAGACCTCGTTGGGCATCCCCGACTCCGTGGAGAAGTTCTACCAGGACACGTTGGCCACGGCCAAGGACCGCGCAAACCCGGCCCTCATAAAGGTGCTCACGTACCAGAGCGCGGACGCCGTGCACTGGCTCCAGGAGGTGTTTGGCTTGGACTTGTCGGTGGTGTCGCGGTTGGGCGGCCATTCGCAGCCAAGAACCCACCGCGGCAAGGACGCCAAGTTCCCGGGCATGGCCATCACGTACAGGTTGCTCGAGACGTTGGAGGACTTGGCCACGTCCGAGCCGGACCGCGTGTCCATCTTGAAGAACACCCAGGTGGTGGACCTCATCGTCGACGACAAGAACAGGGCCCTGGTCAAGGGCGTCAAGTTCAAGAACTTGAAGACGAAGGAGAGGGGCGAGGCGTTCGGGCCCGTCATCGTGGCCACGGGCGGGTACGCGGCCGACTTCACCAAGAACTCCTTGTTGCGCAAGTACCGCCCGGACATCATCGACCTCCCCTCCACCAACGGGAACCACGCCACCGGCGACGGCCAGAAAATCATCATGAAGAACCACGGCATCGGCATTGACATGGACAAGGTCCAGGTGCACCCCACCGGTCTCATTGACTATAGGGACACCGAGGCAATCGAGGGCAAGAAGCAGCCCCGCTTCCTTTTCTTGGGCGCCGAGGCGCTCAGAGGCGAGGGCGGCATCATGCTCAACGGCAAGGGCGAGCGTTTCTGCGACGAGCTCGGCACAAGGGACTACGTCAGTGGCGAGATGCTCAAGCAGTTGAACCAGGGCAACGGGCCGCTAAGATTGGTCTTGAACTCCCAGAGCGAGCTGCGCCTCGAGTTCCACATCAAGCATTACACGCAGCGCAAGTTGTTGCGCACGGTCTCGGGCAAAGACTTGGCTGCGGAGATCGGGGTGCCGTTCGACAAGTTGCGCTCCACCATAGACGACTACAACGCGGCCGCAAAGGGAGACAAGAAGGACGACTTCGGGAAAAAGTACTTCCCCACCACGCCCTTCGACATGGAGCAGGCCAACAACTACCATGTTGCGTACATTGCCCGCGTCTTGCACTTCACTATGGGCGGCGTCAAGATCAACGACAAGTCCCAGGTCATTTTCCAAAGCGGAGAGAGCGAGAGCGTGTTTGACGGCTTGTACGCTGCCGGTGAGGTCGCCGGCGGAGTCCACGGCCACAATAGGCTTGGTGGCTCCTCGCTTTTGGCCTGCGTGGTTTACGGAAGATTGGCTGCGGACCAGGCTGCAAGCCACTTGATGAGAACTCTCTCCAAGGGTCTGGCTTCGTCCACCTCTGGTGCGGTAGACCGGTTGAACCAGATCAGCCTCCACATTGACCCTAACTCGAAGCAGATTATCATCGATCTCGGGGACTCCAAGCAAGTTCAACAGCCACAAAGTGCAGTTGCCGAGAAACCACTGGCTCCCGAGAGCACAAAGGCCGAGCAGAAGGAGTCGGAAATCGCACCGGAGCAGTTCGAGATTCCGTCGAAAACGTTCACCGCAGCGGAGGTTGCGAAGCACAATAAAGAGGACGACTGCTGGGTCATAGTCAAGAACGTGGTGTTGGACTTGACTCCGTTCTTGAACGACCACCCCGGCGGACGGGACTCGATCCTCAAGTTTGCTGGTCAGGATGCAACGGAGAGCTTTGACATGTTGCACGAGGACAACGTCATTGCCAGGTACGCTCCGAAGTGTGTCTTGGGGAGAATCGAGAACGAAACGCCCTACTTGGAGATTAAGTAGAATCAATACTACAAGTCTACAGATACATGTGTGGTTCTAGATTCATGTTTTGAGGTCCTCTCATATATATTTTACTTTCGAAGCAATACAAAAAATATGGAGGAGTTTAGTCACTGGGAAGCAGCCGGAGTAAGTGCTTCCACAAGAACACGCGGAATGGAAACTAAAGTTACCAAGGTGCTTAGAAACACTTGTGGTGAACGATAGTTGGTCCAGACTCGTCGTATTCTTGCTTCGAGATCCACATTTGTTGGAAAGTGGACAAGGAAGCCAAGATGGAACCACCGATCCACACAGAGTACTTTCTCTCTGGAGGAGCAATGATCTTGACCTTCATGGTGGAAGGAGCCAAGCCAGTGATTTCCTTTTGCATACGCTCAGCAATACCTGGGAACAAAGTAGTACCACCAGACATAACGATGTTACCGTACAATTCTTTTCTGACATCAACGTCACACTTGGTGATGGAGTTGTAAGTGGTTTCGTGGATACCGGCAGCCTCCAAGCCCAAGAGGGATGGGTCGAACAAAGCCTCAGGAGCTCTGAATCTCTCGTTACCGATGGTGATAACTTGACCGTCAGGCAACTCGTAAGACTTCTCGATGGCCGAGGATTGAGAAGAGGTCTGCATCTCCTGCTCGTAGTCCAATGCGACGTAACACAACTTCTCCTTGATGTCACGGACAATCTCTCTCTCAGCAGAGGTGTTGAAGGAGTAACCACGCTCGGACAAGATCTTCATCAATCTGTCGGTCAAGTCTCTACCAGCCAAGTTCAATCTCAAGATACCGTGAGGCATGGAGAAACCGGCGTAGATAGGGACCAAGTGAGTGACACCGTCACCGGAGTCCAAGACGATACCAGTGGTTCTACCGGAAGCGTACAAGGACAAGACAGCCTGGATGGACACGTAGAATGCTGGAACGTTGAAGGTCTCAAACATGATCTGGGTCATCTTCTCTCTGTTGGACTTGGGGTTCATTGGGGCCTCGGTCAACAAGACAGGGTGCTCCTCTGGGGCAACTCTCAACTCGTTGTAGAAGGTGTGGTGCCAGATCTTCTCCATGTCGTCCCAGTTGTTGACGATACCGTGCTCAATTGGGTACTTCAAGGACAAGATACCTCTCTTGGACTGGGCCTCGTCACCGACGTAGGAGTCCTTCTGGCCCATGCCCACCATGATACCCTGGTGTCTTGGTCTTCCGACGATAGATGGGAAAACGGCACGAGGGGCGTCGTCACCGGCGAAACCGGCCTTGCACATACCCGAACCATTGTCGATAACCAAAGCAGCAACTTCTTCTATAGATGTGTTAGTAGCGGTCAAATGAGATTCCGTTGTTTTCGGTGCGCACGCGCGGAGCCGCGAAGGAGGGGACACCCCTACACCACGGATCGACGACGATAGGGACGACGTGGAAGCTTGGCGGGCGTCGACGAAACGGCACACGCCCCGGCGGAGGCGGTGTCGGGACCAGGCGGACCGTCTTGGGTACATGCGGCGATGGTGGGGACGTGGCCCGCACGGCGCCGCAAGGCCCAAATGGCGCGGAATTGGGGTCGACGCAAAACGCCCAACGCCGGCCAGCGCCCGTCCACCCACACCAGCGCCAGCGCCACGCCGTCGGTGATCCACGCGTTTGCGGACTCGCCGGGAGCGGCGCAGAGCAGGGCCGGGGCAATTCTGGATTTTTTCTCGATTGATTGGCGGAGAACGGCCAGCTGGGCGGGATAAACAAGTCTGGTCGGCGATACCAAAAACAGGCACAAACGGAAAACACGGGCCGGGCGGGGCCCAGGGCCTCGGGGGCCCGGCCGCACGCGCGCGGCTAAGCGCAAAAGTACATACCACCGTCCATTTTGAAGATTTATTATAATTGATGTAGTGATGAAGAAAAGGAAAAGCAAAAGGAGAATGGGTGGAATTTCTACGGTGGAGGAAGGCGAGCACGCTCGGTCCTGCAGGCGGCGCCGGCAGAAAGGCGCGCGTGTTGAGGTTGCCGAATCGTATTTAACCACCGCACTATACGCCAGAAACGAGAGAATCACGTAGCGGCAGAGCGTAGGAGCGGGCGGACCGTGGGCGGCGCACGGCGTGGCGCGGCGGCCGGTGGAGCAGGGGGCGCCCGTCCAGGGAGCTCCGTGCTAGCGTTTGGCCCGCGCGTGGCCGCTGGGCCACCGTCATGTTCGAGGCTGAGTACCAGCCGTGAGCTTCCCTGCACGGTTGGCCGCGAGAGCTAAATCCAGCACATGGAGATCGGGATCGGCGATGGCCCCTTTAGGAAGAAAAGATAAGGTAAAACGTAGAAGCCGGCGACGCCGCAGAGCGGGCAGAAGAGCGGGCGGCGGGAGCTGGTACGAGCAGCCCGGAGCCCAGCGGCGCCGTGGGTCCTGCTCCAGTGCCGGGCGGCCCGCGAGACATGACTATCTACTTTCCGCACTGGGCAGTGCCAGGGCCCTGGCGCCAGAACAAACAAAAATAGCACGTAGCGGCGCCAGGACAGCACGGTGGCGAGGGCCGCGGGCACAGTAGGCGGAGACGAGAGCACGGCCGGCCGGCGGCGTGGGCGGCTGGGCCGGCGCTGGGCCAGTTGCGGAGGCCGCACCCCTCCGACTCGTGACTGCGCACGCTTTGCTCAATACAAAATCAAGCCGGCCACTCTCCTCCAGCCCACGCCACCATGTCTTCCTCGGTTCCATACGACCCATACATCCCCAATCAGACCACCGGCGAGCAGTCCAACTCCAGGACGGCCGCCATCCAAGCGGTACGTGTGCTCTGCGGCGGCCTGCCCCTGCCGCTGTCGCTGTGATCTACCAGCTGGCCGCGTGCGTGCCAGATCGTGGCCCGCAGCCCTGCCCTGCCAGGCATTCGCTGCCAGGCCTGCCCTGCCAGACGCCCCCAGCGGTCCCCGTCTGCCCTACTAACAACCTAGCAAATCGATGACACCGTCGGCATCATGAGAGACAACATCAACAAGGTCGCCGAGCGAGGCGAGCGCTTGGACTCCATCGAAAACAAAACAGACAACCTCGCCATCAGCGCCCAGGGCTTCCGCCGCGGCGCCAACAGGGTCAGAAAGGACATGTGGTGGAAGGACGTCAAGATGAGAATGTGTCTCATTTTGGGCGTGATCATCTTGTTGGTTGTGATCATCGTGCCCATCGCTGTTCATTTCTCGTGAGTGTTTGTACTGAGGTTAATCGACAAGTGTTGTCTACGGGCCGCTGCCCCTACGAATGGTAATAAAGACCTCGCTGTTAGCATTTACGTAGAGCCTCGCGGTAGGCGATGTATAAGCCCCGCTTGTACATAGATGCACGAACGAGCCGGCAAGAACGAGCAGACCAGCACGTCCTCGGCCTAGTGCTCCAAGCTGTCGACGTACGCGGCCTCGTCCAACAAGCCGTCCTTGGTCTCGACAACCTCCGAGGGCTCAGCCAACTTGATCTGCGCAATCCAGCCCGCGCCCATGGGGTCCACGTTGATCAACAGCGGCTTGCTCTCCAAGTTGTCGTTGATGGCAATCACCTCGCCGGCCACGGGGCTGTAGATCTCGCTGGCGCTCTTGACAGACTCCACCGAGCCGATGGACTCGCCCTCCTCGTACGTCACGCCCACCTCGGGCAACTCCACGTAGGTCGTGTCGCCAAGCGCCTCGGACGCGTAGTGCGTGATGCCCACGAACGCCGTCTCGTCCTTCTGCACCGCGAGCCACTCGTGCTCGGACGTGAACTTGATGAACTTGGGCTTTTCGCCCAAGTACTTGTACACGTGCGACTCGGTGTTGATCTTGTAGTTGTTGCTGTTGAACCGCAATGCTGCCCTCCAGGGGGCGGCGGGGCGCACGGACTGCCTGGCCAAAGTCTTGAACATGTCTTGGAAGAGTGGTGAGATAGCCAGCGAGCCGTGGTATTCGGTGCGCGTGCTTGCACAGTCGCTAGCAGTCACTTTGACTCGGATCCACCACAGAGGGCCACTTCTGCCTGGGCCGCCGCCAGCCTGCCCCCACCACGATCGCTGCGCTTGGGCAGCGTCCTGATCCGTTCCGCTCCAGCCGTAGCGCTGCAGCCCCGGAAATCACCCGATTCTCTTCTTTGCTTCGACATGACTCCGTGTGCACACAGTGCGGCTGGGGCCTCAAGCGGGCCTCGAGCAGGCTGTCCACCACACACAAGAGGTGGGCAACGGGGCTAGGGCCGCCGGATCGAGCAGCCGTGCTGCCTGGGGGCTCCGGTGCCTCGCGCTGCTGTTTTTTTCCTCGTTTTTCCCGTGGCTGTTGCACCCAGGACCCTTGCTGCACACGGCGTGCTCGCAGTTCCAGAACGTTCTAGTACAGTCTTGAAGGCTCGGTGTTCTGTGGGGTCCCCGAACACGCTAGAAATTTCTAGCAAAGCAACCCCTGGTCTATATAAGGCCCGGGGCCGCCGTAGCTCTCTCCCTCATCAGCAATAAGTTATACCACAACATGTCTAAAGCTATAGGAATTGACTTAGGTACCACGTACTCGTGCGTGGCCCACTTTACAAACGATCGTGTGGAGATCATCGCCAACGACCAAGGTAACAGAACAACCCCATCGTATGTTGCCTTCACAGACACCGAGCGGTTGATTGGTGACGCCGCCAAAAACCAGGCCGCCATGAACCCCGCAAACACGGTGTTCGACGCCAAGAGACTCATCGGAAGAAAGTTCACAGACCCCGAGGTGAAGGAGGACATGAAGCACTTCCCCTTCAAGGTCATCGACGCCGGCGGCAAGCCCGCCATCCAGGTGGAGTTCAAGGGCGAGACCAAGAAGTTCACCCCAGAGGAGATCTCGTCCATGGTCTTGACCAAGATGAGAGAGACCGCAGAGGGCTACCTCGGCACCAAGGTCACCGACGCCGTCATCACGGTCCCAGCATACTTCAACGACTCGCAGAGGCAGGCCACCAAGGACGCCGGCCTCATTGCGGGCTTGAACGTCAAGAGAATCATCAACGAGCCCACCGCGGCCGCCATTGCCTACGGGTTGGACAAGCAGTCGCTGCAGGAGAAGAACGTGTTGATCTTCGACTTGGGCGGTGGTACTTTTGATGTCTCGTTGTTGACCATCGAGGACGGTGTGTTCGAGGTGAAGGCCACCGCAGGTGACACCCACTTGGGTGGTGAGGACTTCGACCACAGATTGGTGAACCACTTTGTGGCCGAGTTCAAGAGAAAGAACAAGAAGGACATCACCGGCAACCAGAGGGCATTGAGAAGATTGAGAACTGCCTGTGAGCGTGCCAAGAGAACATTGTCCTCCTCTGCACAGACCTCCATCGAGATCGACTCCTTGTACGAGGGTATCGACTTCTACACCTCCATCACCAGAGCCAGATTCGAGGAGTTGTGCCAGGACTTGTTCAGATCCACCTTGGACCCCGTCGAGAAGGTGTTGAGAGACGCCAAGGTTGACAAGTCCCAGGTCCACGACATTGTGCTCGTGGGTGGCTCCACCAGAATCCCCAAGGTCCAGAAGTTGGTCTCTGACTTCTTCAACGGCAAGGAGCCAAACAAGTCCATCAACCCAGATGAGGCCGTGGCCTACGGTGCCGCCGTGCAGGCCGCCATCTTGTCCGGTGACACCTCGTCCAAGACCCAGGACTTGTTGTTGTTGGATGTCGCCCCATTGTCTTTGGGTATCGAGACCGCTGGAGGCATCATGACCAAATTGATCCCCAGAAACTCCACTATCCCAGCCAAGAAGTCCGAGATCTTCTCCACTTACGCAGACAACCAGCCAGGTGTGTTGATCCAGGTCTACGAGGGTGAGAGAGCCAAGACCAAGGACAACAACTTGTTGGGTAAGTTCGAGTTGTCTGGCATTCCACCTGCTCCAAGAGGTGTTCCTCAGGTCGAGGTGACATTCGACATTGATGCCAACGGTATCTTGAACGTGTCGGCCTTGGAGAAGGGTACTGGAAAGAGCCAGAAGATCACCATCACCAACGACAAGGGCAGATTGTCCAAGGAGGAAATCGAGAGAATGGTGTCTGACGCTGAGAAGTACAAGGAGGAGGACGAGAAGGAGGCCTCCAGAATCCAAGCCAAGAACGCTTTGGAGTCCTACGCTTACTCCTTGAAGTCGACATTGTCTGAGGAGCAGTTCAAGTCCAAATTGGACTCCTCCGACGTCGACACCGTCACCAAGGCTGCCGAGGACACCATCAAGTGGTTGGACGACAACCAGACTGCAACCACGGAGGAGTTCACTGACAAACAGAAGGAACTCGAGGGTACAGTCAACCCAATCATGGCAAAGGCCTACCAAGCTGGAGGAGCTCCTGACGGAGCTGCCGGCGGATTCCCAGGTGGGGCTGCAGGCGGCTTCCCAGGTGGCCCAGGCGCTGGAGGTTCCTCTGGCGGCGATGGCCCCACGGTAGAGGAGGTTGACTAAACGAGCCAACAGGTCTCTCATCATCATAATACTTGTATGTAAAGGAAAACAATAAATTGTTTTAGGATAAATAAATTCGTAGCGCCCATGAAGTAAAACCTAATCATCATAACCCGAGTGTCAACATGATGACATTCAATGAAACCCATATGCCCACGAGCACAAACCCAATTCGCCGGTCGAACTTCCAGTTGTTCCGAGGTATGTATAGAGCAACGCAACACAATGTCAAAAACAAAGCACTGCAGTTGAGCTTCAAGATTGCTGAGAACTTCACGGGGATCGAGCTGCGGCCACTGGAGTACATGACTACTAGTGCGCTGAAGCCCAACGAGCTGAGCGACAACAAGGGCCCTCCAAAGCACGCTCCGAACGCCATAACGGGCATGCCCATGCGTGCAATTGTTAAGTTGGAGACCAAGTCGCCGACGGAGTTCCCCAATGCAAACACGGTTGTGCCAATCACGTCGTCGTTTATGGCAAAGATGACGGCGAAAGCCTTGAGAATAGCAACGATCTCGGAGGCGAAAATCGAGATCCACGCTAGAGACACGGCGAACCCGATAAACGACCCAACGTAGTTCCAGATCTGTAGCTTCTTGGTGCTGGTCTGGAATTGCCCGCTTGGTGAAGGCATCGACGAGCTGGCAACGACGGATAAGAGTACCAGGGCGGGCAATGCAGCGACCAAGTACCTGTGCTGATGAAAAAGAACGATCGACGTGAACACAGGAGCGGCAAAGATCTGGATCCTGAATAGTCTCAAGTCGTTACCGTAATCAAAGTCCGAAAAGTCATCTTGCGCTGGCAGTGCCTCGTCAGCGGCCGCACTGAAGTTGAACGCGTTGTAGCCCATGGACCGGCTATAGTCGATAGACTGGTCCCGGTTCGGGGTGGTGAGCCGGAGCACAATATTGACCGGGAACGATAATATGTAGTTAAGCTTGAAAAGAAGGGAGTCCCCAGTATAGGGATCTGGTAATAGAAGCTGCCAGGCTGGTTTGAAGAGCGCCTGGTGCGCATTATGCTCGGCTTCGGCTGGCTCAGGATTCTGCTCTGGTTGTTCTTCAGTCTCGCTCTGGTCGTAGGAGACCATCAACGGTCTGTCGTTCGTCAACGAGATATTTGTGGGCCCCCGCAGAACGGACAGATGCCGCGACAACTCGCGAAGGAGCTTCTTCAAGCCGTAGGACCCGGTCTCGATGGGGAGCCTGTCGTCGCGGCTCACGTAGTCGTGAGACTCGATGAAGGCATCGTACTCTTCCATCTCCGCACGCGTCTCAAACGCGTCGAGCGAGTCGATGGACGGGAGCGGGCTGTGGTCGGTGATGAAGGTGCTGAGCCCGTCGTCGTCCAGGTCTGCGGCAAAGCGCGGGTCGTAGCTGTTCCTGAGCTTTGTGATGTTGTACCGGTGGATGACCCTGTCGAGGAAGACGGAGTGGCTGAGGATGACCGCCACCATGTACACCAAGTACGACAAGAAGAGCACCGTGGAGTTGAGGTAGGTGAGCTTGCCCATCGCAAAGGAGCAGATGCAGATGAACGTCATGGTCAAGTAAAACGCCACGTCACGCACAAAGTGGAACTTGGCCACCTTGAAGGGCTTCGCAATGGAGATGGCGCCCACAACCACGGTCAAGATGAAGAGCGCCGCGCCCAAGAGCTCCGAGATGGCTAGCCCCGTGGCGCCCACGTCGAGCGCCTTATAGGTTGAGATGACGTCCGGCGAGCTGTTTCCAAGAGCCAAGAGCGTGAGCCCCGCGAAGTTGTCGGAGAGGTGCAAGAACTTGGAGATGGAGTACAAGTTGGGGCAGAGGTAGTCGGACGCCGTGAGCGCTAGCGACACAAAGCACACGGTGACGGCGGAAGCGAACAACACGGCGGCCAAGCCCCTGGCCGGCGAGCAATAGTAGAGCGGCACATAGTGTAGCAAGCCGATGTTGTACTCGTGGGTGTTGCAGTGGGTCTTGGCAAAGTGACACTGGTCTGAGAGAGGCACACTTCTCACGTCCAAGCACGTCAAGCTGGCATTGTGGGCAAGCGGGGAGAGCGTGTTGGTGGCGGAGGCAGCGGATAATAATGCTAGACACGCGATCCAGAAAGCAGGCTTCATTGCGGCATTTTCTCGTGTGAGGTGGTGGTGGCAGCGCCTGGATGTATGTGCCTCTACTGCGGCGCGAGGCAGACCAAGCAGGAGCTGAGACAGATCGGTATAGACCATAAGAACTGGAAAAGGACGGAGGAATAATCAAAGTAAAAAAGATTCTCTGACAGAAAAGGAGGAATTTGGAAATATCGAGAGAACGGGGATGATGAGAGAACGGAAGACAATGAAGAGCGGAGATAATGAGAGAACGGAGAAGCAATAAGAAAGAGATAGGAAACACCTGATCGGCCACCGCCGGCGGATCAGCTGGCTCCTGCCTTCATCCAAGCTCTACTACGACTCAAAATGTAAGGCTGATCATTGCAGCAAACCCCATACGGGCACACGAAGGTAATCCCTTAGAAATACAGAGTATTCAGATGGAATGCTGCACCCAAGATCAACTAATTGTTCTCCAGTCCGCCGCAAGAAAGTACAACAATACCCCTGTGGTCATGGGTCAAGAACGCCATAATGGGTTCAACCTCGACGGGATGCTGTTACGTTGTGGGCGGCTGTGAAATTTGCGTTAGAAAAGAGAAGAGCCGCTGCAGCTTTTTTCTCTACTTATAGCGCATCCGCCCGGGGCGGGTAACCCGCGGGCACGGAGTGCCAAAAAGTATAGGTCGTACCCGGATTCGAACCGGGGTTGTTCGGATCAAAACCGAAAGTGATAACCACTACACTATACAACCGAAGTTTTGCTAAAAATTTCGGCCCTTCTTTGAGTCCGGAGTTCTTGGACGTCCTTAGGTTGCTCCTTTTATAAGTGCTATGTACATCTAAGGGCGCCTGTCAAAATAACCAAAACCGCTTCTTCTTTTTGGGCTGCTCGTCGCCCATGAGCTCCTTCGCATAGTTCTTGTGCATCTCCAACTCCTTCAATAGCTGCTCCTCCTGCTCTTGCTGGAGCCGCTGTGCCTCCAAAACGTGCCTTTCCGAGGGCCTGTTCAACGCAAACTCGCCCTCCTTTGTTCTTCGGATGTTCTCCGGGATGTAGTCGGTGTCACGCACGTTTCTAACCGTCAAGTTTGAGTCCTTGGGGTGGTAAAGGTCCTCATGCTCCAAATCCGTGAGTCCCACGAGTTTCTCCTTCAACAGTAGCCTGGCCCGATAGAACTCTGACAACACGTTCTCGCGGCCGTCGTTCCACCGGTGGAAGAATGTGAAGTACACGATCGCAGATCCCGTCACGAAGGTGCCAAACCACCTCGTTCCTGTGTTGAGTCTCTGGTTGGTGTCTATCTTGCGCAACACCATGTACTGGCCGGGGTATAGCGTCGACATGGGTCTCGGTGTGTAGTTGAGCCGCTTCATCGTCTCGTTGATTTTTCTGTACTGGGTAGGGTTCTTGGGAATGGAGGAAAAGCCTTCCGGTGCGTCGCCTGGCACCTTGAACTCCGACGGGTAGCCCTCGGCCGGGCGGATGTCAAGGGGATCATACGGGTTGTACGGAGCCTTGGGCGGCGTCCAGCCCTTGGGATTGGGTCTTCTGTCGAAATCCTCCGGCATGGGTGTGTGCTGAGATGAGATAAGCGTGCTAGTGGATTGAAAAGGTGTTCGCGCCTATACAGGTAAGGCGTAGTAGGCGACTACGGGCCGTGGTCAATTGGAATATTTCTATAGTGGATTTATATGCTGTTTAATACGAAGTCGGTGTTTTGGTCTGGTCTTTCATTCTTTGTCGAATTATTCAGGTAGTTGTAGGTCTGCTACAGTTTTTTCTCATACTCCACAGTGTATTTGTGATTACGCCGCAGCCTTGCGATTGGTCTACAAAAAACAACAATGTCTATAAAATCGGAAACACATTGTAACCACACCAAATAAGCGACACGACAAACACCGTCGTCAAATTATGCCAACACCCCGGCCTTATCGTATTTTCTGTTTTTGACCAGGATTGGCGCCCCAAACACATCCACGTCAGTGCGCCGCGTAGCACGATCGCGAACGCATCTCAAGCGCACCTCAACGAGCCCTACCAACCCACGCGGATCCTCGCAAGCGAAATGAAAGTTCTCGAGGAGATCTTTGACTACTTCTCGTTGGAGACGCTTGATACAAGGCTCTGTCCCGTGAGCGATGGCGCCAAGAGAAGGGCGATAATGGCGAGGGCCAACCCCGAGTCCCGCTGGCGTTCTTTGGAGTTTCGGTTCTACATTTTGGTGTTTGTTGTCGTCGTCCCGTTGATGTTCAAGGCTGGCATGGAGTCTTCGAACGAGACAAACCCAAACTACCCGCGTTTCCAGCACTTGTTGAGCGACGGCTGGATCTTTGGGCGCAAGGTGGACAACTCAGACCAGCAGTACCGGTTCCTCAGGTCGAACTTCTGGTTGCTTTGGCTGCTCTTGCTCTCCCACGTTGCTTTGCGCAGAGTGGTGTCCGTGTTCTACAAGGGCCCACGGACCACGTTTGACGTGTGCTTCGGCTGCGTGTACCTCTTTGCATTGCATGGCACAAACTGTGTTCGCGTGGCAGTCCATGTGTTGATCATGTACTCGATGGCCAAGTTCATCCAGGACCCTAGGATTGCCAAGGCATCTCTCTGGACATACGGAGTCGCTACGCTATTTATCAACCACGCTTCGAAAGACATTCCTTTGCATATCTCGTTCCTCGACAATGGCTTCCACGGCATCGTCGCACGGTGGGACGTGTTCTACAACTTCACGTTGCTCCGCATGCTTTCGTTCGCGTTGGACTTTCTTGAGCGCAAGGCCAAAGACGCATCCAACGGCAACGTGATAAATTTGGACAAAGAAACGCGGGAGCTCAGCCCCTCCGTCGATCCCATCCAGCCGGACTTGGATGAAAGGGCCAGGCTCACGGCTCCCCTTCCGATTGCAGACTACTCGTTTGCCAACTACATCTCTTACTTGACGTACGCGCCATTGTTCATTGGCGGCCCCATCATCACGTTCAACGACTACATGTATCAGTCAAATTACCACCAAACCGCCTCGTGCGCGAATATCAAGCGGACCTTGACATACGGAACAAGATTGATCTTCTGTATTTTGGTCATGGAGTTCTTGTTGCATTACATGTACGTTGTGGCTGTTTCAAAGACAAAGGCGTGGGACGGAGACACCGCATTCCAGATATCTATGTTGGGCATGTTCAACTTGAACGTGATCTGGCTCAAGCTCTTGATTCCGTGGCGGTTGTTCCGGTTCTGGAGTTTACTCGACGGGATCGACCCCCCAGAAAACATGATCAGGTGTGTGAACAACAATTTCTCCGCCATCGCCTTCTGGAGAGCTTGGCACCGCTCGTACAACAAGTGGGTGATACGCTACATATACATCCCAATGGGAGGAGCAGGGAAAGGCACCAGCGCTCTCAGGTCTAGGTTCTTGAACTCCCTCGTGGTGTTCAGTTTCGTCGCTGTCTGGCACGACATCGAGTTGCGGCTCTTGATGTGGGGATGGCTCATAGTTGTCTTTTTACTTCCGGAGATTCTCGCCACGGCCTACTTCAAGAGGTACTCCAATAAGCCGTGGTACCGACACTTATGTGCATGCGGGGCTGTCGTCAACATCTGGATGATGATGATTGCAAACATATACGGTTTCTGTCTCGGCAAGGACGGAACCATTGCCCTTTTGAAAGCTTTGGTGGGCTCCAGCGCTGGTTTGGCGTACACAGTAATTTTTCTGGGAGCGTTGTTCGTGGGAGTCCAGGCGATGTTCGAGGTGAGGGAGGCGGAGATGCGCCATGGCATCGACGTCAAGTGCTGAATACACAAAGGCTACGGTTTATTCTTCGATCTTCTCTTTTTTGCGCTTTTGTAGGCTCTTCACTTCTCCACACTAAAGCGCGTGGATTTTCTGAGACTCTATGCACTAGTGAGGAGCGAGACTCGAGCGCCCCACACCACTCCACAGTAACGATGGCCCCTCCGACACCAGTACAGACGCTAGCTCAAGTGCGGAGCCGATATCGAGAGCAGCTCGAAAACCCCGAGAAGTACCAGTGCTCGCTTAAGTCCCTCACACAACTGGAATGCACCTTCCAGATCGACAGCGATAGCTCCATTCAGGAAACGATATGTATACCCTTCAAGCGGGTGTTCCAGCGGTGCCTCGAGCCGTACACGAAGACGGTCAACGGCCGGAAGTTGAGGGGGGAGAGGTGGATCAACATCGAAGTCACCGACGCCCACACGAACGACGCAGTCAAGGCAAAGTACAGCGACGAGATACAGAGGTTCATGAAGGCCGAGGTCGATCTAGCGAAGTGGATAGAGTCGCAGAACGAAAGCGAAGAAAAGCCCCACAATAAGTAGCACCACAATAAGTAGCAGTGCTAGGTGTGGATACAAGCGGCCGTACCATGAGAAGCGATATATTTGACTATACTAGTTTCTACGAGGTGCCTAATAACAGCAAACAACCAGAGCTCTTCCCGTCGTAGATTAAGTTTCAAAATAGACTTTTGAGATACACGAAGTAAAGACGATGCACGAAGGAGCTAGTAGACGGAGCCTTCTGGGGGCTGGGGCTGCTTTTTGTTAGCAGCGGAGGCCATGCTTTTTCTCAAGTCCAAGAGTATGATCTCCATGGTGGTGGATCTTTTCCAGTTCTTCAAAGTGTCGAACTGGTCGGGCAAAACATGACCCTGGTGGTCGACACAGGGGAGGTTGATCTTCGACACGAACGTCACCGTGGGTGGCTTGTCCGGGTAGTCCTTGCCACACACGATGCTCAACGAGTATATTCTGTTTTCGTGGGTGGAGTGAGGCGGGCCCAAAATGGTGCCGTTCCAGTTTGTCATGGTGATGTCATCCTGATTCGCCAACCCGTAAGAAATGGACTGGGCACCCAAGCCCTTTTCGCCTTTCTCTAACTCCTCTAGCAACCTGAAATTCCTGGGCCTTCGTTTGTTAGTACGGTGGAACCGGCATCATGAAGCTTGTACGAAATAGACATACACTTTCGACATTGTTAAGGGGATACAAGTGTGGATTCGTAACCACGACTACGAATGGCCCGGGGAATCCCCAGGTGTACTGGTGTAGATGTGAGACAGGAATGTGGATCGACAGAGATTTGCACCCGATCGCAAACAGGAAAAGGGAACAAGGCCGGATTGCCACTGCGTAATCGGTCCTTCCATCTGTAACTTTAGGCATTTTCTTTTTTGAAATTTTTGTTGTATCACTTCTGTTCCAGCCCGATCTTCTCCAGGCGAGCCGCGAACAGCCGCAACCGCGACTCACCATCAAATCCTACATCAACATCATTGATTGCAAACAATGGCAGACCGCAGCCTGTCTCCATTCTTGGACCAGCCGTCAAGGATGAATCTCCATTCCCTGCACTCGCGGGAGGTGGTTGCTCGCTTGGAGTATGAGCTCTCGTCTTTGAGAACGGAGATGAAGCTTCTTCAACAAGGCAAAGACTCCAGCATAGCGAGATACGAGCAGCTTTTGACAAAGAAAAACGAAGAGCTAGCGCAGCTACAGAGTAACTTCGACTTTGTTTATAACCAGCGCAAGGAGCTACAGCTGAAGGTCAAAAACCAGGGCGAAACAGCCGACAGGTCCAATCAAGATCTCTCTGCCCAGGTTAGGGCTCTCAAGGCGGAAAACAAGAGCCTCACGCTGAAGGTTGACAAGCTCGAGAGGCTGTATCAGACAATGGCCGGGAAATGCGAACACTTGCGAGTCGATTTCAACAGGGAACTCTCAGCCAATGACCAGTTGAATGAGAAAATATCCGTTTTGCAGTCTCAGAACCGGCAGCTCTCCGAGGAGAACGACTCTCTCTTGGACAAGATTCGGCAACTCTCTTCCAGAATAGAAAACACCTCCTCCAAGACAATCACAGAGGACCTACAATTGCGGATTGTGTCGCTTCAGAAAACAAACAACCAGCTCCAATTCAAGCTTGATCTGCTTCTCCAGCAGAAGACTAGCGTTGAGCTATTGAAGCAGAAAAATGCTTCTCTACTGGCTCGCGTGCAATTGCTAGAAAACGCCCAGGAGCGTGTGTCCGAGCTTGAGTTGGAAAATGAAGAGTTAAAAGCTCGTTTCGAACGGTACTTCGGTGCTATAGCATCGGCTTCAAGCCAACAAAAGACTTCCGAAAAAGAAGCCGTCTCAGACTTTGTGCAAGAATTCAGGAAGCTACAGAACAAGAACCTCGTTCTTCTCGACAAGTTGAACTGCGCCCAGAATCGGTTGTCTGAGTCCGAACAGCTACTTCGGGAGGCAAACACAAAAATTCAGGATGAGTACTTGCCAGAAATTCAGGCCTTGAAAGCCGAACACTCCTCTAAGGACAAGCAGATCGATGAACTTGTCAAGGCAAAGACCCTAAATGCAAAGGAAATAGAGTTTTTGAGAAAGTCATTGAAGGACTTAGATGACATCACCTCCCGGCAAAGGCACCTTACGAGTGCCTCATCTTCGAAAGAGAGCGAAGATAACACCGCAATGAACCAATATTTATCAAACTTGGAAAAGTTGGTGGATGATTACAAGCAAGAAATCGAGCAGTTGAGAAAAGACCACAACAAGGCCAGCTTTGGCTCTAGCATACCAACCAAGAGACCGCGCTTGGTTGACACAGACGAAACCAACATCAAGACTATCAACACATTGCGCAAGGAGAACCTAGATTTGCTCTCTGAAATCAAGACCTTGCAAGATGAGATTGCTTCTTTACGCAAGAAGTTACAACTTGCGCAGGATGCCAGCAAAAGAAACTCGGCACGCATACTCGAATTACGCTCAAACCCGTTCCAAAAAGACCAGTTGATAAAACAAGAAACCCTAGATTTATTGAGGCAAGAAAACAAGGACTTGATTTCAAAGTACGTCGAGTCCCGTGAAGTGGAGCTGGTACCCACATCCATTTTTGCCAGGCAAGAAAACGACAAGGACTTGCTCCAGAAAAAAGTTGATGAGCTCAACAAAAAAATAAATAGACTCAAGTCAGTTTACGCTGACAAAAGTCGAGACATCATTGCTATAATCTCGAGATTCTTCGGCTACTCAATCGAATTCATTGCTAATCCTTTGAACCCCAACGACCTTTGCTCGAAGATAAAACTCACCTCGAGATACATATCACAAAAAAATCCCAATGGCAGCAACCCATACCTTATCATTGATGTGCAAACAAAATCCCTTAAAGCAAGCGGGAATTACAAATTTAAAGCTCTCTGTGAAGAGCTAGTCAAGCAATGGGTCAACGAAAAGAGCCAGATCCCCTGTTTTCTTAGTGCCTTGAACCTAAAGGTTTACGAGGACTACAGCAGCGTGACCTCAGAATCTTAATGAGTGTACGAGCATCTAATTATACTCCTTTATACCAGTATTGATAGCAACTTGTCGCTAACTAGTTTAATGCATTCGCCAGGAGTCTTGGCGAGATTTTCTGGCGCTTTGACAACAGAGACCCATATTTCTCCTCTATTAATATCATCAAAGCACTCAGCGAAGTCTTTTACGAGCGCATCTTTGTCCTTTTGACTTCCCTGCCTTTCTTGAAAGCAGTAAAGCCACCCCCATACATCCCCATTAGACTTATCCGAGGCGAGGGCACGGTCGAACCACGATTTCGCCTTTCCAAACTTACCCTCCAACCAGAAGAACACACCTATAGCCGTGAGAATCTGCACTGAGTTGTTGGTGCTCTTGAGGGCGTCAAGGAAAGCGTTCTTGCGATGGGAGGATTTGTTGATGTTGGCCAAATGCAAAATCCATATTTTGGGAGAGCTAGGACAGATCTTCAATGCCTTATTGATCATTTGCCTGGCAATGACAAAATCTTTTGCTTCAAGCTCAAGTTTTATTTTCGCCTCCCAAATAGAGGGATCTTCGGGCAACTTGATGACCGCCGAGTCTAGCAAAGACCGAGCCCTTGCAATTCCTGAGAACTTCAAGTCTAGATTTGCGAGAGCTAGCCAGATGACTGGCAGATCAGGAATGCTTCTTGTGGCAACAGAAAGGGTCTCTCTTGCACCTTTTATGTCTTCTGCGTCTATCAAAACTTGGGCTCGCTGCAAGCAAATTTTCTCGTTATCGGGAAAGAGATCAAAGGCAGATTTGGAGGTTTTCTTAATCTCATCAATATTGGCCAGAGCCACATTTTGGCTCACACAGTACCGAAGAATATGGATGTGCTTATACCAAGCACGGGGTGAGTGCTTGAAATTATCACTGACTGCTTCTTCAGACACTTTAATCAACTTCTGCGTGTCCAGTGCCCTGAGAGCTAACTTGAGACGCGCAGCCCAAATGTCAATGTTCGTGGCGAGTCTCTTTTGAGCATTAACAAGAATGGCCTCTGCAGCGGGAACATCATTACTTAAAATCCATTTATCCTTGGCGAACATTAACGGCACGATATCGTTTTCCGGATTTAGCCGAATACATTCTTCGTACAGCTCATATAACTGATTTTGGTCATGTTTGAGGAGCGAAAAGAGATTAATCCAATTCGAAATGTTGTGAGGCTGTGACTTGGCAACAAACTGAAGTACGTAGCCAGCAACACGTGGAGCCTTATTCTCGAGTGATTCAGCCAAGTCAAGGGTCGCGGAGTCAACATCGCCCAACTTGCCCAACGTTGCGCTTACTATTGCACGCGATGTTTTGTCAAAGCCTTCCTCTTGTGCGGTGATGCTCTCTTCGATCCATTCGTTGGTTGCCCGGTCGGAATTGTGTTTCTCTAACTCTTTCATTCCTTTCGAAAACATGGACAGGAGTTTCTCGACCGAAGCTTTTTCCGATTCTCTCTCTTCAAGCTTGAGAGCAGCAACCCAAACTCTGTATTCTGTTGGATTTTGCTTTCTAGCTCTATTGAGAACGGCTTTTGCGTCGCTGTAGGAGGAGATATTGATCAATGTGAGCCAGAGGTCCCAGTCTTCGGGACAGAGCTCAGTGGCGCGGTTAAGAAGCCTGATCTTTGCGTCATCCTCAGTTTCTAAATCAATAAGTTTCTTCCACAAGTTTGAGTTCGAGGGGAGGTACTCTAGAGCCTTCATCAAGACTCTCCGTCTGGAAACAATATCGGCAGGGCTCTCCAACTCGAGTGCAGCGAACCATAGGTCCTCGGACTCAGAGTTCAACAGAAGAGCTTCGCTCATGATTGACTTGCACACTTTTGTGCCGTCGCTTCGATGAAGGCGAATGCTTTCTAGCCAGATCTGGTCATTGCGGGGCACACGCGTGCAGCCTTCGGTAATGAGGCGCTTTGCCTGGGAAAAATTGTTTACCAGCTCCTCGAGCCGGGCAGACGAGATCCACAGCTCGGCGTCATGTGGCTGCGTCTTTCGTAGAGATGCCAAAACCAATCTTCCTTTTTCCACATCCCCGACCTGAGCACTTTTCCGAGCCCACTCCTCTATCTCTGCCAATTTGGCCAGATTGTCTTGTTGATGGCCGTTCCCTTCAGATGCAACAGAGCCTGCGGCACCTTCTCGGAGGCCCGTGCCGGTGCCCGCAATCAACATATCGGGTGCAGCGTAGGTTCTCTGCAGCTGCTGATCTAGCAAGCGCTGCCTTTTGTTCTTCCGGGTCAAATCTCCCACTTCAGGTAGGTTTTCCCATTCTGTGAGGCTCACCATCGCTAGGTCTTTCTTGTACGACGAAAACTCTTGCTCGATGCTGCCTGTGCCGATAGGAATGACCACACTAGAAGAAGACTGGTCATTGTTCGGGGTATCCTTGCGCTTCCGCCGATTGCGCATCCGGAGATCAACTTCCTCATAGATCCTGTCGGCCTCGTCGTCCTCGATGGACTGGGTTTTGGATTGGGCCAAGATGCCTTCTTCGTTATCATCGTAGTCGTTCTCGACCTCCGTTCCGAATTGCGACTCGAATTTGACCGGTCCTGAATCTGCACTGGTGGTGAAGCCGGTGGCTCCCCGGCCAACACCCGCAACGTAGCCGGGAGGGGGCAGCTGATCTAGAAACGCCTTCCTCTCCATGGCCGAGAACACATCTGGTTAGCGAGCTGCAAAGTACGCAAAACACCCGTGCACCAGCACATACAACTCCAGCAAAAGAGAGGCAAGAGAGGTCAAGAACGAATTCAATGGAGTCTGTGAGCATGAACTGGGCCTAATATCCCTTGTATTCAGTCAGGGCTTTGTGTACCTTCTGCTGGCGAACTGTGTGCTTGGTCAGTGCCCACTGGAGGCAGGCGGTAGCCACCTGACAGTGGTCCGCAGAGCAACTACATATGCCTAAAGAAGAAGCGAGTCATCTATCAGTACGAGGCAATTCCATAGTGTTTTCTGCCTGAATTCTGCTGTTGTCGCCCGGGGTGAAAGTAGGTGCCCGGTGGGCACATCACGTGACACGAAAAATTCCCATCGCATGTCTGCGGCTCATCTCGATGAGGTGACGATCAGACACGAACTCGCCAAATCTGTCAATATGGGTAAAAGACTGGCCGAAGAAGGAGGCAATGAGCCGCGTACCGCCGTGAAAGTGGATGCCGGCTCGGCTCCCACCCTGGCCACGCAAGTCGACAACGAGAAGGACATTGACATGGGAGAATACGAAGACCCGTACGGAGATGATTTCGAGTCCGATGAGGACATCATCGAGCTAGACTCCGCAGAGGACAGTGACCAGGAAGACGGCGAAGACGCAGCGGCCAAAATTGCCAAGGCACAGGAGCTCGAGGAGAAGGAGCAGCAGCCAGAGTCGGACATCTTCTTGCCGCACAGATCCAGGCCATTGGGTCCAGACGAGGTCTTGGAGGCAGACCCCTCTGTGTACGAAATGCTCCACAATGTGAACATGACGTGGCCGTGCTTGACACTCGACATATTGCCCGACAACTTGGGCACCGAGAGAAGAAACTACCCCGCCACAGTCTACGTAACCACCGCGACCCAGGCATCTAAGGCCAAAGACAACGAGTTGATCACCATGAAGTTGTCGTCGTTGGCCAAGACGCTCATCAAAGACGACGCAGAGGAGGACGACGAGGACGAGGACGACGATGACGACGACGTGGTGGATCCCGTCATGGTCTCGGAGTCTGTTCCTCTCAAGTCCACGACCAACCGGGTGCGGGTCTCGCCCCACGCAAGAGAAACGGGTGAGTATCTCACAGCGCTCTCCGAGGAAAACGGCGAAGTGCTCATCTACGACCTAGGGCCACAGGTCAAGGCCTTTGACACGCCCGGCTACACCATCCCCAAGCCCGCAAAAAGACCCCTTCACACTGTCCGCGTGCACGGAAACGTCGAGGGATACGGCTTGGACTGGTCGCCATTGATAAACACCGGCTCCTTGTTGACCGGAGACTGTCTGGGCAGAATCCACCTCACGTCGCGCACAACCTCCAGCTGGATCACGGACAAGACTCCGTTCTTCGCCTCGCAAGACTCCATCGAAGACATCCAGTGGTCCACTGGCGAAACCACCGTGTTTGCCACGGCTGGGTGCGATGGGTACGTGCGCATCTGGGACACCAGGTCCAAGAAACACAAGCCTGTGATCTCGGTGGCTGCCTCGAAGTCAGACGTGAACGTCATTTCCTGGAGCGACAAGATCAACCACTTGTTGGCTTCGGGCCACGACGACGGCTCCTGGGGCGTGTGGGACTTGCGTAGCTTCGGAGGAAAAGACACGCCGGTGCCCGTTGCAAACTACGACTTCCACAATTCTCCCATCACCTCCGTCTCGTTCAACCCGTTGGACGAGTCGATCATTGCTGTTTCCTCCGAGGACAACACCGTCACGTTGTGGGACTTGGCTGTGGAGGCCGACGACGAAGAGATCGCGCAGCAGCGCAAGGAGACACTGGAGTTGAACGACATTCCGCCGCAATTGTTGTTCGTGCACTGGCAGAGAGACGTCAAGGATGTGAGGTGGCACAGACAAATTCCAGGCTGCTTAATTTCCACCGGTGGAGACGGGTTGAACGTATGGAAGACTATTTCCGTTTAAGTAGAAAATGCATTATCCAGATATAGAACTACAAAATGACGAGACCCATTTCTCTTTCTTCTGCGAAGTCCTCGCTGGGTCGTGTCTCATAGGCATGTGGAGGAATCGCGATGAGAAGACCTCAACCTAGAACATGGCCAAAAAGGACAAAAAATCCAAGGAGGCCAAGAAGGCCCGGGCTGCAGAAAAGCAGAAGAAGAACGAGGCCAAATCGGAGCTGAAACTGAAAAAGTACGCCAAGAAGTCCGGCGAGGAGGAGGACGACCAAGACATCGATGCGATCTTGGAGCAGTACGCCAAAGAGCAAGAAGAGTTCAATGCTATCAAGGTCGAAGTGAGTGCCAGGCCCTCGAAGCGCCTCAACCCGGCAATGGTTGCATCCCCCGTGCAAGGAAAGCGGGAGTTGATTCTTTTTGGCGGAGAGTACTCCGACGGCTCCCACTCCAAGTTCTACAACGACCTATACACTTACACAGTGGAGAACAACACGTGGAGGAAGATCTCGTCGAGAAACTCGCCGCTTCCCAGATCGTCTCACGCCATGTGTGCACATCCCTCGGGGATCATCTTGATGTTTGGCGGAGAGTTCTCGTCGCCCAAACAGTCCACGTTCTACCACTACGGTGACACCTGGGTGTTGGACGCAGAGTCCAAAGAGTGGGACAAAATCGACCAGAAAAAGGGCCCGTCGCCCCGCTCGGGCCACCGCATGTGTGTTTGGAAAAACTACATCATCTTGCATGGGGGCTTCAGAGACTTGGGTGTGCTGACAACGTACTTGCTGGACATGTGGCTCTTTGACATCACGACGTACAAGTGGACGCAGGTCGAGTTCCCTCCCACGCTCACGGTTCCGGACGCGAGATCGGGCCACTCCTTAATCCCTCACGCAGAGGGCGCAGTGCTTTACGGTGGCTATTGCAAGGTGAAAGCAAAAAAGGGCTTGCAAAAAGGCAAAGTTCTCACCGACTGTTGGCTAGTCAAGATGAAAAGCGACCCCAAAGCCATTCGCGTGGAACGGCGCAGAAAGCAAGGATTTACGCCCTCTCCTCGAGTCGGGTGCTCCATGGTGGCGCACAAGAACCGTGGAATATTGTTTGGCGGGGTTTACGATTTCGACGAGAGCGAGGACAACCTCGACTCGCAGTTCTTCAACACTCTATTCTCGTACCAGACCGAGACAAACAGGTGGTTCAACGTGAGCCTCAAGCCCCGGAAAAAGAAGCACCGGGAGCAGGTGAAGGAGAAGTCTCGTGACGAGGACTTGGAGGAAATCCTCAACAACATCTTGTCGAAGGCCCACTTGAACGATGACAAGGAGGAGGCGGAGGAAACCTCTCAGCTAGAAAGGTTGAGGCAGCTTGAGGAGCGCGAGGAGATGGAAAACGAGAAGGTCGACTTCGAGGTCATGAACCAGTTGCCTCACCCAAGATTCAACGCCACCACATGTGTTGTGGAAGACACTCTCTACATCTATGGAGGCGTGTTCGAGAGAGACGACCAAGAATTCACATTAGACTCCTTTTACGCCATAGACTTAAATAAGGTGGACGGCGTCAAGGTAATCTGGGAGGATTTGTCCGAATTGGACAAGGAGCACGTGAACTCAGACGAGGAAGAGGATGACGACGAAGACGATGGAGAAGAAGACGACGACGAGGACGCACAGGGCGAGGATGCTGAAGAGGTCGACTCTGACGAGCAAGGCGATCAAAACAGCGAAGAAGAGGAGGAGGAGGAAGAGGAAGACGCAATTCCTGACCCCAGACCATGGCTCCCACACCCCAAGCCGTTTGAGACCTTGAGATCCTTCTACATCCGCACAGGAGCACAGTTCTTGGAGTGGTCCATTTCCAGCAATAGGGATGCTAGAGGCAAGTACTTGAAGAAGGCTGCTTTCGATCTTTGTGAGGACAGATTCTGGGAGAGGAGAGAACAGGTGAGAATAGCAGAAGACCAGCTCGAGGAGTTGGGCGGCGTTGGCGAGGTCATCGACAAGGATGCATCCAAAACGTCAAAGAGGCGGTGAGTGTGAGTATCATTAGAAAAGTTTAATAGACTATACAAAGAAGTGCCCGCTTGAGGACTATGCAAAATGGATTCCAACTTGATGGAAAGCATACAAGAGCTTCAAGAAATCGGTCTGATCCAACTTAGCAGCTCTCTGGTCAGAATATCCCGTCTCTGTGAGCACTGCTTCGATCTTTTGTTTCACCACGGCAGACATGTCAGACTTTGTGTCGACTTGCATCGAGTCTGGGTCTTGCTGCGCCAAAAGTGCAACATAGTTCTTGGTGAGAATGTCCAACACATTAGACGATTTGAACCCAGCAGCTATGGTTTTGTTTTTCCTCACGAAGCAAATCCGAAGCAAGCCGTCCCATTCTTCGAAGTCGATCTGCGGGCGTGGCTGCTTGATCTCGATTCTCACCACCGACGACTCGACCTGTGGAGGTGGTCTGAAGTTGTTCTTGCCAACCTTCATTATGTGGGTGACATTAGCCCACATCTGGACGTTTGCGGACAATCTGCAATAGAGCGAGTCCCCGGGGCGAGCCAAAAGACGCAAGGCGAACTCTCTTTGGAACATGAGGATGGAAACTCTAGGCGGCTTGGGCTGGTTGAGCAATTTGAACACCAAGGGCGACGATATCTGGTACGGAGTGTTGGAGATGCAAACGTCAAAGTATGGGAGGTCGGTTTTGATGAAGTCCCCTAGAAGAATCTCAAGCTTCTTTTGCTGGGGGGTGCCGTGCACTCTCTTTGTAAGCTCTGCAGCCATTCTGGGGTCCATTTCCACGGCGAAAACTTTGCGGGCCTGCTCCAAAATTTTCACCGTAAGGTTACCGGTACCCGGACCGACCTCAAGCACCGTGTCGCTTGGTTTTATTTGTGCCTTGTCAACAATGCCCTGTGCAACCAACGGGTTTTTGAGAATATGCTGGCCGAGGTTGGTGTTGAACTTGAAGACGGAATTGAGATGCTTGTCAGCAGACACAGTCGGCCCCGTGGGACTTGAGCTGGTCGAAAACTTCTTCTTAGGTGCTTTGGCCATCTTGCACTTCACGCCTGAAAGACTATTCCTGAGATGCGCATCTCATCTTGATCGTGATTTTTTTACGGCGACACCCGTACACCCGCAAATGGGTGCAAAATGGAGCCTGACTGCGCAAATGCTCAGGGCGCAAAAACGTCTTTTACGGACAAACACAAGCACGTCGGTAGTCCTACTCATGACAAGTTCTCGAATCTTGCAGAACGACAGCCCTTTCCTTGGAGTGTTCTCACGGTGGAACGGTCTTAAAGCGAGGGAAAAAACAGACCAGGAAGGATACACCGAGGAAGCACCACAAAGCACCGAGAATGAAACAATGGAGATTTGGCTCTGGACAGAGTGCTCGAGGGTCTGCGAAAAGTTCCACCCGGGGACTGAGACCTGTTTCACCGTCACAGACTTCAACGTGTTCATGAGCTCCCGGCCGCACACCTTTGTACGCCAAGATTGCGAGGCTTTTGAGATCTACAACGAGCTTTTTGGAAAGCAGGACATCACTCACGAGGACGTAAAAGAGGAGCTCCAACATAAGGATCGGCCTGAAATAAGGTGCGAGCGGCTGTCGTTGGCCACTGACAGTATAGACCTTATGAACGACGAGTTTATCGTTGAAACCACGAATTCAGCAGCCAACCTTTTGGAAATCGAGTTTCCAGATCCTTTGGAGCACTATACATGCAAGAACTCCAGGGAAATTGAGCTACGGAATGCTATCAAAAATTACTACCGGAAAATAGACGCGGCCGGCTTACAAACTCCACGCTTTTTGCAGAAAGTAAAATCCACTATGAAAAGCATCGATGACTTGAAAGCACAGCATGGGTCCGATGTGTCTCTATTCTTTGACGAGGATCACAAGATGGCGGTAGAACACACCGTGAAAGAGTCACTGGCTCTCGTGGAGCAGGTTAAGACCTTTAAACAGGTGATACTGTGCGGGAACTCGATAATAAAGACTCTACTTCAGTGGAACCGCTACGAAAAAGCCCTTCTTGGGGTCTACGACAGAGTGAAAACGAGGCACCATGTTCTTACCGAAACATCTCCTTTCGACAAGCTTACCTTTCTAGAAAGAGTCTGTAAGAATTTACACAAAAGTGCAAGGTTGATGTTGGAGCTCATAGAAGAGGTGGAAGACAATGTTAGTGTTTTGGACAGTGCTTACCCGTCCGAAGAGGAGATTACAGATGACAGCTCTTTAAGCGAGAAGGCACTAGTCGTTGATGTCTCGCAAAGTTACATCTCTAGCGAAGAGCCGCTAGACCCGGACGAGATCTGAGAAAATGAGCTGAAAAAGGTCTTTAAACCACACCAAGTATTTGTATACATGTAGCCAAATTGTTTTGAAAGGTATACCATGCGTTTCATTCTCCAGACATGCTCACAGCGCGATAATGCTCTCTTACAGCTTTCGCAGCCAAAATGTGCAGTTTGCAAGTACGTCATCTAGACTCCACTAAAGATTTGGATTCACGAAGGTAAGAGGCCTCCTGAGCAAGTTAAGCCATAAAGAAAGGACACCTTCTTCAGCATGAGGGAGGGAACCTCACGCATGCAAACGGGTACCAGTGTCTTCTTTGATATCTTTGTGGCACTCAGGAGCGGTGTGCAAAAAAACACCCAACACAGCGATGGAAAAGACAAACAAAAACGAACAGATCTACAGGACAATGACTCTCGTATGGTCTTTGGGGATACTATGAAGACAAAAAAGCTGTTTTTGGAGGTCATAGGGGTGAAGAAGAGATGTAGCCACCAGAACGTGGAAGATTCACTCAAGTTTAATCTCGCAGACCATGACTCTGAAGACAGTTATCAACTGGAATGCTGCTCGAGAGCAACAACTTATGAAGACATTGTGAGCCAGCGCATTGGAAAGCATTCTGGTGTGGACCCGTACTTTATAACCATGACCGAAGTATCTGGGGATCAAGTCTCAATCAGAAAGCGGAACATCCCAAATAGCACCTCGCACATGAGCCTTCAGCTGAAAGACAGCGAAAATACCACCAAGTCTACATCCACTGAGTCTCATCATCCGAAGAATAGAAAGGGAATTGTGCAAGTGAGATACAGGGACGTCAATGACATGAGGAATATCACAAACAGGTCGAAAGTCATCCCTGCCTGGAGAAAAAGGCACTTTGGACTACGAGCAATAATAGCCGAGGGCTTTAGAGCACAGTTTAAGAAGCTAGAACTGAATGTACTAGCATTTGAGGAAAAACACAGAGAGATCAGAGCTCAAATTGCAAACACCTGTTCAGCAATTTTACGAGAGCAGCGAATGAGCGGCGATTATTTAAACTCGACACAGAATTACACAGAAAGATTCAATCGGATTTCCTCTGAAGTGAACGGCTTATACGAAGTATACACTCAGATCAGCTATTCCGAGTACCCCCAATGGCTGAGGACATTCGTGTTCGACTTTAGTCATGTTCACAAAAAGTTCAGGAAATTAGCCAAAAGGTCCACCGGGATAAAGTTGCAGAGAAGAGAAGCAGAGATGAAGGTTCATGAGCTCGAGAAATTTTGTTCTAGTGTCACGAGCCACACTGAACACGCCGATGATGTGAGAAAAGAGTTCGAACTGATGATCATGAGTCACGAACACAGTTCGTTCCTCATGGACAGCTACATTTTGCCACTTTGGCGGCACTTTAATCCTTTGGACAAAGAGATTACAAACAGGAACTTCTGCCGGTTGTTTGAGAAATTTAGACTCTCGCTCATGCAATCCATTGAAGACAACCAAACAGCCAATCAAATGATATCTGATCTACACGCACATAAACGGCTGCTCAAACAAACAGTAATCTTTCTCCAAGAATGCTACTACGACATATTGGCTTAGGGCTAGAGCATTGCTGGAAACTTATAGTTATGTTACGTTGACACCGCGGTGCAGTAGCGGGCGGGAGAATGTCTCGATCAGCTCTTCCTTGAAATTGTTTGTAGAAGCGTCATTCCTCACGTTGGACATCTCCTCAATGTTTCCGTAAGTGGTCTTGAAGAAAGTAAGTTTCATGGCCTCGCCAGACAGACCAATGGTGGTAATATTGAATGGCCGGTTAGGTTCCAAGGACAAACTCAGATACTTTCTGCTAACGTCAGCCTTGGAAACAGGGTCGTTTTCTCGATTCACACATTGGTCATCTATCAAACATTGGAATATGTCTTTGCTAATATTGTCTTCGAGAGCGACACCAGGCTTGACATCAGAACTGTTCTGGAGCGTATTCTTTAAACATTCGGAATTATATCTTGATTGTTGGGATCGTTCAGCATTGTCCTTTGCTTCGAAGACACTAGCCAACCTCTGAGCTACAGGCTCCAAAATAGTCGCATCGCCCAGAGAACTAGCCTTGAAGGCGGCTTCCAGCTCCACCAGATCATTGGGCAAGTTGAAGGTGACCCTCTTAATAGTGGTTCCTCTTTTTGAGGCGCCGTTGACGAGGATGGACTTTGATGGCGACAGCTTGGACAGGGCCATTGAGACTGGTTTTGGTAGCACAGCGTTTGTGGGCGACGATGGTTCTTCCACATCCTCTGAGTATGCTTCTTCGACGGAATCGAGAAATGTCTCCACCATTTCCTCGACCCAGTTCGCATGGAACGCTTCACCTGCAGCTTCTGCTTGTTCCTCATGAGGCGAAAAGCACAGGTCCGAACCGAACCTCTTTGTTCCATTAGAATAATGTGTGCGTCCAATTTCAACCACAACTTTCGGCGATGGGAGCACATGCCTGAGTCTGGAGCCGAGTAGGTCTGTAGAGCTTTCTTCGGATTGGTCCTCACTTCTGGGTGCAAACACGGAGCTTTCTCGAGAGGCGTTACTGCGGAGTTCAACCCGGTGCGGGCTACTTGCAGTTCTCTTCAAACCAAGGTGAACTTTGAGACTTACATCCTCTAGAGTTGTTCTAGGAATTACATCTTCAGAGTCCGTGCTCGAGGTAAGATCCTCTTTCGGTGCAACCATGAACGATTTCCATGCCAACTCAAACTCCTGTGGGTCTGTGGTATTTTGACAAGACTCAACGCATTCTTCGTGTTCCAATGGGGGTTGGTTCGCTTGAGCAGTACATCTTTTTTGAGGACCACCTGTGTAGCTGGCCACCAGACAGACCTCCGTGAGCCCACTGTGTGCGGAGCGAGACGACAAAGACTTTTCTATTCGCCTTCGGTATCTCCGGTGCATTCGCTTTCGGAGCTCATTTAGCAAATAGTCATTCTCCGGTGTTTTTTGATCTTGGACCGCAGGTGTGCTGTCTTCCGTTTGGGAAGCAAAAAGGTGCAGGCCGAAGTTCCCAGCAAAGAGGGATCTCATGGCAGTCAAAACGGGTGGTACGTACGCTTTGGGTTCTTCGATGTTATTGCTTTTATCACACTTGGTCGCTTCTGACCTGAGCTCTCTTACGTTCTCGGTGATCAGCTTGGTCCGAATCGAATGCCGTAAAGGGTTATCACGGGCGTTGGGAAGAGCACCCACGACAGTGATTGATGAGGGTACCGCAGAGTTCTGGTACACGCCATGGTACGGGGACTTTTCCTCAAGATTCTCGGAAACCGGTGTTTCTGCCCGAGTGTTTGGCACTTTTGAGTCAATAAGCGAATCCTTCAAACCCAAGTCGCCTCCTGTCTCGGACGACACACAATGAGCTGGGTTTTCAATTGGCAAAGAACCAATTTCGTCCTCTGTTTCCAGATACTCATCATCAGCGCCGTTCAGAGACAAGGAGATGTCCAGTTCGTTCCCGATAAAGCATTTCATATCTCCAAAGCCGCAGACGGAATTCTCAAACTCGTCGGAGTACCAGTCTCGCCCAAAGTCACCAAAAATGAAGGCACCTCTGGGAATATTGCTCTGGTGAGGGTCATCGGTTATTGCCGCCCTAGTGTCTCTGCGCCGTGACCTGTCCCAGGAAAGCTTACGTCGTAACCGACGCCGCCAGCTTGACGACGGTGTCAGGAGCCAGCGACTTCCATCCACCATAGTCAAGAGGAGCATATGTAGGTACGAGAAGGCAAAGACAGTCAAGACCAGAGAAACGCAAATAGCGTCGATTGCAGAAACGCCGCTTGGAGCGGAAAACGCCTGGATGGAGTGGTAAAGCTGGCCCTTGATGTCGTGTCTCCGTACGCGACTGGGATGGCTGCGCAGGTCAAAGGTGCCATCTAGCTTAGCACCTTTCTTGGTTAGGGCGAGCATTTGCGAAGGCAAGAACGGCAGCTGTGTGAGAGTCCTGGGGCGTGAGGTTTGCCTTGGTGTCTTTTCGAGGGGCAGGGGCTCAGAGTCAGAGCACAGCGAGAGGCACGGTGGGCTGATCATACCCACGTAAAAGAACGGCTTCGGGCTGCGGGGGCGCCTGTCACGGCCACGGCCAGCTGCCTTTGTCCACACCAGCTTCTGCTGCACGATGTAAGTCGAGCTGGAGTTATGGAACGCGCTCGCCTCACAATGGGGCAGGGGATCTTGCGAATCGCTCAGGGAAGTATCCTTGTCCTTCCCGTGCTGTCGCCCTTTGTCAGGTTGTCCTCCCAAATCCAGGAGGTACGAGAGTGGGCTTCGCAGGTCCGGATAGTGCTCAACAAAGTCTTGGATGCGGTGGAGCCCGGGCCACACCGGCTCTGTCCCTTCTCGGTCTTGGATCTCCGACTGTTTCATCGGGCTTTCACAAAAAAGAGTCGGAACAGCAGCGCAAAAACAAAGATCTGGCCTCTTGGTTCTGTGGAGCTGCTCTGTTTGTGCCTTTTTCGCACCCATTTCACCTGTACAGGCCGGCGTCACCGAAACACATGAGCCGCGCTGAGATCAAGAACACTCCTGCAGATACATGCCTACTTACTAACATAAACATTCCTGGCTTGATCTGAATAATTGCAAGCCCGGCGAGAATACAGAACCCCACGGGCCATACCAGAGACAACGGGACCGCAGACACCGCACCCCGCAATTTGCCCGCGAGTCCGCCTCTTTCTTCCGCGCTCGCACACCCGTTGTTTACCTCAGGCACTTTGCATACGCCAATGACCTCTGTCTCCGGAAGGTTGACAGAGCTCGTGCAGAAAATCGACGTCGACGGGATCGTCGCCGCCAACTGCCTACATCCGGACCAGGAGCTCACGCAGTATGAAATCTCAAAGATACACAAGATTGCGCAGGATCTCTCGCTGCACTTGACCAGTCTACGACGTGTGGTGACAGAGGTGCTCGACAGCGACACCGAACGCGACCTCGAGTCTCTCCTCGGGCTCCGCAGCTACCCGGCACGCGTCAATGCGTCGCTCCAAAAGGTCGATGCGTTTCTCCGCTCGGTCTCTTTGCGCGTGGACGCTCTGCAGTGTGGCGCAGGCTCGCCGTTGCACGAAGCCATGCTCCAGGCGGTGGATCTCATGCAGCTAGTGGCCAAGTGGAGGAGGCAGAGCGACGCCGTAGGCACGTTCGGCGAGCTACGCAAGTCTGTCATTGTGAACATGAAGCAGGAGTTCGCCAGCTACGCCGCAGGCTTGGCCGCGGCAAACGAGTCCCACCTCAACTTCTCTCTCCCTTTGGACATCACCGTGGACGGGATCTTGGACCAGGTCACGCCGGCCGGGCTCTGGACCGCCAGCCTGTCGTCTATCGCAACACAGACCCTCCCTGTGTTCTCCGCGCATGACCAGAAAACACTTGACCAGATCCGGTCCTTGGACGAGCGTCTTGAGCCAATCAAGTTTTCCATGCGCATGCTCGAGCAGGCCATCGCAGACTTCTCGGCGGCGTCCGACGCCATTTGCCCGCTCGCGTGCAAGCTTCTATCGAGCGACTTCAAGCAGCTCACGCGGGAGTGGGATGTATTGTGCCAGCAGTTTGCAACCTTGAAACGCATCACAATCGACTCCCGCCTCAACGAAATCTTCCGCTTCCTTATCGATGAGACCGTCGCAAAGATCCACGAGGTGACCAGGATAGCAAAACGGGACCGCAAAGCATTCCAGGAGGAGGCTGTGGGCTCCGACTTCAAAAGATGCTCGCGGGTGATCAACTTGTTTCACGACGCCTTCAGAGAACACACTGCAAACCACGAGGACCTCTTGAAGGAATACAACGAGCAGCTCATACCGAGATGGAGACAGTTGCACGAGGTTTTAGAGTACCGCAGTACTCAAAGCACAGCGCTGCATTCCTCCGGTCAACTAAATATGGAGGGAAAGCTCAGGAGCTTGAGCTTGGCCAAGACGACACATGCTCTGCAGGCGGAGCTGGGCCGGGGACCCATTAGGGTCGAGTCCAAGCAGAGAGGCATCGACTTGTGTTTGGATGTGGACGAGTCACCTGTCGTGCCGCTCAGCATCAGGAAGTCCGACCGCGTTGTCGACCTAAGCATAAGCTGCGACATCAGTCCACGGAAGAACGTCAAGCTTGCGCTCATGCTGCTCACAGGAGGCACCGAAGCCGTGTCACGCAGCCGCTCTCCGGGATTCACAATCTACACAGACACTCCAACACAAAGAAACGTTGAACCGGTGGATGCTCAGGCAAATTCGTCTCCGGGCACAAAAGAAGCGCGTCCTTCGCTCATGGAAGTGATGACCATTAGGAAGTTTCCCTCGAGGATCCCCAGGTTGGTTGCTAATTACAGAAAGTTAAAGTTGCCCGTGTTGAAGAAAATGCACTTTCCCGGCGCAGAACCATCGCGCATCCCTACCATATCGCCAGACAACCCCGTGTTCAACTCGCCCGAGCGCCGGTCCCAGATCACGACGCCCGTGCAGAGAATCACGGCGTCTCCACGGAGCTTCGGGCTCCCGCCGCTCGAGGAAGACGTGCCGTCGGGCAGCGAGCGGCTCATGAGCCCGCCGGAGTTTCTCTTGCGGCACAAGTCAGCGGTGCGTTCCAGCAAAGTGTCGCCAGCCACGCCCGTGCTTGGCGAGATCACCAACACAATACCGAGGGACCCCAAGCTCAAGTCCAGCTCGGGAAAGTTGTCCCTCAACTGCATCAAGACGCCGGACCTCACGTACTCTGCGAACCAGAGGGAGCCCTCGTCGTCTGGCAGCTGGCGATCGACCTCCCCAGACAGACCAGGCTCGTCCATGGGATCGCGGTTTGACGAGCAGCACCTCACGCCTCCGCTCGTGTTGCCTAAAAGGCGCTGGAGGTGATACATAGAACACGAATACACACGCCACGATCCTACCTCTTCTGCTCGGGGGCCTTCTCGTCGCCCGGGCTCATTGTCTTGGAGGTGAAGCCGTCGAGGTAGAAGTCCTTTCCAAAGATCTTGTACATGAAGCTGTCCTTCTCGGTTCTCCACTTCTCCACCTCACCGAACTTGCGCAAGGTCATGTCCTCGGTGATCTCTCCCTGCTGCACCTTCTTCGTCGAGCGCCCGGACACCCGCTTGTAGATTTCCCAGCCGGGGATGACGATGAACGGGATGGAGAAGAGGATCATGAACACTCCGCGGTACCGGGACTTGACCTCTTTGGGTGCGATTTTCCAGTTGGGCCGGCCGGTGGCCGCCAACTCCCCGAAAAAGGGGTCTGGCTTCAGGGTTGTCTTCTTGCCCGTCAGCCCGGCCGACGGGCTCTTGCTCTGGGAGCTTTTGGTGAACGTGCCTCTTTTCTTCATGGCCTGCTTGCATGCCAGGCCGGTGTGGCCTGAAGAGGTTAGCGATCACGCTGTGTACAGTACCACGTATAAACAAACCGACCGTACGCAGAAGACCGTACGCAGAAGAACTACACATCACGGACATGTCGTTGGAGACACTCATCAGCAAGCACGTGGGCGGCCGCAGACGGCCCGACGGCGTCACGTACACGTACGGAACCGCGGGGTTCAGAATGAAGGCGGACTTGTTGGACTACGTCAACTACACGGTGGGGATCGTGGCCGGGTTGAGATCGAAGCACCTCGACGGGCAGACGGTGGGCGTGATGATCACGGCGTCGCACAACCCGCCGCAGGACAACGGCGTCAAGGTCGTGGACCCGTTGGGCAGCATGTTGGAGGCGTCGTGGGAAAAGCACGCGACGGACTTGGCCAACACCGCGCCAGAGGACTTGGCGGGCGCGGTCCAGCGGTTGGCGCAGGAGCTCCAGATCGACCTCGGCCGCGAGGCCACGGTGGTTGTTGCGCGCGACTCCCGGGCGTCGTCGGCGCGGTTGTCGGAGGCCACGCTCGACGGGATCGCGTCGCTTCCGTCGGCAAAGAGCACCGACTACGGGTTGTTGACCACGCCGCAGTTGCACTACATCACGCGCACGTTGAACGACCCCAGCTACGGCGAGAGCCTGGAGAAGGGCTACTACGAGAAGTTGGCGGCGGCGTTCAAGGCCATCGTCAAGCGCGGCGGCGGCGGCAAGATCGACATCACGCTCGACTCGGCCAACGGCATCGGCGCGCCCAAGGCGGAGACGCTCTTCAACGACTACCTTGCGGACGAGCTCCTGTTCGAGTTCGTCAACCTGGAGTACTTGAAGCCGGAGTTGCTCAACTCGGAGTGCGGCGCCGACTACGTCAAGACCAACCAGCGGCTCCCCAAGAACGTCGTGCCGCAGGCGGGCAAGTTGTACGGGTCGTTTGACGGCGACGCGGACCGCTTGATCCACTACTACCAGGACGCCGCGGGGCAGTTCCGGTTGTTGGACGGCGACAAGATCGCCACGTTGCTCGCGTTGTTCTTGCAGCGCGTGCTCTCCAAGATCGACGGCGCCAAGTTGCACCTCGACATCGCGGTGGTGCAGACCGCGTACGCCAACGGCTCGTCCACCGAGTACGTGGAGAAGGTGTTGCGGATCCCGGTGAAGTGCACGCCCACGGGCGTCAAGCACTTGCACCACGAGGCGGAGAAGTACGACGTGGGCGTGTACTTCGAGGCCAACGGGCACGGCACGGTCACGTTCTCGGCCGACGCCGAGAAGCGCATCTTCGCGTACAAGCCGCACGGCAAGGAGGACGCGGAGGCCATCGACGTGTTGCAGCAGTTCACCAGGCTCATCAACCAGACGGTGGGCGACGCGATCTCCGACTTGTTGTGCGTGTTGGCGGTGTTGAGCTACTTGCGCTTGGAGCCCAGCGCCTGGGACAAGGAGTACGTGGACCTCCCCAACAAGTTGGTCAAGGTCGTGGTGCCCGACAGGACGATCTTCAAGACTACAAACGCAGAGCGCACGTTGGTGGCGCCGCAGGGCATGCAGGCCAAGATAGATGCTATTGTTGCGAAGTATAAACAGGGCAGATCGTTTGTGAGGGCGTCGGGCACGGAGGACGCGGTGCGTGTGTACGCGGAGGCGGACACCCGGGCCAACGCCGACGCATTGAGCCGGGAGGTGAGCGCGTTGCTCGCATGAGCAGCCTCCGCGGGGATGCAAGGAAGTAGACAAGCAAAACAAAGGTCAGGTGGCCTTCTTGAACTCGCCCGGGGTCACGAGCTTGCGGCCCAAGGACCAGAGGCCGCGCTTCTTGGCCTTGGCCCGCTTCTGTAGCGCGCGGTACCACTGCTCGTTGTCGCCAAACTCGGCGCCGTACTTGGACTCGTACACCACGCCCAAGCCGTTGCGGAGCATCTCCGCGCTCACGTCCTTGCGCCCGGTGGGCTTCCAGAGCTGCGCGCGGGCCACCACGCGCTTGTACTGGTCGATGGAGTAGGGCGTGATGGTCACGGAGCGCCCGCGCAAGTAGTCCTGGAGCCAGAGGAGCGCCTCCTCGGAGAACGGCTGCGCGGGCTTGCCGAAGTGGGCCCGCTCCGGCGCGTCCACGCCGCAGAGCCGGATCATCAACGTCTCGTCCTTCAAGTCCGAGCGCTTGTCGGGCACGCGCCGGAGCCAGCCCCAGCCCAAGAGCGGCCCGCCGGGCGTGTGGTAGAAGCGGAAGTTGTCGCCGTCGCCCACGCGCGTGACCTTGCCGTAGAGCTTGCGCTGGCCGTCCATGATCCGCGGCGTCAAGTCGAGGTACGTGCGTATGCGCCGCACGTACCGCGTGTAGAAGCGGTACGAGAGAAACGCGCCCGCGGTCAACCCGCCCGAGAGAAGAAGCACCTTGGGGTGCGTCACCGTCACCGCGGTTTCCTCCTGTTCTGCCATCGGCCTGCGCTGTGGGTGGACCGACGTGCCGTTGTTGGTTGTTGTGGAGATCGAGGGCCCGTGCACCTGCGATGCGCGCGCACCCAAACAATGTCTGATCCAGTTAGGTAATGAGGTGCGTTCCAGGAGGGGGCGGCGGGGCGGGGCGCCTGGCACACGCGGGCCCGCTGCGGGCCCCGGGCCGCTGGCCATTGTCTGCGCCGCAGGCCCGCCGTGGCCAAGGGTATTTTTTCCCGCACTGGCTGCCCGTGTGCCCCTCCGCCGTAGGCTCACATGACCCGCACTGCATGCGTGCTGGGCCGGAACCCGTCTTATTATAGCAATAGAGCCCATCTCGCCGGCAAGCACCAAATCCGCCAGCACAGCATGGAGATCCCCGACGGCGAATACGACATCGACCTCCTGGTGCTCGGCCGCGGCCACGGCCCGCCGTCCATCGCCATCCGCTACGGCTTCATCCCGGAGTCCATGGACCAGCTGGGCCTACTAACGTTGTTCCAGGACGACGGCGTGTGCATCTTGGAGGCGCTGCTGAGTGCCGACGCCAAGGGCGACGGCAAGAGCGCCCCGATAATCTTCGAGGGCACGCCGCAGCGCCAGCGGGCGCCGCTGGCGCCGGCCTCGCACCCCTCCGACTCGTACTTCCTCGCGTTCCAGCCCGGCGCCCTGGGCTTGGAGGTGCTGCTCCGGCGCCTCGACAGCACCATCCGCGTGAGCAAGTCGCGCAACGCCCAGAAGTGGCGTGCTTCCATCAAGGAGTGGCAGCGCAGCGCTTCGGGCGCTCTGCATCCGGCCGGCGGGCCCAGCGCCCCGGCCGTGGGCCCCGGCGCCGCAGAACGGGCCCCAGGTGCCGCAGAACGAGCCCCAGGCGCCGCAGAACGAGCCCCAGGCGCCGCGGCACGGGCCGCGCGGGCGCCCTCGCATTCCTCGCCGCTCGTGTCTGGGCGGCGGAGGGCCGCTAAGCTGGCGCCGTCGTCGAAGCGGCCGCCCGCCAAGAGCCAGGGCGCAGGCACGCCCGCTGGCGCTGTGCACGCGGCGGAGAAGGCCGGGGACGCCATGGACGACGACTTTGCCGACCTAGAGGACCAATTGCATGAGGTGTTGGACGACGCCGAGGCGGACGACTCCGACAGCGACGACGACCGCTTTGCGGGCGCGCCCATCGTCATTGACAACGACAAGGAGCCCGCCAAGCCGCGGGCGGCGCCCCGGCACGCGCCGCGGGGCAAGCCCATGAGCTTGCGGGAGTTGTACGGCACGGAGCGGAACGACTACGCGAGCTCCAGCGAGGAGGAGTAGGAGCGAGGGGGCAAGCGAAGCGAGAAAAGAAAGAAGCAGGAAAGAAGCAGGATACGAGAAGCGAGGCGATGCCGATTTATGGACTCGCTGCGTACATCGCAATATATATTCTAACTGGCCCATGCGCACTGCAGATTGCGAAAACCGTAGATGTTCGGTGCGTATGTTCGGTGCGTAGATAGTGGATCGTTGCCATGGCCGACCAGATGACGCGTGACTCGTTGGCCGAGCGGATCGAGGCATTGGAGCTCCAGGCCGGCGCCCACCGCACGGAGGCTGGCGCCCCGCTCGTGGAGCAAATCGCCCAGTTGCAGCGCAAGGTGGACCGCGTCTTCAGGGCCCCCGAGATCAGCACCCTCCCTGCTGTCCTCAGGCAGTACGCGGGGCGTCCTGCCGAGGAGGCGCCAGGCGGAGCAGAAGTCTCGGAGGCTGAGAAGGAGGAGCTTCTTTTGGTCAAGTACCCGATGATCATGGAGTGCTACGCGCAGCTCATGGAGCTCCTGGCCATGGACATCCCCGCCTTCAGCAGCACGATGTGCGAGCGCTTGGACTTGAACAGCGTCTTGGAGAAGAGGCAGGCCGCAGAGCGGATTGCCCACAAGTTCCACCTTCTCGTGAGCAAAAACCTCCTTGTGCTCCACAAGTTCACGGCAATGGTCGAGGACGAGGCCAAGTTCTGGCGCAGCGTCGACGGCAGGATGCGCCGGCTCGCAGGCGGCGTCGCTGCGTTGGAGGCCGAGCGGAAGCTCGAGAGCAAGTACTAGGATCCGGATTCTCATATATACATAAACTCTATACATTAACTTAAATTACTCCTTCTTCTTCTTCAACAAGGCGGGCAAGCTGAAGTTATACTTGTTCAACCGCACAAACTTGTAAAGGAAGAGACATGCTGCCATGTTGAAGAGCGCAAATGCGCAGAGGAACCCAACGTTTCTCCACACATACGTGTACTTGATACCCACAGTAAGAAGGTACTGGTCTGCGTTGTTGTAGGCACAGTACGCACAGTTGGTGGTGGCGTTCTCGTCCTTGAGGTAGCCCGTGGCATGCGAGAGGAAACCCTTCATGTACTGGCCGCACGTCTCCCCGCTGGGTGGATCGAAGTACGAAAACTCCTTGGCGGAGCACGACACCTTTCTGCCGTGGAGGATCGACAGCACCAAGTTCTGGATGATGTATGTGTAAGGACTGACCTTGTACATGAACGTCCAGAAGCCGGGCATAAGCGACACCGGTTGCACGACACCCGCAAACGAAACAATGAACGCGTAGAAGAACGACACCAACACGGCTGCGGACTGGACGTCCGGCGCAAAGTACGCCAACATCAAACTGAACGAGATGTTGAAGAACTGCAAGAACACGGCGTAAGTCACGTAAAACACTCCCGCGTGGCCCGCGTCAGTGTCTGCCTTGGTTGCGAAGTACAATGGAATGAACAACAACGTGGCCGCAAAGATCGTGTATGGGATCTCATTCAACGCCTGTGCAAGCACCATGATCCACCACCGGTACGTGTTGGACATCTTCTCTCTTCCCTCGTATGTTTCTCTCATGTCCAAGCACTGAGCCTGTATCTGGTTGATCAAAGGAGCAGACACAACCATCGACAAAAAGCCACAGAACATACCGTTTTGCATCCCCGTGACCGAGTGCTTCAAGCCGTAGAATGTGAACCCGATGAACAAACCGTTGATCACCATCAACATGTTCTTGGCCATGATGTACTCAGGGTTTCTCCAGAATGCCAAGGCAGTCCGCAAGCTCACATACTTGAGCTCGGTGAAGTAGTTGGCGGCGTACTGCAGCTTGAGTTCTTTCGAATGGCTCTCTGGATGGTCGCCAACATGCTCAGACCTCTCGCGCGACTCGTGGATGAGCTCGTCGATTTTCTTGTCAGCCTCCACCTTCTCAGTGGAGTTTTCCCACGTCTCGAACCAGTCTTGGGTCGTGGATGCCGTGGCACCTGCACCAATGACCTCGAGAATATACTCGGCCGGGTTCTCGGACGCCGAGCACTTGCGGCCGCCGTATTTCTCGAAATAGTTCACAATGTCCAGCGAGTGCTTACCGATGTCACCGAAGTACACAGTCTGTCCACCCTTTTTCAAAAGCAACAATCTGTCAAACTCCTCGAATAAGGTTGCAGAAGGCTGGTGGATCGTACACAAGATAGACTGCCCTGCGTTGGCCAATTCTCTGAGCAACTGCACGATGGCCCAGGCAGACTGCGAGTCCAAACCAGATGTAGGCTCGTCCAAGAAAAGCAAAAGAGATGGCTTGGCCACCAACTCAACACCAATGGTAAGCTTCTTGCGCTGCTCCACGTTGAGACCAGAGCCAGGAGATCCCACAATTGCATCTGCGTAATCCTCCATGTTAAGCACCTTGATGATCTTCTCCACGTATTCCAACTTCTCCTGGTCTGGAACCAGGTTGGGCCTTCTCATTCTTGCGGCAAAACGGAGAGACTCTCTCACGGTGCACTCTGCCATGTGAATATCTTGCTGCTGCACGTAACCGGTTCTCCGCACAAACGACGTGTCCAACGGCTTACCGTTCACCAACATGTCACCGGTGATAACACCCATGTCGATACGCTGCGCCAAGTTATTCAACAAAGTGGTCTTTCCTGCTCCAGACTCTCCCATCAATGCCGTAAGAACACCAGGCAAGCAGTAGCCAGACACGGAATCAAGAAGCTTTCTTTCGCCTCCCTCGTATGGAATGACGTAGTCAACGTTTTTCCACACGAAAATGTCTTTGCTGGCCAAGTCAGCAAGCTCGCCAGGGGCAGCGTTGGTTTTTTCAACATCAGAGCGCTGAGCTGGACCTGCTTCGATGTCCTCATTGGCCCTCTCATCATGCATAAGGAAGCGGTTCGACTTCTTGCCTCTCAAGAAGAACAACCGGTCAATACCTCCTGAAATTGGACGCACAACTTCGAAGCCGACTGCTGCAACAGTGATGAAGAAGAGGATGAAGGCAATGAGAATACCAAAGTTTCTCCACACATGGCTGAACGAGTAGTCGTAAGCTAAGTGCACATAACGGTCACCATCAACCCAGCTCTGGCCCTTGACGGAGCCAGTAAAAGCGCAGACGGCATTTTCACCACCCGAGTAGCCAGGTCCGCTTGGAACCAATCTAAGGCTGTCACAGGGCATCTTTCTGCCGTGGAACTCAGTGGTGAGCATAGCCTCGAAAGCGTAAAGCACCGGGTTGATGTAGGAAATCCACTTGAACCAGGGATGCATCGAGGGCCTCTGGATCATATACGACGAGTACATCAAAGAAGCCAAGATGAAGACACCTCCGATAGCATTGGCACCCGAAATGGTCTTGTTCCATGCAGCCACAGCCTTGAAAAGGTAGTTCATTGCAAGAGCGACCAAATTGGAGAAGAGGAGGAATGAAAAGAACTTTCCTGCCTCTCTCTTCAAGTTGGCCAAGAAGTAGAGGATCAAACAGAAGGCGATGTTGGTGAGGACAGAAACGGGGATGAACGAAACAGCATCGGCCAACGAGAACATCGATGGGTGGTAGAGCTTGTAGTTCCTTTGCTTCATGAGAATTGGACGAGCACTGAAGGCATTCGAAATCTCTGCCATTCCTGTCAAAGACATGTACAAGACGGAGAAGAAGATGACACCGCCTCTGGAAAACGCGCCGTTGACGGTCTCCGGGGTATTGTAGTACAAAGAGCCCACAATCAAGGCCTGACTCACCGCAGCAGCGACCTGGATCACGGTGTATGCGCTGTCGCCGGCGATGTTCTGGAAGGACCTCTTCAAATTAAGCTTGAGCTGGTCAAACATGTTCACGGTGTACTTGGAGCCCAATCTCTGGTGCTTGCCCTTGAACTGGCGTCTGGAGTCAAGGGCGGCCTGCTTGGTGGCCTCCTCGGAACACAGCTGGTTGTATGCATTGATCTCCTCCTGGAGTTTGGCGTATTCTGGGGACTTGATCCAGTACTCGCGGAACTCGGCCGCGGTCTGCGGCACCTTGTTCTCCATTCCCTTGAACGGAAACCGGCCGGCGGGGTCGGTGACCGTGGTCAAGAACTCGGAGGTGGTTTGTCTTGCGGGGCACTCGTAGCCCATCCGCTGGAAGTAGGCCTTGGCCTCCTCCACGGGGCCGAAGTACACCTGCTCGCCCGAGTACAACACGGTGACCTTGTCGAAGCACTCGTATATGTTCTCACCGGCCTGGTAGATCGTCACCAACGCGGTCTTCTTCAACAAGTTCGTGGACACCCTGATGGCGCGCGCGTACTCCAAGGCGGTGGACGCGTCGAGACCCCTGGTGGCGTTGTCCCAGCAGTAGATCTTGCCCTCGCAGGCCAAGGCCTCGGCAATGGAGACTCTCTTGCGCTCACCGCCGGAAACTCCGCGGATGTAGTCGTTTCCGACCTTGGTGCTGTAGGTGTGCCTCAAGCCAAACACGGTGGCCAACAAGTCTCTGTTGTAGTCGATGTGCTCCTGGACAGTCTTGCCGCCGACGCGGTTGGCCGGGGTCTTGCAGGCAATGGCAAAGTCCAAGGTCTGCTTGACGGTCAAGTGCGGGAAGTGCACGTCCAACTCGGGGTTGTAGATCAAGTCGGACGAGAAGCGCTTCCACATGTCCTTGTGGGAGATGCCGTCGTAGCGGATGTCGCCGTCGATGCCGGTGTACATCTCGGTCTCGGTGCCGCTGATGGTGCGGAGGAACGTGGAGCAGCCGGAGCCGGGGCGGCCCAACACCAAGAGCATCTCGCCGCTGCGCACGAGCCCGTCGAACTTGTTCAAGATGGCGCGGTCGGGGATCCTCTTGGCCTCGCGCGCCTCCTGGATGGCGCCGAACGGGCCCTTCAACACGTTGTTCATGGTGGGCAAGTACGTGTAGGTCTGGTCCTTGCCGTACACCGACAAGTCCTGGAACGACACGCCCAACTCGTGGAGCTTGAGGCCCTCCTTCTCGGCGTGGTGGAGGAACGTCTTGTAGCTGGTCAGCAACTTGAAGTTCTCGGGGTCCACCTCCAAGTTGCCGCCGTAGATGGACGCGGTGTAGCGTCTGGACAACGTCCGCGACAACGTCTCCACCTGCTCCAAGAACTTGTCCTGCGGCACGTAGTCCTGGGTATCCGTGGCTATCTCTTCCTGCGGTGCGTAGCTTGCTGTGTAGCTGGAGTCGTTGGAGTGCGCCACGCCATTGGCGTGGCTCTTCTCGCTGCCCGGGTCTGTGGTTCCTGCCTCTGACATGGTAGAGTCCGTGGCTGCCAAAAAAACGGTGGCCTGGACGGTTGCTGGAATATGTATGCGCCTTAAATGTCTAAAACGGCTGAGTCTGTGTGGTTGCGGAAAAATCCCAATGAGGCAACCCAGCCGATGAGCAGCTTATTCAGCATGCACGGCGGAGGACTTGGCATCTGAGACCTCGTATCTGCCTGTTGGGGCTAGACGCCCAATTCGGCACATTTCCCGAATCTGCCTCATTCCGTCTGGTTAGTCCGTCTAAATAGTCCGGTCTCACACCACCTGGCCCTATTATTGGCATTCCGGTGGCGATGCCGTCACCGCCAAGCGAGACCCTTACTGTTTACGTCGGTCACGTCGCTGCATTTTGCTAATTCCGTCTCTTCTCTCGGAACCCACGGAACGTCTGTTTGCTTCCCTGTGGCCGGAACAGTCCATACTCTACTCCACTGCCTTCCCATTTGGCCGGCGCTGGCCCAAGGGCTCAGGGAGCTAGCCGTTATTAGTCATGATTACGTGTGCGTGCAGTCTACCAGGCCAATTTTTTGTTGCGATGGAGACGGGCGCGCGGCCCAGTCTCAGCGCCGGCACATGGGCCCAGGAACAAAACAGCCCGAAACGGAAGCATGGGCAGATCGTGCGACGCACATGGCAGCTCAGCAGCGCCCGGCCCAGCCTGCGCACTCAATTGTGTCCATTGTGCCAATTGTGTCAAGTGTGTGTCAAAGGCGTGTCAAAGGCGTGTCAAAGGCGTGTCAAAGGCGTGTGTTCTGCCGCGAACGGAACCGGGAAAAGTCCGAGAAGCCGGAATGGCCTGACGGGCCGGCCTGCGGGCGGCCGCCGTGTGGCTCCAGCGGCCCGGGCCGTGGCCCAGCCGCATGCTCAGGCCGCGGAGGCACGGGTGCGTGTGTCGCGTAAAACACCCCAACCGACATGAAAAACACAACACTGCGGCATACAGGCTACTTGTCAATCGCTGATCCCCACCACCCAGCACACCGCTGCCCCCACTGCCACCGCTACAGACCCCTGTTGTCATAAAACTAGAGGCGCACAGCAACGCAGTCTTGAATGCCCCGCCAACCCACGCTCGTTTACTGAATCACCATGCTGGACAGTCCGCTCAGACAGCAGCAGCCGACCTCCAAGGTCATCACCGCGCTCCACTCGCAGATCGACAGCCTAAAGGACGAGTTGGAGAACCTCAAGAGCTCGCACAGCGACTACAAGAAGAAGAACTCCATCTTGAAGAACAAGAACGACTCGTTGCTCGACCAGTTGGCCAACTGCAAGCACGAGAACGACATGGTCAATGCGTTGCTCAAGCGCAAGGAGCGCCGCATCCTCGACTTGGAGTCCGAGTTCGACGCGCTCTCCTCGGAGGCCGAGTCCTTGAAGGTCTCGGTCAAGAACTACAAGATCCGCTGCGACAGCTTGCAGGAGTCGTCCGCGGTGTCCACGTCCGAGTCCGAGCGCTTGAAGATCTCCTACGACGCCTTGATGGCGTCCCAGAACCAGTACAAGAACCACTACCAGCAGGAGTTGCTGAAGTTGCACGCGCTGCTCGACACGGTGCGCTCCGAGTCCGTGCGCAACATGGCCGACTTGCTCTCGCGCTTCGAGCGCAACGACAAGGACGTGGACGCGTTGTTGGAGGGCCTCAACTCCAAGCGCGCCGCCATCGACACCATGCTCGTCAACAGAAACACCGCGGTGTTGACCTTGCTCGGGCTCGTGGCCAAGGTCGCCAAGACCCACGGCGAGGAGTGCAAGTCCATTCTCCACGACAACGTCGACATCATCAACGCCTTGCGGGACAAGCTCCCCGAGGCCTTGCAGGGCATCCCGGAGCGCGCCGAGGCCTCCGTCGACGTGGACGCCTTGCTCAAGGACGCCGCGGCCGCCTTGGACACCAGCTTCAGCGACTTTGACGACGCCTCGAGACAGCCTCTGAGAGCGTCCTCGGTGCTGAACCGCAAGGCAAGCAGAAACTCGTTCCGGGTGCCCTCCAACCTGTCGGACGGCGGCGAGAGCCTCCCCCGCCAGCGTGGGGCGTCCCGGGGCGCACCACACAAACTGCATAACAACGGACTCCAGCCGCTGAAGAAACAGGGCTCGCCGCAGCCCTTCAAGTTGAACGCCCAGCGCAACTCCTCCGGCGGCAAGGGCAGCAACGCGAACAACAAGAACGACAACGACAAGAGCAACCGCAACTCGGGAGTGTGGGGCGCTGCGGGCAGGCAGAACGCCGGCCACCAGAACAAGTCCCACAAGAGGCGGCTGTTCTACGGCGGCAGCAACAACTTCAACATAGGGTCGGGCGACCGCAAGGCCACCGGCCGGCCCGACGAGCAGCCGCAGTAGTCACGGGATGGAATTAGATTAGAACGGTACCTTACATTCGGCCCACAGCCTTAATATATACACACGCCAAGGATCTCACTTGAACGCGCTGATGAGCCCGTCGCCGTAGCCCACAAAAAGATACGGGTCTGTGCCGAGCTTGCGCTGGCGCATCACGTCCCGCCTGCTGCTGGCCGGCTGCGGGGCGGGCGGCGGCGGCGCCGCCATGCACAAGGACTTCCTCGAGGGCCGCCCGGGCTCGTCCTTCTGCTCGGGCCGGATGGCCTCCTCGCCGCGCTCCAAGCGGAAGACCTCGTGCCAGTGCTGGTCGTAGCCCTTGATCACGCCGTCCCAGAACCCCGCGAGGAGCCGGTCGCCGCAGGGCACGATGCACTGGATGCCGTAGTGCCGGAGGTTGTGCTCCTCGGGCTGCTGGTCCAAGAGCACGCGCGAGCCGTCCATGAGCTCCCGCACATCGTACACCGCGAGCTTCTTGGACGCGGAGCCCGTGTACAACCGCTGCGAGCGGCTGTCGAAGACAATGCTCAACACGGGCAGCGGCCGGTGGTACGCCAGGCTGAACACCACCGACACGCGCGCGTCCTTGAACAAGACCGTGCGGTCGTTGGGCCGCGAGGTGTCGTGGCTGTCGTGCGAGAGGCGGTAGCCAAACACGGCGCCGGACTCGTAGCCCGCAAACCAGAGGCTCTCGCTGACAAAGAGCATGCGCATGACGATGCCGTGGCCGTCCCTCTTGTCGGTCAGGAGCGGCGTGTGGATCTCCTCGAGCACCTCGTCGCCCGCCGACCGCGGCAGCGCGTTCTCCACGAGGCGCCGGAGCGACAACGCGCCGAACGGGTCCTCGAGCCTGTAGACGTCGAAGTTGTCGGAGCTGACGGTGGCCGGCGTGAGGAGGAGCGCGCCGCACATGTCCACGTTGCAGAAGTTCAAGGCGTTGACGGGGATCTCTGCGCTGGGCGGCTGCGGGAGCCCGTCGTGGCCCATCTTGGCCGGGTCCAGCGTGCACGCGGCGAGGCCGGCCAAGTCCCAGAGGCGGATGGCCGAGTCCCTGCCGTGGGACAAGAGGCCGTGCGGCGTCTGTTTCAAGGTGAGGACGTGGCCGCGGTGGGCCCGCCAGAGCGCCCGGGGCCGGCGCGTCGACAAGCACCACACCACGACCCAGCCGTCGCGGTCGGCGGACACGAGGTCGCCGTCGACGGGGGCGACGCACGTGAGCGGCGCCCGGTGGCACCGGAGAGAGAACCGGCAGAGCATGGCTGCGCAATTCGCGCGAGCAGAGAACAGAGAACAGAGAGAACAGACAGATCAGAGACAGAGCAGAGAGGAGAGAGACAGAGACCGAGACAGAGAGGAGAGAGACGGAGAACAGACAGAGCCGGGACAGAGGACTATAGACGAGGATGCAGACTGGAGAGTAAATTAGCGCAGTCGAAAGAGTGACAGGCGAGCCAGATCGCATCACATCGCCTCATTCATGCCCTTTCGCGCTCCGCACCATTACCCCCGGCTAAGCACCGGCACACCAGCCCCGCCAACAACCACGCTGCCACTGTCCAGCAGCAAGTAGAGACGGCCCAGCGGCGGCCCGCCCGCGCAATTGCCGGTTCCTGGCGTTCTGGCCGGCCCGCCGGGCGCAACGTGCCTTTCCGCACCACCATTCCGCACCGCCCTGCACACGGCGCCGGCAACCACTTCGCTTCTCCACAACCTCGGCAACCAGCACCCTTGCATGAGTATAGCAAGAAGCTTCGCGTCTAGTATCCCCAAGACCCTTTCCAGAACACTCCTCAGAAGCTTCTCGGCCACAATGAGCGTCCCCTACAAGCAGCCCGAGCACAAGCTCACCATGATCCCCGGCCCCATCGAGTTCTCGGACCCGGTGTTGTACGCCATGGCCACGCCCTCGCAGGCCCACACGTCGCCCGAGTTCGTCAAGACGTTCCAGGCCGTGTTGCAGAACTTGCGCAAGGTGTTCAAGTCCACCGACCCCAAGGCGCAGCCCTACGTGCTCTCGGGCTCCGGCACCTTGGGCTGGGACGTGGTGGCGTCCAACTTGGTCGACAAGAACGACAAGGTGCTCGTGTTGCTGACCGGCTTCTTCTCCGACTCGTTCGCCGACTGCCTCCGCGTGTACGGCGCGGACGTGGACGTGGTCACCGCGCCCGTGGGCGACGTGGTGCCGCTCGCCGAGATCGAGACCCACTTGAAGAAGGAGAAGTACCGCGCCGTGACCATCACCCACGTCGACACCTCCACGGCCGTGGTGTCGGACGTGCAGAAGATCGCGGCCGTGGTCAAGAAGGTGTCGCCGGAGACGTTGATCGTGGTGGACGGCGTGTGCTCCATCGCCGTGGAGGACTTGCAGTTCGACGCGTGGGGCATCGACTTCGCCTTGACCGCGTCGCAGAAGGCCATCGGCGTGCCCGCGGGCTTGCTGATCTTCTTTGCGTCGCAGCGCGCCGTGGAGGCTGCGCTCGCCAAGAAGGAGTCCACGTACTTCGCCTCGTTGCAGCGGTGGACGCCCATCATGAAGGCGTACGAGTCCGGCTCCGGCGCCTACTTCGCCACGCCCGCCGTGCAGACCATCACGTCCTTGAAGGTGTCGTTGGACGAGATCCTCTCCGAGAGCTTGGACGCGCGCTTTGCACGCCACGAGAAGGCCTCCACCAAGTTCAAGGACGAGTTGGAGGCCGAGGGCATCAAGATCTTGCCCGTGAGCCGCTCCGTGGCTGCGCACGGCCTCACCGCCGCCTACTTCCCCGAGGGCGTGAACGGCGCAGACCTCTTGGCCAAGCTTGCGCAGAAGGGCTTCACCGTGGCCGGCGGCATCCACAAGGCCTTGGTCGGCAAGTACTTCCGCGTGGGCCACATGGGCTACTCCGTGTACCAGGGCCACGTCGACAAGGTGTCTGCAGCCATCTCCGAGTCGCTCAAGGAGTTGAAGTAGGCACTAGCTAAATAGTCAAGCGTCCTGAAACTGCCATGTAGGCTCCGCATCTTAAGTCTGTCAATCTTCATTATCGATCTTTATTTATCAGTCCATTACCAATCCTCGTGTATCGGTATATTAGTCTTTGTTTTACCGACTTTAGCCATTTACTCATTACCATTTCAGCTCCATCTCAAATCTGATCGCGCGCACATCATACACCACATGGAGATCGACCCGTACGAGACGCTAGGCGTGGCGGCCACGGCGTCGCCGCTCGAAATCAAAAAGGCGTACAAGCGGCTCTCGCTACAGTACCACCCCGACAAGATCGACCAGCTCAAGACCTCCGCCGACAGGGAGTTCTTCCCCAAGGTGCAGTTCGCCTACAGCATCTTGTCGGACCCGCAGAAGCGGCGGCACTACGACGCCACCGGGTCGTTGGAGCTGTCGGGCGAGTTCGACTGGCGCGAGTACTTCCTGAGCGTCACCGACAAGATCACCATCGAGATGATCGAGGAGGACAAGGCCAAGTTCCAGGGCTCGCGCGAGGAGCGCGACGACATCTTGAACAGCTTCGCGTACTACGACGGCGACTTCCTCAAGCTCTTCGAGGTGGTGCCGCACTTGGAGTTCGACGAGGCCCAGGAGAGCAGGGTGTTTGACATTGTGGACGAGGCCGTGCGCCGCGGCGACGGCACCTTCGACGCCACGGTGCTCCGCACCTGGGAGAAGTACAAGAAGTCGCGCAAGACCAAGGTGCGCCAGGTGTTGAAGAAGATGGCGAAGGAGGCGCACGAGGCCAGTGCGCTCGCCAAGCAGCTCGGCCGCCGGACCGACTCCGAGGCCGACTTGCGTGCGGTGATCCAGCGCAAGAACAAGGGCAGCATGGACGCGCTCCTCTCGAGCTTGGAGGCGAAGTACGGCCAGCCCAAGGGCAAGAAGCGGGCGCCGCCCTCCGAAGCGGAGTTTGAGCGGGCCCAGCGCAAGCTCAAGACCAAGAAGCGCACATAGGCTAATGCATGGCAAGACCAGGTAGAGCGTCTAAGTTCTCGACCACGGGGTTTCTAGCTCACGGAAGTTCCTAGTTCGGGGCGTTTCAAATCACGGAAGTTCCTCGTTCGGGGGAGTGTCTACACTTACAGTCTCTACACCAGTATACATTTCCATATTCGAGGTTTCCCGTAGTTCTCGACATGTTCTGACGCTGTCAGCCGCATCTACGCGATCGCGTCGCGCGCAGAAAAAGTCAAAACACAGCCAAGCACAGCCAAGCACCAGCAAGCACCAGCAAGCACACCACAATGTCCGACTACTCCGACGACGACTACGTCTCGCACTCGGACTCCGAGGCGCCCCGCGCCAAGAAGCCAAAGAAGGCCGGCTCGCGCGACGACACGCCGCCGTCGTCGTTGGGCACGCCCACCCCACGCAACGGCACCAGCGCCTCCGACCAGTACCAGAAGCTCTCGCAGTTGGAGCACATCTTGAAGCGGCCCGACACGTACATCGGGTCGGTCGAGAAAAACGAGGTGGACATGTGGTGCTTCGAGGACGCGTCGCAGCAGATGGCGTTCAAGAAGGTCACCATCGTGCCCGGCTTGTACAAGATCTTCGACGAGATCTTGGTCAACGCCGCCGACAACAAGATCCGCGACAAGTCCATGCGCAACATCAAGGTGGACATCAACGCGCAGGAGAACACCATCCTGGTGATGAACGACGGCCGCGGCATCCCCGTGGAGATCCACACCAAGGAGAACATGTGGATCCCGGAGATGATCTTCGGCAACCTCCTCACGTCGTCCAACTACGACGACGACGAGAAGAAGGTCGTGGGCGGCAGGAACGGCTTCGGCGCCAAGCTCTGCAACATCTTCTCCACAGAGTTCCTGGTCGAGACCGCGGACCAGAACACCGGCCAGCTCTACGTGCAGACGTGGACCGACAACATGTTGAAGGTGTCCAAGCCGCGCATCACCAAGGTCAAGAACAAGAAGGAGTACACCAAGGTCACCTTCAAGCCCGACCTCCAGAAGTTCTCCATGGACGCGCTCGACGACGACATCTTGGCCGTCTTGCGCAGACGTGTGTACGACCTCTGCGGCACCGTCAAGGACTGCAACATCTACTTGAACGACAAGAAGCTCCCCGTCAAGAACTTCAAGGGCTACGTCGAGATGTACGTGGACGCCATCAAGGCCCGCAGCCCGGACTTGCACGTGGACGACGCCGCCCACAACTACGCCTCCATCGTGCACGAGGTGATCAACGACCGCTGGGAGGTCGCGTTCGCCGTGAGCGACGGCACCTTCAACCAGATCAGTTTCGTCAACTCCATCGCCACCACCGCCGGCGGCACGCACGTCAAGTACGTCTCGGACCAGATCATCGACAAGTTGCTCGACGAGTTGAACAAGAAAGAGAAGGGCAACAAGAAGTTGATGATCAAGGCAACCCAGATCAAGAGCAACATGTTCATCTTCATCAACTGTCTCATCGAGAACCCAGCCTTCACCTCCCAGACCAAGGAGCAGTTGACCACCCGCCCGGGCCAGTTTGCGTCCAAGCAGAAGGATAAGGTCGTCATAACAGATCAGTTCATCAAGAAGATCATGAAAACCAGCATAATAGACACCATCAGGAGCATCGTGGACGCGAACGAGGGCAAAGCGTTGCAAAAGGAGGACGGCAAGCGAAGATCCAGAATCAAGAACCAGGTCAAGTTGGTGGATGCAAACAAGGCCGGCACCAAAGAGGGCTACAACTGCACGCTCATTCTCACCGAGGGTGACTCTGCCTTGTCGCTAGCGGTCGCGGGTTTGTCTGTCGTCGGCCGTGACTATTACGGCTGCTTCCCCCTTCGTGGTAAGCTATTGAATGTCAGGGATGCGTCTGCGGACCAGATTTCTAAAAATGCCGAGATTACCGCCTTGAAAAAGATCATCGGCTTACAGCATAAGAAGCATTACTCCTCCGAAAACATCAAGGAGCTCAGGTACGGCCATGTCATGATCATGACCGATCAGGATCACGACGGATCGCACATCAAGGGTTTGCTCATCAACTTTTTCGAGTCCAGTTTCCCTGGTCTTCTCAATGTTCCGGGGTTCCTTCTTGAGTTCATCACCCCGATCGTCAAAGTCACCATCAAGGGCCCACGTCGCCAAGTCAACAGGAAACTAGCCTTCTACACGATGCCAGAGTTCGAGTCTTGGAGAGAGACTGAGGGCAGAAACTGCCGATGGTCCCATAAGTACTACAAGGGTTTGGGTACCTCTTCCCCCTCCGAAGCCAAGGAGTATTTCTCGAGCTTGGACAAGCATCTAAAGGAGTTCCACGCGCTTCAAGAACAGGATCCCAGCTTGATAGATTTGGCATTCTCTAAGAAAAAGGCTGATGACAGAAAAGAATGGTTGCAAGGGTATCTTCCTGGCACACATCTTGATTCCGACTTGAACATAATCCCAATCAGCAATTTCATCAACGAGGAACTTATATTGTTCTCAATGGCTGATAACATAAGATCCATTCCTTCTGTGTTGGACGGCTTCAAGCCCGGTCAACGTAAGGTGTTGTTCGGATGTTTCAAGAAAAACTTGGTAACTGAAATGAAGGTCGCCCAACTTGCGGGCTACATAGGTGAGAAAACCGGCTATCATCATGGCGAGCAATCATTGATGCAGACCATCATTGGCTTAGCACAGAACTTCATTGGATCAAACAACTTGAATTTGTTAAAGCCCAACGGTGCATTTGGTACGCGAGCTGCTGGAGGAAAAGATTTCTCGGCTGCCAGATATATTTTCACAGAGCTCAACGAAATTACTCGGAAAATCTTCAATCCTTTGGACGACCCGTTGTACGCATACATCCAAGAAGACGAGCAAACTGTTGAACCAGAATGGTACTTGCCAGTCATACCCATGCTTTTAGTCAACGGAGCCGAAGGTATTGGTACCGGCTGGTCAACGAATATCCCCTCGTTCAATCCCAAGGATTTAGTGGAAAATATAAGGAGACTTATGAACGGAGAAGAGCCCGAAGAATTGATTCCGTGGTACCGGGGATGGGAAGGAGAAATCGAAAAAGTCGACGCGGGAAAATTCAAGCTCAAGGGTACTATTCAAGAAATTGACTCGAAAACTTTGGAAATCACGGAAATTCCAGTCAAAACGTGGACGAACAACGTTAAAGCGTTTTTGTTGGATGCCATTGACGACGACAAGACGGCGTGGATCAAGGATATGGAGGAGCAGCATACCTCCACCATCAGGTTCATAGTCAAGTTAACCGAGGCTGAAATGGCCAAATCTAAAAAAATTGGACTACTCGAAAGGTTTAAACTTGTTTCCAGTGTTAATTTGTCGAACATGGTTGCGTTTGATCCCTCAGGACGAATCAAAAAGTATGACAGCCCCATCCAAATCTTGAAGGACTTCTACTACGTCAGGTTGGAGTACTACCAGAAGCGTAAGGATAACTTGACCAGCACTTTGCAGAATCAATTAATTAGATTGAGCGAACAAGCCAGATTTATTAAGTTGATTATCGACAAGGAGTTAAGTATCTCCAACAAAAAACGAGCCTTATTGGTGCAGACTTTGAGCACATTGAAGTTCGCCAGGTTCGACAAACACGGCAAAAAGGTCGAGGATGATGAGTCCCAGTTATTCGTTGAAGATGCTGAATCTGAGCTTCGCGACGAAGAAGAAGAAATTGGAGACATAAGCCAGATAAATGAGCGGGGCATTAATGAACTTGAATCTACTGAAAATGAACACGTTCCAGAAAATCTTTATTCTCAATATGACTATTTGCTCGGCATGGCACTTTGGGCTTTGACCCGTGAAAGATACGAAAAATTGTTGCAACAAAAGAGTGACAAAGAGAAGGAGCTCAATTTCTTGTTGCAGAAAAGTGCTAAAGATTTATGGAATGAAGATTTGAATAACTTCATGGAAAGCTGGGACAAATTCCTCGAGGACGACGAGCTTGAGAGATCACAGCTCGTTGGAGGGGCATCGTCGAGCCGCAAGAAAAAGAGAAGAAGAATTAAGGCCGAAGACGATGACGATGATTATGGCGCTCCTAAAAAGAGGGCAACTAAAAAGAAGCCTGCCAAAGCTGTCGAGAGTGTATCAAAGTCAGCTACTCCTCCAGCGTCGAATGCATCGAAGCAGCCCCAGCAGAAGACCTTACCTTTTGTGAAGCAAGAGACCCCTGTTCCACAAGACGACCTTCCAACTTTCTTCAGGAAAAGCCAGTCGTCCGACAACGGCGCGAAAAAGACTGGTAGCACACTGAAGCTGAGCTTTTTTGGAGATAGTTCTGACGACGAGATCATTGCAGAGCCAGCGAAGAAGCCAGAGCCAGCGAAGAAGCCAGAGCCAAAAGCACCCTCAAAGAAGAAGGCAGTTCCAAGCATCCAAGACGAACTTGACGACTTGTATGATGTAAACGACACTGAGAAGGAGAGGCCAAGGAAAAAGATTAACTATGCATTTGATGACGAGTCTGAGGAAGAATCTGATCCCGATGTCGTCGAACTTGACGACGATGAGTACACAGAATAAGATCGTGGCAGCTTTTAATCAATAAAAGTCTTACTGCTTCTGGATCCTGAAATAAGATCAAGCTTCTTGGCATGGAATACATTCAGTCAAAACGTCCGCCTTTCCATCGACGTGCCCCAAGCCCTGTTCTGGAAAGAGCTGGTTACGAATGAGGTTCTTCAAAAGCTTCGAATCCGGGAAACCATCATAAAAGTATGGTTCTGATTGAGGATCGCTCAGTTTCTTCATCTTGCGGGAATATATGATATGTTCTTCTCCCTGTAAGTTGTGACAGGTAACAACGAACGTGCCGGGCTTGTCATAAGACGGGCATAGAGCCACCTCGGCCACGAGATTTTTTTCCGGGTCGCTGAAGGTTTGAAGGATTTCCTGGAGATACCATACAGCACGATTGTGCCATTTGCACTTCGCACAATAGGTTATAGTGACCTTAGGAAGCATTGGTGTATTGAGTTTTCAGATTACAGATTGTGTAACTTATAAGATGAATTCACGCGATACGGCACGTGACCATCACTTTTATCTCAATTGTACTTGTTTCTCTATCGATGCAATTGCATGTCGTTCAACCATTAGGTAAATCTATTAAATATTCATGCTGAGCCAGTCCCACTGGCTGTTAGTATGTTCCTCTACTGGATTGGTATCCAACTGTGTGTCTTTGTGCTTAAACGAGTTCCAAGGTTCCTCATTTTTCAAAGGACGCATTGAATCCAAAGAACCATCGTCACTTATCACTGGGGTGGCCCTTTCACGCGACAGTGCCACCGAGGCAGAACCTCTCCCGCCCAGGTCACTTGCAGCAGCTTTGGTATCTTTTTCGTTTGTTGACTTAGCACTAGACTTGCTCACTGGGAAGTTCAACTTGCTAGCATCGGACTTCCCACGGCTGCTTCTGCCGTAGGTTTTGTTTATAGGTGTAGGATTGAAGTCATCGCCATCTCTTGCTGTCTTTGCAGCAGCGGTCGAGGTTGCAGACAGATTCAGCTGCCCTTTTCGGGAAGCTTGGCTTTGACCTCGTTGCCGCTTCTTGATGACGTCTGTTTTGAGACTCAAGGGTCTAACTGTGCCATGAAGCTTCAAAAACAAACCGCACGCATTACAAAGTGGTTCACCCTGAGCGTTTCTTCTCCATAATGGTGTTGTTTTGGTAAAACAATTGGCACACTCAACATTTGCACTAGTGCCATTTGCACCGGAGTTCTGTCCACCTTTCGTAGTCTTCTGGATATTGGTGCTTCCACCAGAGGATTCAGCACCGTTCCTGTTGCCATTAGTCAAACCTGGTGAGCTGGAATTTTGGGATGAAAGATCTGCTTTCTTTTTTGCCTTAGGTTTCTTTGGTTTTTTATTGGAGGCTGGTTGGGCTCGGCTTGTGGGAGCAGAGCTGGACGTAGGAAGCAGGTTGTAAGAATTGAATCCGTTGCCATTTGGTTGTCCCTTCCACGGACTTCCTCCATTCAATGGGAACTGTTTGTTTTGCGCCTCTGATTGTGGATGCAATTGTGACTGATCCAGTCTAAAGTATATTGGCGACTTCGGGTCAGTGTCGAAAAACGAAGCCTTATTCTCAGGAAAGTACATTTGAGCACCTCCATCGAAAGATCCCTTCATGAGACCCATGTCTGCATTCGGGAAATCAGAATCGAAATATCCATGACTCTGCGAATCAGTAACAGAGTTGATGTCTTCATAGGCGTATGGCGTGAATGGGTCCAGCTGTGGAGCAAAATGGTCCGCAACACTAACCAAGGAATTATCTTGTCTTGAAATGGAAGCCTGGAGTATCGATGCTGGGCCCGTGGGATACAGGAGGTGGGGTTCATACAGCAGCAGGGGCGTTTGCTTCTTGGAGGGAGGGTAGCGAGAGTGCGAATGAGGAGCACTGATTGCAATGGGCGCAGAGGAGGTAATCGCATTCTGGAAGATACTAGGATCCACGTTCAGGATATCCTGGTCTGAGGTACGCTCTACCCCATGGTACGGCAGAGAGCTATGACTGTTTTGAAAGTAGTAGTTCGCACTTCCCATATCTGTTGGTTTCGGTGTATTGGAGTCGAAGTGCGGACGGCTGTTGGCAAAGGAAGCGGGCATGGAGGAGGATTCATTCCAATTAATGCCGCTCCGGTCCGCTTGCGGTCCGGCGTAGTCAAGACTTTCGAAGGCCAACGGGTCCAACAGAAATGCAAACCCGTGCTCGTTTCCGTTCAGGTGTGAAGATGCATGGTTGGATTTAAACGCCGCAGAGAGATTCAGATGGATCTGGCCGTTGCCCGGAAAACTGGGGCCGCCCGAAGCAGGCAAAAAGGGCAGGGTGGGCGCGGGACGCTTTCTAGAGTGCTGGTTGCTGCTCATTCTCCGGATGTGTGCAACATAGTCGAAGTCATCTCGGTTCACATCGGACGCAGGCAGGGGCTCTTCAAGGCCCAATTGTGTGAGCAACGGGGAAGTGACGAAGCTCTTTATGTCCAGGGATAGAGACTTGCTCGCCCTTGTGTTTCTCGAGCGCTGGGTCTTGATGAACATCATTCGCCAGATCAAGTTCTCCATGCGGGCTCTATAGGGAAGAAGGTTCTTCGCATTCTTGTACATTTGCCAGAGCTGTTCCGAGCTCACCTGCTTCAAGTTCAGCGGCTCTGAGGACATGGTAGTAGTTTTGAAGGCAAGCACCCCGATCAATAATTGGACGATAGATGTATATTTAGACGGGCGGGAAAATAAATGTCGATCCACTGCGGCTTTCGCCAACTGAGATTGTTATGGTAGCCAAGCAGCCGAAAGTTTCAGTCTTGGGGAAAACACCGGGAAATGTTCTGTTTTTGATGTGACGTCCCACGATGGCCGCCCGAAATGTCCTGGCGGCCGGGTGGAACTTAAAGCAAGCTGCATCTATCACCGTCACCTGCAGTGTTATCTTGATATCAAGCGAGATATCATTGGATGGATAAAGAAACGTAGGTCACGTGCGCGAAAGGTCGAGTACGTCCTGCGTCTCTACAACGACTGAGTCCGGGTTATTCCGCCTGCAGTAGCGGCCCACTGAGCGGATCCTGCGAAGCGGAAGATCTCGCGTTGTTTTTTCCGGGCTTGCCTTAGCCGCGTCTCGGAGCCGTTGGTCCCCCAGTCCCACCAGGACATGCTTTCTGCGAGCGAAACCCGGCCCTTTCTCCAGACAAAAGGATCCAACGGCTCTATGAGCTTCTGGCTGCTCAACAATTGCTTTGGGGCTCGCCTCGTTGGAGCAGCCAGCAAGACGATGACGTGTTCTTTTCCATTTCTTTTTAGCCTTGCTTTTTGCTTCCTTGCTCTGACATTTTGCAAGAGCATGTTGTGACTGCTGAAAGCTGTTGCAGCGTTCCGGAAAACATGTGGCGTGCTCGATTTCAGTGTTAGCCGCCCAGTAGTGCGTGGCAGCTGCAAAACCCTGAGCTGCAAACTTATTGAACCGCACGTTGTCCTGAAATTCTTGGAAGGGTCTTGGCGCCACACCGAACCTTAAACGCCTGGGCAGCCAATGAACGGGTGTTTCTGTGCCACACGTCAGCGCCGTCCCGTTGCAGACCAGCTTTATCTGTGGCACCTTCGCTGGCTTGGAGCATGTTTGCAATCCGTGGTCGGTGAGGGGGAAAGTGGAGAGACCGCGAAGCAACCCTTTTTCGGCTGCGAACCCTGCTGACGAGGGGGACGACGACTGGCACCCACATCCACAATAACGCACAAAGCGGGAAAACATTGCTCGCTCCGGTGGACAATGACCTGACTACAGCACCCGCCAGCCCTATCGAGCGCCTCCAGCCTAAAACAGCGTCCCTGTGTGAGTTTAGGTGTTGCCGCCGGCAATTTCAGGAGAGTCGTGCGCTGCACACAAGGCGCGCGAACGGCTTCGCACTGCCGACGCCCGTCTCCCGTACTGTTTTGCCCTCACCAGTTTTTCTTCGAGTTTCCACCCTTTCGTCATTTCCCCACTTGTGCTTTCCAGAAAAAAAGGTCCAAAACTTCAGACTTGAACGTATCATAGCAAGGCCGCCCCCGCCTAGTCAATAGTACGTCTGATTTTTTATCTTTTTTTCTTGCTCGGAGTCCTTAGCTGTGCATTTCCACCCCCTTTCGTCAGCGTTAGGCGCCGCAAGTTTTTCGTCACCCGAAAACTTAGGAAAGCTCCGTTTTGTTGCACGTCCAATCCCTAAAGAACCGGTTGATTCCAGGCTTACAGGTTACACAGCCGGCGCCCCTTCACACCGAGTTTCTACACATTCTGCATTGCTCTGAAGCTAGCGAACAGCACACGCACTTCAGTCCATAAACCGAAACACGGATTCGCCACTGTTCTCGCAAGCTTAGTCATCTATGCTGGAATAGTCGAGTGCACAATTCACCCCATTCATATCATTATATACCTTTTGGTCTTACAACAAGAAAGACTGAAAAATGGCTGCATGTCTTGCTGAAATATATCCCAAGAGGAAGTTGGACGAGATGGAACCCTGCCACAAGAAAGCGAAGGTGGTGGACAAACCGTTCTACTCGCCAATACAAGAGAGGCTGCCTTCGCCCTCGTCGCCCAAACACCAGCGCCAGAAGTCTGTGCTGTTCGAGCTCTCCAAGAACCAGCACTACGAGCAAAGTCCACTTCTCACCCCCAAGGACGAGGACTACGACCTGGAGCCTGAGCAGGATGCCGTGGCCCCAGAAGAGCCTAGCCACACGCAGCTTGACTCCAATGTTGACTACGTGTCATTGGGCTCCACGGTCTCGGTATTGACCTCGACCAAGGAGTCCATCGAGCGCAACATCTCCGAGCTCTCGCTGCTTCGTGACCAGGCTCAGCACGCTTCCAAGCTGGACTTGGTGGACTTCTACGTCCGTCTCATCTGCGAGAAACCTTCTTTGCCCGCGCAGCACAAGATTATGAGAGCGCCCACCATCAACTGGGGCAAATATAAAGAGGGGATGTCCAACGTGTCCCTCCATCACGACTGTACGAACAATAACGATCAACCAATGTTCAGAGGCTTGAACCTTTTCGGTCCGTCCTCCCGAAGTTGAATGCATCAACCTGTGTATATTACCTTTGAAGGCGCCCTCAAGCGGCGCCACGCAAAGACCAGAAAATAAAAACGTCATAAAATAGTCTACAAGCAATGCATACTGTAGTCGAATTAGCAGCTAATAGGTCTTGTCCTCCTCCTCCAGGTCGGTGACCAAGAACGCGTCCGGGTTGACGGGCACGTCGGAGTTGAGCGGCTGCCACTTGCCGTCCTTCTCCTGGGACTTGCGCTTGGGCAACTTGGGCGCCTCGTTCTCGCCTAACTGCACGTTGCGGCTGAAGTCCAGCGAAAGGATCTCGGGGTCCTCGTCGAACTTCTTGGCCTGGTCCTTGGGGTTCTGCTTGAACGAGGAGCCGCCGAGTGCGCCGAAAAGCTTGGGGTTCTGCTTCTGTGCGCCGCTCTTTCCGGCGCCCTCCAGCTCGTCCTGCTGGAACTTCTTCGTGAGGCCGTTCACCCAGCCGCCAATGGTGGCCTTGGCCTCCTCGAAGCCCTGCGTGAACTGCTCCTTGATCTGCTCGAGCTCATCTTGCGAGTCGCTGTCGCTCTGGAACGGCGCACTCTGGGGCTGGCGCTGCCGGCGGGCCTCGCTGCGTCTTCTGCGCTCCTCCCTGTCGAACTCCTTCTGCAACTGGCGCGCCAAAAGCTCGTCGTCCGTCAAGGACGACTTGTCGCGCTTGGCGGGCACCGGCGGCGCGGCCGCCACGGGCTCGGGCTTGAACGTGGGGTCCAGCAACGAGAGCAACGCGTTGAAGGCGGGGTCGATGCGGCCCTCCGACGCGATCAAGAACGCCAGGATATACTTGTCCTCGATGTTGGGGAACGCCTCTTTGAGCTCCTTCTTGATCTTGGCCAACGGCGAGAGGGGGCGTTCCGGGCGGGGCGGCGCGTCCTCGTCCTCGGCCCCGGCCTTGGCCTCGGTCTTGGAGTCGGTCTTGGCCTCGGTCTTGGAGTCGGTCTTGGACTCAGTCTGGGTGCTCAGGGTGGGGGCGTCCTTTTCACTCTTGCTGGCGGAATCGCCGCTCTTGGCGGCACTGGTAGAGTCTTCGCCCTTGTCGGCGTCGCTTGTGGCTGCGGCGGCCTTCTCTGGCTCGCTCTTTGCGTCAGCGGGGGCGTCCTTGGTGTCTGCCTCTGTGGCGGCAGCGGGCGGCTGTCCTGCAGCAGAGGCTCCGCTCTTGGCGTCGCTCTTTGAGTCGTCCTTCTTGTCTGGCGAGGCGTCGATGTCGACGGGCTCGGCGGAGGCCACGGCCAATTTCTCTTTTGCCATGTCCTGGTGGTTGGTGCCGTAGGGAGCAATGGAGTCGTCTGAGAGCGGCGGTGCAGGAGCGGAGTCGGTGCTCACGTGACGTTGTCGAGGTGAAGCCGGCGCAGAGCTCAGATGTTTTCTCATCGTACTCCGAAAATAGCTAGAGCTTTGTACCACGTCCATTGGTAACAGAGTGTGGACAACGGAGGCATATCGAGCATCGGGCCGTGCGCGCCGAGCGGGCTGTCGTAGCCCGTCTCACGAGCAGGGTCCGGACAAACGTAGATCGCCTGACCGAGCCAAAGCCAGTAGGCAGTGCACGGCAGTGCACGGCCAGGGGCAACAGTCTGTAGTGAATGTTTGCACGACGAGACGTGGGCATGTAGACCCAGGGCGCCTCGTCGATCATGCGGGAGACCTGAAGCCGGAAAATCGGACCATTGTCGGACCCTTGTCGGACCATCGTCAGTCCATCGTCGGTTCATCGGCGGCCCAGCGTCAGTTCATCGTCGGTCAATCGTCCGCCCATTGTCGGTCAAGCATCGGCCAAGCGCTGGTCAAGCGCCGGTCAAGATCCGGTCAAGCATCGGTCAGCCGCTGGGTGGACTCTCTGGCAGACCCATCAGACCCTTGACCGCCGCCTCCTTCTACTCCTACGCTCCTACGTTTCGTTAGCGTCAAACGGCTTGTATTAGCCCGGCGTGTATTAGCCTCAAATGCAACCCTACTCCTCGCTCCGTAACTTCTCCTTGAGCTCGCTGAGCTCCTGCTTTCTCCGGCTCAAGTCTAAAATCTCACACTCCTCCCAAATGTGCTTGTCGTGGTGGCAGTCCACCGACGAGTTGGCGCTCTGCCTCACAAGGCACGTCTGGAAAAGCGCAAAGTACGCAGCGCATCTATCCCTCCACTTCAAGGGCACCTTGTACTTCTGCAAGTCTTGCTCGGAAACTGGATGTTAGTAGGGCCCGGCCATGGCGGCTCCGGCCTGCGCACGGGGCGTGCAGGCGTCACGGTGACAACATACGGAGAGGGGGGTACTCGGTCAAAGCCATTGTGACGGTGCTTGTGTAGTGATCCTGGCTATCTGGAGTAGAAGGCTGGACCAATGAGAGAATCTGCGTTGGCGAGAAAGCGGCCCGTGTGCAGGCTGTTGGAGCCTTCTCAGAGACATGGCCGTGCCAGGCTCCACCGGCCGGCAGATCCGGGGAAAGGCGCCTGGTGGTGCTTGGGTGGCGCCTGGAACTTGCCGGCACCTGGCGGGCTGGCCGCACGCCGGGCACGCGCTCGCTGTGCTTGTCTACATGTGTTTTGGATCTATTCGTGTATTCATGCTAAAGGGTTAATGCTTTTCGAGTCTCTGCTTCAAAGCGACATACTGGCACTCGTAGAACTTGTCCTTGGTGGCGCTGCAGAAAGACGTGCCCTTGCTGAGGCACTTGTAGTAGGCTATGTAGTGGGCAGCACACTTGTCCCTGTTCAAGAACGGAACGTCGTTCGCGTCCAACTCGTCCTGGGAGGCTGGGGGTTAGTACACGGTGCAAAAAAGCGGTTCGCGGTGCAGTCACATACGGATGGCCGGGAATTCGTAGGCGTGGGTAGTCTCAGCCATGGCCTAGAGAGTCTCAGTCGATGCCGTCAAGCTGTTTCGTTCAACACAATTGGTGGGTGGTGCGGGAGGTCGGGGTGCGCGCCAGCTGACCTGCGTCACGGGGCTCTGGGCACGGGACATTCGCTGCACGTGATTGTGCGCATGTGCTGGCTCGCGTTAGGTGCCCTCTTGGCTGGACCGATCTTTTTTTTAGTGAATTTTGCACCCGCAGGTGGCGCTCTGCACTGCTCTGCACTCCGTCACGTAAACACAACGGTATATGCGCCGTGACGGAATACCATTAAGCAATTCGCAAAAACTACTACCATCGCCAGGCAGCCCCCACTCACCATAGCCCCCATCCACCCCCCACGCCCGTCCTCCACTTTGCCCCCCACCCAGGCCTTTGCAAGGCGCCAGCATGTGCAACAGGAGCCGTGCATCGCTGCCAAGCCCCAATACGGTTGCTGCCGACGAAGAACGGTGTCCTTGGCTCAAAATTCCGTCGAGAGTGTGGTTCGTATCGCTTGCAAATGTCCCGAAGTCAGACTAAATTCCTTTTGCCGAGCTGCGTAGACGGGCGACCTAAACCCTCATAATTTGCGAACTCACAGGCATGCTTACTGCACGACTCTGAATTAATCGAGAACCAAGAAAAAAAAAGGTAATCTCGCAGCCTACACCCCGTCTCGACGAGCCGCGTTGCTCGTCTCTGCCAGGCAACTTCTAACCATGCAGCGACCGATTAAGTCACAGCGCGGCATTATCGCCGCCCTTATTTTCCGTTTCCCCACATCGTATCTATTTTTAATCTGCGGCCGTATTTTCGCGCCGTTTGCTTTTGCCGTTCTGCAAGATAGGGGGCCGTTCGCCAGGAGCGGGCTCCAACATCAGAAGACCTGGGCGGTGAAAGGAGGTAGACGGTACTCTCATGACTGCCTTCAAATTAGCTGTTTCAGCAAGAAAAAGTGGTTCGGACTCGAGAGGCGCATAACGGCTTTCCCTGAGCGCGGTTCGAGATCCGGCACTCGGCAAAATTTAGAACCCAACCGACCCGGACCCTCGCGCAACGAGCACGAGGTCAACTTTAAGCGGCACCATCGGTAAGATTGCCGACATGACGCACAGACGTAGGATCTACCAGCACGCAGTTTATTTACAAATTGTTGCTGCCGCCTCAGTTGCAATCATGCGTGCCCAACGGGCTGGCTGTGATTTTGCCGGTGCCGTGGCTATTGCTTTCCCAGATTCCCAGCATCACTTAGTTCACAATCCACACCCGCATGCGACTAGACCATTCTATGCACGGCGCTCGCATATCGCATAAAGTCCCTGCATGGAAAGAGCATTCTCGATAGAGTAAATCTACATCAACATGCCCTTGGCCAGATCCAACGAGGTTTCATTTTCAACGCTCACAGGACAACAAAAACCTTATTACAGTTGGGAACCCGGACATGCGCAAGACAGAGCATGCTCTAAGGTTGCTCCGAGTCACAGGGTTGCAGCAGCCAGCAAGCCTGTGCGTGAAACCATGGCGGTGAGGCCTTCGGAATTTCCTAGCAAGGTTTAGCGTTTGTCTCACCCGCACACCTTGCCCCTCCTTTGCAGTGCGGGAGAATGCAACGGCTCCATCTCTCAGATGACCTGGCGTGCGTGCGATGACGATCTCGACCTACGCCGCATTTCAACCCCGCTTCATTTGGGGCTTGCCATCTGTAATAAGTGGTGGAGCAGCCTTCGATGGAGGTCGCTTAGTCCAACGTGTTCTGCGTAGTCGGATCGAGAATCCGGTCTCATCGCGTCATCTCATGCACGACTACCGGGTGTTGTCGAATATGCAACAAGACCTGCGGGCTGACGCACCCTTGCGATCCGTGGTAAGGATTTAAAATTGGGCCCAACCGGATTTAAGTGTGGATCGCGGTGACGACACCTGCCTCACTATCTATGGGCCGCCATGCCCAGACACCGACTGAACCCTTTTCCGTGGCGCGCCACGTGGTCTCTGATATGGCCTCGTCCCCTTACATGTGAAAGCGGAATGTCTTATCGATCCTGCGCTTCGGTTTTCCAACATCGTACTACTCCGTCGGCTAAACTTCGTGCGCAAAACTTTTAGCTTCGACTTCGTCTTTATGAATACAGTTTTTGAATTGTAGCTCTGACCAGGTGGTTCTGAGTGTTTGAGAGCAACTCCTTGCCATCCCCTCGCCACTGGTATTTCGAAAGGATCTTTTTTCCGTATTCAGCAGCAACGCTCCCGGATTTAAATTAGGTTGCCAACAAACTTTGGGTAGGAGGGTGCCGAAAAAAAAAACCTGCTGCAAGAAATGCGCGTAGAGGCGCAACAAGACCGAGCCGTCGCCTGTGAAAGTGCACTAGTCATTCTTTAACGTAAAGATACGAAGGGTGGCTTGACGGTTATCTTGCTATCACGTGTAGAATTGAAATGGCTAGGCCGCTCCGTCACCTCGCAGCCCCTCAGTTGCAATCGCACCCACTCGGAAGCGCCGCTTGTCACGCACCCGACGTCCGACTCTGCGTCTGGATGCATGCAACTAGTCTGTTTCTCGCATATTTATATCTGCATCTCAACTTCCATGCGAGCGCCACGCCCCATAGATGGTGCACCCACATACCCAGTATCAGTATATATTCCGAAGAATCCCCTTGCCCAACGTAACCACCAAACCCATCTTCGCCTCCACACCCCAATGTCCATGTCTAATGTCGAGTTGCCCTCCATAGCCGAACTCACTTCCACAACCAGGGCTAGGGGCACTTACGATATGGCCGTTGGGCCAGTCCCCGCCGTGCCTTTTCATCAGCTGATGGACCAAAAGCATCTGAAGTACCCCGTTCCCGTGGTCTCCCCCTTCCATCACACGCACTTCCAGCCTCCTTCGCATTATATTCCCCTCCCTCTACCGGCACTGCCGGCGGTTGCATCCCCACTGATGTCGTCCTACCACTACATCTCGCCTGGCCACAACTTGCAACGGTCTGTGAGTATAGCACATCAGCACCACCCGCTCTACGCGGGACAGCCTGCCGGCTTCACGTCCTTTTCGCCGCACTCCACCCCGCATCCTGTCGAGCGCAGCCCGGTCTACAGCGTGGCGGAGGTGATCAGCAAGCCCATGGACGAGTGCCACCGCTGCGGCACGACAGAGACGCCGGAGTGGCGCCGGGGGCCCAATGGCCTACGCACGTTGTGCAACGCGTGTGGGCTTTTCCACGCCAAGTTGGTGAAGCGCAAAGGTGCAGCCTTTGCTGCAGAGGAAGTGCTCAAGCACAAGGTGCGCAAGGGAAAGAACGGCAGACGAGTGAGCATCAAAAAAAGAACAAAAGACGAGGACGAGCCAGCACAACCGCAGGCGCGTGTCGCTGAAGCGGGGCCGGCGCCGCGAGCCGCAGACATGAGGTACCCTCGGTATATGCCCATGTACTCCGAGTGCCCACCGCAAGAGCACGCGGGCCCGGCGCCCACGGGCCGCACGGGGCCTTTGCCAGGGGCTTCCCACTTGATGTTGCCGCGGATATCCGGCGAGCCCGGCGCCATGGTTCACACGACTCCAGTTCTCCGCCAGTAATATTATTTTGGACTTTGAAAATCACGACTAGAGGACCTCGACCCACCCCCCTAATGCGGCTGGTCCAATTATAGACATCAATAGTAATGTTTTATGTTTCAAGAACCGCTGTGCGGCACCCGTGGCTGGAACACTGAGTGCCAGGCGCTGCCCCTGACGCTGAGCCGGTGCAGCCGTTTGTGACGCAGCCGGAGTTTTGTCATGAGGACCTTAGGAGAATGTGTACGTCACACGCTGATGCCGGTGTGCACAGGGCACTGTGCGCGTAACTTTAATGTTTAGGTGTGTTTGGTGCGATAGGGTGGCCTCCCGCAACACTGTACAGATAGTATGCGCCCTTGACGTATTCGGGGCCAAGTGTGCAGCACTCTAAGCTCTTGCATGATCTATTCCAAGCGACGGCAGCGACGCCTGTTCTCCGACTGATCCAACGCACGCCGCCTAAGCACGGCGTTTTCGAGGCAATGCGCGTAAGCCGGATTGTGGGGCCACCAGCCCGCTGCGCCATCCCCGCCGATCTGGACCGTGAAGCCGTGCCGGTCTCTACGGTAAATTCTACGTTGCCTGCGATCTACGAGTCCTTGTCTGGTGACTACCTCTATTAGCTAATTTGTCCGTTGAGGACCCCAATTAATGCAAACTCTTTCCCTTTTGGCGTAACGATAAAGAATGAAAGTTGGCAAACACAGCGGGCGGCTGCGCATAGTGTAAGAAAAGAACGAAGTGAAGTGGAGGCCGGACGAGTTGAGCGCCGGCGTATCGCGAGGAATCGCATTAATTTGGTTGTTTTGCTGCGAGGCCTAGAACTTCAACTTCTTGGGCTGCTCCCAGGGGTTCTCCTGGTTGGTGAAGTGGCCGTACGAGGCGGTCTTGAAGTAGATGGGGCGGGCCAAGTTCAACTCCTTGACAATGACACCGGGACGCAAGTCGAAGTTGTTGCGGATGATCTCCACCAACTGCTCCGAGGTGTACTTGGACGTGCCGTAGGTGTCGACGTGGATGGACAATGGCTCGGCCACACCGATGGCGTACGAGAACTGCACCAAGGCTCTTCTGGCCAAGCCGGCCGTGACAAGCGACTTGGCGACCCATCTGGCGGCGTACGCAGCAGAGCGGTCCACCTTGGAGAAGTCCTTGCCGGAGAAGGCACCACCGCCGTGGGCGCCCCAGCCGCCGTAGGTGTCGACGATGATCTTTCTGCCGGTCAAGCCGGCGTCACCCTGGGGGCCGCCGATGACGAAACGGCCGGAGGGCTGGATGTGGTAGATGGTCTTGCTGTCCAACAAGTTGGCCGGGATGGTCTTCTTGATGATCTTCTCCAAGATCTCCTTACGCAAGTCCTCGGTGGAGATGTCGTCGGAGTGCTGGGTGGAGATGACCACGGTGTCCACGCGCAACGGCTTCACGGCGCCGCCGTCCTTCTCGTACTCCACGGTGACCTGGGTCTTGGTGTCCGGGCGCAACCAGGCCAACTCGCCGGAGCGTCTGGCGTCGGCCAAGGCCTTGTTCAACTTGTGCGACAACAACAACGTCAAGGGCAACTTCTCCTCGGTCTCGTCGGTGGCGTAGCCGAACATGATGCCCTGGTCGCCGGCACCCAACTCCTCCAAGGCCTTCTCGTAGTGCAAGCCCTGCGCGATGTCGGGCGACTGCTGCTCGATGGCCACAAGCACGTTACAGGTCTGGTAGTCGAAGCCCTTCTCGGAGTGGTCGTAGCCGATGTGCTTGATGGTGTCTCTGATGATCTTCTGGTAGTCCAAGTGGGCCTTGGTGGTGATCTCGCCGAACACCATGATCAACCCGGTCTTGGCCGCGGTTTCACATGCCACCTTCGACAACGGGTCCTCCTTCAAGCAGGCGTCCAAGATGGCGTCGGAGACCTGGTCGCAGATCTTGTCCGGGTGGCCCTCGCCGACCGACTCGGAGGTGAAAAGAAATGTCTCGGGCATGGTACTTAGCAGATGTTTCGCACGCGGATGGAGACGAAATTTGCCGGCAGCCACATTCTGTCTTATATACGACGGCCGCTCAATTTTTTAGGTGCAGACCCACGCTGGTGAGGCATGTAGCAGATGCGTCAGTCCACGTGACCCCACCCTGGCCCACTGTTCCGGGCCCTGGCGCGGCGCCGCCTGCCAGCGCTGGCGCTGTGGCCGCCGGGGCTGGGTCGGGCCGTCCGGCGGCTCTGGCCGCTCTGTGGCTCTGGCGTGGAGGCGGCGTGGCCATGTGCGTGGCCAATAGACAAGCCGCGCTCGGCCACGGGGCCGGTGAGAATGAGAAGTACAGGACCATCTAACATGAATGGAACTAGAATTATATATTTATTAATTTACTGTGTATGCTATATATACCATGTATGCTATGATGCTATGTATGTTATATATGCTGTATTGCTATCTCGTAGCTCATACATGTCCCCACGAGACGACACGGCAAGCTGGCTCCACAGCGCAGCCACGCGGCCGCACGACCCGCCGCCGCCGCGCCATCACAGCAACTTGAGCGCGGCACGACATCACGGTCCAAGCGCGTTATTTACCATACGCGCTTGGTGCTAGTCCCAGGCCATGTCTGATTCTGCCGTTCGACAACCCACAGACGTGCTGTCGTTCATCGACCGCGTCAAGCGCCGCCTCTACGGCGACGACCCCGCGCCCACCCAGGAGGTGCCCTCGTCGCTGCCCCCGCGGGAGCCCGAGCCCACGCAGAACGACCCGCTGGTGCCCTTGCGGCTCCCGCAGTTGCCTTTGGACAAGGCCGAGTTCTGGGAGCCGTCCTCGTCCCCGCCGCCCGACTTGCTAGGCTCCACGCAGATCATCCCCCGCCGGACGCAGGCCCAGGAGTCCCAGCAGAGCCTGGCCCAGTCCCAGACCCTGACCCAGACCCAGATCCAGACCCAGCAGAGCGCTGATGTGCCGCAGGCCGAGGTGCTCCAGGCGGAAATCACCGCCGTCTCGCTCACCGACGAGGAGAACGACCTCAACGACGCAGACGTCTCGCGCGACTCGTCCGCGCAGACCGTCGTCACCACCAAGGCCCAGCTCCACGAGATCGAGCGGGACTTGAGCGAGAAGAAGCGCATGAAGAGCATCCAGCCCGCGTTCCAGCGCCAGGACATCGACCCCGTCAAGCGCTTGCTCGACGCTTTCGACAGCGACTCCGACTCCCCGGCGCCCATGGGCAGCGAGCACAACGCCAAGTCCAGCCCCACCACCTCCCCCGGAAACGACGCGTTCGCCCCCAAGGAGGACCCGGCGCTCTCGGACTCCGACTCCGACTTGGACGCCAACGTGTTGGACCTCATCGACAAGCCGCCCGCTCCGCGCCCGGTCAAGAAGAAGTCGCCCATCGAGGAGTACGCCCAGAAGTTGCGCAAGCAGTTGCTCTCCTCGCCCACGCGCCCCCAAAACGACGTGATTGTGCTCGACGAGTCCGACAGCGAGACTCAGGCCATGGACGACCCGCAGGACTCGGAGATCCCACGGCTTTCTCGCGAGCAGACCTTCCTCGTCAAGCAAAAGTTCTCCAAGAAGATGTTCAACCATCGCGAGTCCCACCTAGCATCCAAGTTCCACTGCGCCTCCCACCACAAGCAAAGCAACGACTTGTTCAACAGCTTGAGGCGCGCTAACGCCAAGCAAATTCTAGAATTGCGAGAGGCAAACCCTGACGCGGAATTGCTCGAGGAAATCGAGCAGGAGGAGGAAGAAATGGGCAACTTGCTCGAAAGAGAAATGGAGAGGGTCAGGCGCATCCGCAAGAAGGAAAAGCTCATGGAAAAGGCCAAGCTTGCCTTGCTCGGCCAGAACGAAGACGGGGACGACAGCGATGCAAACTACAGCGCTGAGGGCGACCTTGCGGGTGCCCAATCGGGCGAGGACGTGCCCGATAGTGACATCGACGATTACGAGAGCGGAGAAAGCGCCGAGAACGAGGAAAGCGCCGACGACGAGGACGAGGAAGATCTCGAGCCAACCACCAGGGCTGCCAGGGCGCGCAGAACCATTGTTAGTGATGACGAAGCCGAGACCTTGCCTGTAAAAGCTCTGCAGCCAGACAGTCGCCTGAGCATACCTCGGGACGTCACAAACGAAAGGAATGATGATAGTTACATGTTTGGTGGACCAAGCCAATTAAACGGTGGCCACGATGACGAAAGTGACACTGTCATGCAGATTCATAGCGATGTGATCGTTTCTGAGACCTCGTCGCAAGGTCAAGTGCACAAGAATATTGAGCATATCGAACAGACCTCCCCAAGGTTGTTTCTCAATCTTCCCCCACAGAGCGCCACCGCAGACTCCTCTATATCCGAGTATGGTGAAAACATTCAAGAGGGAATGACTTCATTTCAAGAAATCCCACCAACCCAAAATCGTGCAAACGAAATAAGTTTTGAGCTGACGCAGGTTGATGCTCAAAACCTTGCTACGCAGAAAGATTCTGAGATTCAGACACAGCAGGACGCCCTTTCTGACGACGAAGGCAGTTTTCGTGATGCCGTGGAGAGGGGCAGAGAAGAGGTCCACGCCTCAGCTGCTCTAATCTCAAATCAAGACCTGGAAGAAGAAAGCGATGGACCAGAAGCTAATGAAGAAGAACTCAAAGAACGACTCGCACTTTTTGAGGCAAAAATCAGAAGGAAGGAGCTCAAGGCAAGAAAATTAAGAAAAGACATGGAACGCAAAGGTCTCAAAGGGATGGTCGAAGGAGAAGCTGAAGAATCTGATGACGAATGGAAGGGTATTGGCGGAGCAGATGACGAAGACTCCGACCAAGCTAACTCTGAGGACGAAAGAATGATTGATAATAACTTCAATATCGACCTTAATGATGAAAGCGTCAGGAGCAAATTCATGGAACAATATCAATTGAAAGATAGAAAAGAATTGGAGAAGTTGATTGATGACATCAAAAACCATAAACTCACAAAACGGGCGCGTGCTAACAGATTCGATATCGAGTTGAGCGACGAGGAAGACGAACTTTTGCTTGCTTACCGCCGACAGAAACTAGAGGAGCAAAAGCAAAAACTTCTAGAAAGCCAAAAATTGATGCAATCAGTGAAGAGCGAAAAATCCAAAGCGTTTTTTGAATGCATGAATGAAGATTCGAATCCTGTGATTTTGGATAAGATTGAGTTGTCGGATGATGAGAGCGAGGAGTCAATTGATGAGTCACAAGAGACTGGAGCTGCAGGCGGTGACAAGGCCACAGGCGATTCGGGAAATGAAAAGAGCACCAAGCCAAAAAGAACTCTAGAGGAGTCCTTTGTACAGCGGCAATTGTCGTTTTTGTCAAAAACTGACGAGGATGACTACAATTCCATTCAAAGAGAAGCGCAGAGGCAGCATGGTTTTGCATCCGACGAGGAAGTGGAGGACTTGAAGGTTCTAAAGTCAAGATGTTTGGGAAAGTTGTACTCTATTCCCGACGGTGCTCAGCCGCAGGAAAGCAAAAAACGACCAGCGGAGTCCGTCATGACAGATGACGACGACGAAGACGACGACGATCTTTCGCACGTCTTCAAGAGGCCCTCGATGGTGACATCATTCAAGTCATACCAAGAGAGAACAAGCGGCCAAGTCTCTACAACTTCGTTCACGGGAGTCACGGTGAGCAAACAGTACAAAGTTGCCTCAGGTTCCAAGGCATCTATTACCTACATGTCTAAAACTAGCCTGTCCAAGCAATCTGTCAATTCGACTTTCAAGAGTTCCAAAGCACAGGAGCTAGAGAATATGGTGGCCAGAGCCAAGATGGATAGCGGAATTTTCAGCAAAACCAACACTTTTGGTTAAACTTATAGCATAATCAGCACGATAGTAACAACACACTTTGATGTAGCTGTGATCTTGGGTTGTCACCTCGAGGTACTGATTTTATAGAAACGTGTCTGTCAATGCATCTCGAAGAATCGTTTGACTTAGTCGTCTGACCTGTAGAACCGGCGTTCTTTCGTGTTTGCGAGGCCTTGTTCTGTTAGAACCGAAAAAGGAACCACTATGCTTGTCGAGCAGCAGCTCGCTCGGCGGTAGTCTTTTTGTTCGGATCTCGTTCTTGGGCTGTATGGGGTTCTTGATATCCTTCTTCATATTCTTGATCTTGAGAGGCGGTGATTTCGTCGTTGATGCTGAAACTGGAGCCGGACTTGAGGTTGGGGTTGCCACTATGATCGTGGGCGGCGTGGGTTTCTCCTTCTTGGGGGAGGAGCTGCCAACCAATGTGAGGAATGAGGATGCCAAGGACTTGCTGATGACGTCGATGCTGTTTCTGCGCTCCGCCAGCGCAGTCTCGGCTTCTCTGTCAGCTTCACGGTTAATCTTGGAGTAGCGATGCGGCTCGAAGCCTCGGGGCGAGCCTAGCGGCGAGTTCAACAAATGGAAGAGGCCGTAGTTGTGGTGTCGCTTCGGCGTGGCCACCGGCGTAGACACTGCTTGGATGCTAGGCTTGCTTTCGTGGGCGAGGATCCGCGCGGAGTGCTCCTTGAAGTTTGAGGACGCGTCGAAGCGGGTGGAGTACACAGACTCGACCGTGGGCTCGGTGGCCATGAGCTTGCTCAGTGAGTTGATGATCTCCGCGGGGTTGTGGAACTTCCGGAGCGGGCCTTCGGGCTGGCCGTACCGGACCGCCGAGAACACGGACTCGTGGGACGTGGACTTCTTGAGCGGGCCGCCAAAGGCCTCGGGCGAGTCTCTGCGCGGGAGCAAGAAGTCGTGGAAGTTGTCGAAGTCAAGGAACTCGGGCGTGGGGGACGTGTGCTCGAGGTCGGAGTCGTTCAGCGGGCTCAAGTGGCCGCAGTCTGCGTCGAGCGTGTTCAAGGACTTGAACAAGAGAGGCAGCGACGCGGCGTCGGTGTGTAGGTGCAGCTGCTTCTGGGAGAGGTGCGGCAGCCGGCTGGCGGCGCTGCCGGCGGTCTTGCGAGGGCTCTCGTGGTTGAGGTCGCCCACAGAGGTGTTTTTGGACGAGTACGTGTCGCCGTTCTCCAGCACCTCCATGATGTTGGAGATGTTGGTGCTGGCGGAGCAGCCCAGCGCGGCCCTGTCGGGCGGCCTGAACGGGTTCAACGTGTAGGCGCCGGAGAGCCTGTAGCGGGACTTCTGCTTGGAGACCTTGGTGCTCTTGCAGCGGATGGGCTTGAGGTTCAAGTTGGAGATGGAGAGCGCGTTGCGGACGTTCTTGGCCGGCGGCGGCGGGTCCGCCCGCGCAGGCTCGCGTGCGGCCCGGTGTGCGGAGGCGTTGGCGGAGTCGAACTCGCTCCAGAGGTAGTCGAACTCGCGGTACAAGTTGTAGTAGGACGTTTTGTTGGTGTAGCTGTCGTTGTGCGCGAGGTTGGACTCCAAGTAGAAGGACTTCTCGTAGAGGTTCTGGAACTCGCTCAAGTACGCGGTGTTCTTGTGGAAGAGCTGTGTCATGGAGTCGATGTGCACGTCGTACGACGCTATGGAGCTGTTCATCTGCGCGATCAGCGTGACGAGCGAGCTGGACTCGGAGAGCGAGCGCATGAGCTCGTCGGACCGCGCATTGATGTTGTCGACGACGCTGAGAAGCGCCTCGAGTCTGGACATGTTTGGGCGCTGTGGCTCTGGGCTCGGGGAGCGGACTTTATACTGGGAGCGCTTGTTTGTGGATGTGGGCCGGACGCGGCTGGTGCGGGACAGGGGCGCTCTGAAACACGGGTGGTACGGTTCCGGTGCCTCGACGCCGGCGGATTTGCGGCGCTTTGGGGACAAGACGGGGGCTCGAGGGAAAAAGACCTTTATCGGACCAGCTGCTGATGCGCTACTGCTCACCAAAGAAGGTGCGTATGTTTGTTTACTAGACTGCACACAGGGTTACTAAATCCGCCCACTGGACCCTTGGCGCGGAAAGCCACGAAAAAGCCCGGGCGCTCCAGCGGGCCCAGCATACGGCGCCGCGGCGGGAGCGGGGCGTCGGCGTCCCCCCAGCCGTCCGTGGGTGTTTGCTGGGTTCTGCCTTCTCTGTTGCAGAGTAGCGCGCGGCGGTGCGCTTGGGCGCACGGAATAGGCAACTACGGCAGGACAAACGCCGGCGGAATTCTTTGCACTTGTTTACTCGAGTCTCTGCTTCTTGGCCACGGCGCCGTCGTCGTCCCGCAGCCGCTTCTTTTCCTTCTTCTCTTTCTTCTCCTTCTTCTCTTTCTTTTCTTTCTTTTCCTTCTTCTCCTTCTTTTCTTTCTTCTCCTTCTTTTCTTTCTTCTCCTTCTCCTCCACAAGCTTGTTCTCGTAGACGGCCTCCTCCGGAGCGTCGAACGCCCTGTTTCTCTCCGCCCGCCTCTCGCCAGACACCTCCTCCTGCTTGGCGCGCTTGTCCTGCAAGTCTCGGAGGTGCTTCTCTCTCTTGCCCAAGAAGTACTCACCGCTCTCGATCTGCAAGTCCACCTTTCTGGGCTGCTGTGCGGGTGGGAACGGCGTGTACACCTTCTTGGGCTTCTTGGCGTCGGGCGCCTTCTTGCGGGCCACGTTCTTCTTCTTGAAGTTGGGCAAGAACCGCGACCAGTCCTCGTTGGCCAAGTCCGGGTTCTTGGCGAGCTCCTGCTTGATCATGAGCTCCTTGATGTGGTAGATCGGGTGCACGTTCTTCATGCAATCCTCCACCACCCGGCGCACCTCCTTGAGGCCCTTGAACGGGCCCATGGCGCTCACGGTGTTGCCCTGCACCAAGATGTAGCACTTGGTGAGCAACTCCAACGCCTTGAGCGTGTTCCCGTTGGGGCCCACGAGCCGCTGCCTCCTCTTGACGAAGCGGTCCTTGTTGGACACGAAGCTGCCGATCTTGATCACGTCGCAGGCGATGTCGTCCTGCAAGACCTTGACCGCCTGCGGGAACGGCACCGACCGCGACAAGAGCTTGATCAAGTCGCGGGCCTTCAAGATGATCGCCGGGTCGTACGTCTTGCGCGTGGTGCTCACGGTCATGGAGCCCTCCACCAAGTCGAGCTGGCACGCGATGTGGTGGCTGTCCAACGCGCTGGTCACGTCCGGCCATATCAGCCGCAAGTAGTTCTCTCTGTACTTGGGGAACAACGTCATGAACGACGACTCCTCCGCGAACGGCTGCCCGGACCGGTTGTCGTCCGGCTTGAACTCCTCAATCTTCCACTTGTCGATGTCCTCGGTGTCCCATGGCTTGTCACGGTTGTGTGTGGACACCATGTTGGATGTATGCCTATGCTAGTTGCGCTCTGCTCGGTGATGCTCATCGGCATATTTTTTCCCGTATCGCACCATGCAGACACCAGCTACAACTCCTCTCCACATGGCAAAGGCAGGAAAAAAGGACAGCACGGCCCTGGCGCCGCGGCGCGGCCGCTCCTCCGGCAAGCTGCGGGGCGTCCTGAAGGCCAAGCTCAAGCAGCAGTCCAAGCACACCAAGGCGCAGATCGAGAAGCTCAACCAGGACAGCGACGCCATCGCGTCCATCCACTCGGCGATGGCGGCCAGCGGGCAGGACCCGCGGCGGGATGAGAGCGCCTTCGACGTCAAGAGCCTCAAGGAGGGCATGCGCCGGGACGAGCAGGAGAGGTTGCGCAACGAGCAGGCCGAGAAGGACTTGACCAGCCAGTTGGACGTGATCACCGGCTTTGCATTATAACGAATAGACCACACGAATAGATGCTACGATTACTTTCTGATGTTGTTTCTCTCGCCTTCTCTTCCTTTCCCACTGCATTCTCTTCCTTCTCTTCCTTCTCTTCCTTTTCTTACTCTCTCTCACTTCCTTCTCTTACTCTTTTCTAACTACTCTCTCTCACTTCTCTTCTCTTCTCTTACCCCTCTTCTCTTATGTCCCTCTCGGACAATGCAGCTCGAGGCACCGCAAACACTGGCTGACAAACTGCCAGGCAAGTGCTTTCACGCTTGGGCATTACTTGTCATGCCCGGGCTGGCCTGCAGACACCGCGATGCCTCACTAGGCGATGCCTCATTAATAATCTGAGCTTCTCTAGCACACCACAATGTCCGAGCACGAAGAGTACCCCGACGAGGAGGCGTACGTGGACATCAACGACATCGCCGAGGAGGTGCCCGACGACGTGGGCTCCGCGCCGGAGGACAACGACGAGAACGACATGGAGGTGGAGGACGAGGAGAGCATCGAGATCGACTTGGCCAACAACTCGTGGACGTACTTCGACCAGCACAAGGACAGCATCTTCGTCATCTTCAAGCATCCCACGTTGCCCATGGTGGTCACGGGCGGCGGCGACAACACCGCGTTCATGTGGACCACCCACACGCAGCCGCCGCGGTTCGTGGGCGAGTTGCGGGGCCACAAGGAAAGCGTGGTGGCCGGCGCCTTCACCGGCGACGGCAAGTACGTGGTCACCGGCGACATGAACGGGTGCATCCAGGTGCACAAGAGCGCCAAGGGCGGCCAGAAGTGGGTCAAGTTCGGCGACTTGGACGAGGTGGAGGAGGTCTTGTGGATCGCGACCCACCCCTCGTTGCCGTACTTCGCCTTCGGCGCCCCCGACGGCTCCGTGTGGGTGTACCAGATCGACGAGGAGTCCAAGGGCCTCGAGCAGGTCATGTCGGGCTTCTCGCACACGTTGGAGTGCAACGGCGGCACGTTTGTCAACACCGACGACCACAACAGCTTGACGCTCGTGACCATCTCGGAGGACGGCTCCGTGGTCAACTGGAACGCCTTCACAGGCACGCCGAACTACAAGTTGCTGCCGCACGACGACTTCAAGGGCGTGGAGAGCCCGTGGGTGTCTGTGCGGCCGTTCAAGAACGTGTTTGCCGTGGGCGCCCGCGACGGCCAGTTGGCCATCGTCAACTTGGACACCGGGCGGATCGTGCACCACGTCAAGACGATCGAGGACGACGTGGACGACATCGCAGACCTCTCCATCGAGGCGTTGGCGTGGTGCCTGCACCCGTCGATCAACTTGCTTGCTGTGGGGCTCGTGTCCGGAGACGTGCTCTTGTTCGACTCCCAGCAGTGGAGGGTGCGCCACAGAATCAAGGTCGACGACACCGTCACCAAGCTAGAGTTCATCGACGCCACCGCCACCTTGGTGGGCTCGAGCATGAACGGAAAGATCTACAAGTGGGACGCCAGGACGGGCCAGGAGTTGTTTGTGGGCGTGGGCCACAACATGGGCGTGTTGGACTTTGTCACCTTTGACGGCGGCAAGAAGCTTGTGACCGCCGGCGACGAGGGCGTGTCTTTGGTGTTTGCCCACGAGTAGGCGCCACGGTAGACCGGCAGGACTTCGGCTCCTGGGCAGGCAAACTACGTGAATAGACTAGAGGTAATAGCTACATGGGTGCAACGCCCGCACTGAAATGCCCGCACCAGCAACGCGTCGTAGGTGAACAGAGTGGTTGCCTCACAAGACACCCCAGCCCGATACAATATATCCCAGTGCCATTTATCCTGTTAGCAAGGTTTTTAGGTCTTTTTTCTTTTTCTGGCTTTCCGGCATTTCTGGCACTTTTCTGGCTCTACGGCCATGGGTGCAACACGTGACGCGCTCGGGCAGACGCGTGTAGATCTGACACCAACAACACCTGGAGCCCAACATGACGGAAACGATCACGGAATCGATCTACGTGGAGAGCCACGTCGCCCCGGATAGCGACAAGCCGCAAGCGGTCTCCAAGCCCTCCAAGCCGTCGTCGTCCGACATGCTTTTCTACTACGAGAAAATCCTACCCTTCAAGCACATATTCCGGTGGCTCAACCACTCGCCCAAACCAAGCAAGGACTTCACGATGAGGGAGTTTGCGTACGAGTTCCGCTCGGGCGCGTACCAGCGGTACAACTCGTTCAACTCGGTGGAGGAGTTCAAGACCTCCGTGGTCAACGCAAACCCCACGCGTTTTGAGGTTGGCGCCATCTACTCTGTGAACCCGAAGGAGAGAAAGAACCTCCCCAAGAACGCCATGAAGCCGCTCCAGAAGGAGCTTGTGTTCGATATCGACTTGACCGATTACGACGAGATCAGAACGTGCTGCTCCAAGACAGACATCTGCAAGAAGTGCTGGAAGTTCATCCAGGTGGCCAGCGAGGTCGTCTCTGTCGCGCTACGCGACGACTTCGGCTTCGAGCGCTTCATCTGGGTGTTCTCGGGAAGACGTGGTGCGCATTGCTGGGTCAGCGACAAGCGTGCGAGGTCGTTGGACGAAAGCGCCCGCAAGTCTGTGGTGGAGTACTTGGATGTGTTGAGCTCCAAGTCGTCGAAGATGGGGCGCACGCAGCTTGGCCTTAAGAAGCCGTACCACCCCCACGTCGAGCGGTCGTTTGAGATCCTCAAAACCCGCTTTTCGGAAATCATCTTGGAGGAGCAGGACCCGTGGTGCACCTCCCCTGGAGCGGAGGACAACTGGGCACAGGTCGAGGAGATGTTGACGTTTCTCCCCGAGCAGTCCCTCCGCACCGCCTTGCGCACCAAATGGAAGGCCCAGCCCACTTACTCGTCGTCTCGGCTGAAGTGGGACGACATTAACTCGGTTGCCCAGTCTGTTTTGAAGAACAAGGTCCAGGTCGCGCAACTCAACGATGCCAAAAAGGAGTTGATCTTCTACTACATGTACCCCCGGTTGGATGTGGAGGTGTCCAAGCAAATGATCCACTTGTTGAAGTCGCCCTTTTGCATCCACCCCGGCACAGGCAACGTGTGTGTTCCTTTCGATCCTCACAGGAACTTGTCGAACAACGCAGAAGACGATGCGTACGGCTTCAACCCGATCACCGCCCCAAACCTCAATCAGTTGCAGGACGAGATAGAGACTTGGGAGGCAAAGAGGGTGAACCGGGACTCCAGTCAGCCGATTGAAGACTCCGACTCGGAAACGCCTGCTAGCGGTGGGGGAACTGCGGACTTTGAAAAGACCAGCTTGAAGCCCTACGTCGAGTACTTTTCCCACCATGTCAGTGGCTTGATGAAGGACGAGTTGAAGGACTCGAGTAAACGAAAACAGGAGTCGTTGGATTTTTGAACATGGCCATTTACAGAGTATCGTGGTTCATATAGGGTAATGCATATATTATAAATAAGGTAACGCCGCGGTGTGGCATATTAGCTGATGGGACAGTCGCTGAAGATAGCGTAGTCCTCGTTGGGATTAAGGTCTTCGAGCTTTCCGCTGTGGTTCCTAATGACGATTGTATGCTCTTTTGGGAAGACAACGCTCTTTTCGGAGCTGGAGTCATTGTCCGACTCATCATCGTTGTAGTGGTACCACTCAATGTATTCCTTTGGTTCGTTGTACTTTACAAAGCCCACATCCAAATAGAAGTCATTGTAGTTGAGGTAAGGGAAGTGCCACTTTGGCACATAAATGATCGTGGGGGTCGATGCTAATGTTTTCTGGGACGGTTGCTCGTCGAAAACAACGGTAAGTGTGAATTTTGAGAGCTTCAAGTCAAACTCGGAACATTTGAGCTTGCCCGCAGTTGCCAAGACCGAGGGACGGATTACGGCACTCACCGCACGGATCCCGTCGGGCGAAGGATAGCATTGCCTGATGTGTCTGTAACGAAGGTTATCCGACGACGTGGAAATAAGAGAGGAATCATCTGGAAGGGTCGACTCCAGCTCGTCTTCTTCGAGGAAGCAGCCATTGAAGAGCGCTTTTCTTAACAATGGGGAGAAAAGTTTTTGCTTATGGTAGGCAAATTTGGTCTTGAGAAGGGCAACGGCACCATCTTCTTCGTGCATAGCCCGAACAGACTTGAGGGAAGGTGTCAAACTGTTCCTTCTCAGGGTCGACAGACTGGTACCGCCAGAACGAGAAGCTGGGCTGTTGCTGCTTTCGTCTAGATCTATCAGCACGTCTCTGTCATCGGGCGACCAAAACGAGAAGTCCTCGTTGTTCCATCTGTCTCCCCACTTGTGTGAATTGATGCTGCAGTAGCACCAATAGGTGTGATGCATCCCAGCACCCTCAAGAGCGTAAGCTAAAGCGTCGAGCGCAGCAGTCTGGGATGTGTACCTTCCGTTTTCGTATGCTTTTTTTGCGTCCATGTCGAAAGGCATGCCAGTTTCGGACATCAACACGGGAATGTTTCCTAAAAACGACTTGCCCTCCTCCTTGATCTCGATGAACTGCTTCCTCAAGCAATTCCGGATGGCACGTTCGCCGAAGACGATTCCCAAAACTGGATTGAGGTATCTGCCTCTCATGATACCCAACGTGTCGACATTGTACCGGTTGTTCCAGCTTTTAAACATCAAGGACATACCGTCGTAGTAGTGTGGACAGTAGATTGTTTTGTCGTCGACGATATTCCGCGGGTCGTCTTTAAGAAGCGGTGGCTCCTCGAGAACGACGGGCTGCATGAGGACGAATGCGTTGGGCTCAACAGAGCGCACCATCTCCTTGAACTTGACGTAGTAGTCAAGGAAGAAGTTGTTGACAAAGAAGTTCATGTCGATTGTTTCTGGAAGCTTCTCGTCCGGGACGTCGTACGACACCCGAGCAGAGACCTCGTTGAAATAGTTGGGCCGGAGTAGCTTGCATCTGTTGAGCGCAAACGCGAGCCGGGCCTCCTGTGGAGACAGGGTCAATGTGGCGAAGTCGGTCTCCTGCCACTCCCAAATCTTGAGCCCGGCAAAAATGCAGTTGCCGAGGTCCCAGCCGGACCTGGTCCAGCCGTACTTGGCGTCGATGACCTTGGCCTCCTCGGGCAAGAGCCAGGCCCGCTGCCCCTTGGGGTCCACTAGCACGCGGCCGTCCTTCTGCGGCCCGGTGACTGTGATCTTGAAGTTGTCAACCTCCGCGGGAAGGCCCATACCCAAGAGAAAGCACTGGTACACAGTGGGGGTGGTGCCCACGCGTAGCTGCTGCGAGCTGGGGATGGTGGACAAGTTGGGCGCGCCGACCAAGCCGCAGTTGGGCTCGTTCATCAGCTCGCAGCCCATCAACGAGCCGTTGGCGAGCATTTCCGGCAAGGCCTTCACCACGGCCTTCCACAAGTGCTGGAAGCTGTTCAAGTGATGCGACTGCAAGTAATGCTGGATGTTCACGCCATTGAGCTGCAAGTGCGGGAAGTACGTGGCGCCAGCAAAGAACATGGTGAACATGGTGAGCAGCGCCAAGCGCTTGTAGTTGGAGGCCCAGATCATCTTGGGGTAGGTGAGCGGGTCGTTGCGCGCGAAGCGGTCGAACTTGTCGTCGTTGTGCAAGATGGCGGCCTCGCAGGCCGCAAAGCGGGTGGGCTGGAGCCCCGCCGCATAGAGCGTCCACATGGGCGCCCCAGAGCCGCCGCAGAAGCGGGACCACACGTCCTGGTGGGGGTCTAAAAACACGTAGAGCCCGCCCACGTCGTGGATGATGCGCAAGATCTTGATCGTGTAGTCGATGAAGTCCTCGTCGTAGATGCCGGGCCCCGCGTGCTCGATGGCCTCCCAGCAGATGATGTAGCGGATGGTGTTGTAGCCCAAGGACTTGATGCGGACCAAATGCGACTCGGCCGTCTCGAGCGAGAACGGCCGCCCGACAAACGACACGTTGTCGCCGTCAAAAAACACGTTGGACGAGTCGCAGCACTCGCCCTCGTAGCTGGGCATGAACGGCACCCGCGGGAGCTTCATGGACGAGTCCGCGTTGATGCCCCGCAAGATCCGCGTGCGCCCCAGCGCGTCCACGATGTTGCCGTCCTCGACATGGAGCGGCTCACACTCCAAGATGGACTTGCCGTCTCTGTCAGATGCGGGGAGAGGCTCGCCCTGGGAGCGCCGCTTGCGCAGCCCGACGCCCGAAACGATCAGCGGCGCCTTGTTCAAGTTGAGGCGGTCAGGTATCATTACTCGTCGCTCGGACACAAAAGAAACGCGGCTGTGACTGGTACCGCCGGCTTTTGTTCGGCCGCCGTCCCCACGTTAGCTTGAAGAAGTGTGCACGTGACAGCCAACCCGCACACACTCGCTCGCGACCAGTCCGGCGGTGCGGGCGGTGTGCAGCTAGTGCAGACCCATCTGGTCCCGCCGCACATGCTTTTGGCGCATGTCTTATCTGGTTAGTCTTGGCCCGATTGGTGCTTACTCTATTTACTGGTGGAGCTGTCCGAGCGCCTTCTGCCGGGCCTCCACGTGCGCCGTCAACCGCCACGAGTCCTGGTCCTGGGCGAAGCGGTCGAACAACGGCACAATCTTCTCCTTGCGCTTTCTCTCCGACATGTTGGCGGGGTCGCCCTTCTTGAAGAACTTGGGCGCTAGCTCGACGAGCCACCGGGGGTCAATCGCTGTGGCGCATTGCATGTACTCCCGCGTGGTGAGCAAGAGCTTGTGGTAGATCACGTACTCCACGCTCTTGCCGTAGATGGACAGAGCCGGGTTGAGGTGCACAGGCGTCTGGTCCGCAAGCGTGTTGTAGACGCCGTCGTGGGGGTCTCTTTTGGCCAGGTTGCGGAAGAACCCCGAGCAAAACGCCCGCCGGATCGCCGACGTGTCGTCGTTGCTCTGCAACGCGAGCCGGTGCTTCGCCATGATCGCTTCCAACTGGCCCCTCACGTCCGCAGCCCGCCTCATGCTCCTCTCGTGTATGAAGTTCTCTTTGCACCACCGCACAGACTTGCCGCTGAGCTCCCACGCTTTGAACACGTTGAGATACGTCAAGTGGTCGCCGTGTATGCTGTGGAATCGCTGCTTCCGCCGGTCTGCCTCCGCCTGCTTCTCCTTGGGCCGGTAGAATATCGTCTGCACGGATAGCATGGCCACGATGGTGAGCACCTCGAGCGAGCAGAGGTGCTCCACCGACGCGAGCAACGTCTTGGCTAGCGCCGGCTCCATCGGGAACTCAGCCATCCGCCTGCCGGTCTTGGTGAGCATCCCATTTTCGTCGAGCGCGTCGAGCGTGAAGAGCTCGTACAAAGCATTGATCATCGTTTGCACCGGCGGGGGGTCCATGAACTCAAAGTTGATGAGGTCGTTGATGCCCATGGCCTTGAGCATTAAGATGGTCGTGGCTAAGTTCTTTCTCTGTATCTCCGGAATCAGGTTGGCGAGCATTTCCGTGTTGAATGCGGCCTCGGTGTATAGCCGGAAGCACTTGCCTGGTCCCGTACGTCCAGCTCTTCCGCTTCTTTGGTTTGCCTGTGCCCGCGAGATGGGGGACACCACCAACAGGTCCATACCAAGCTTGGGGTCATACGCATTGACTTTCACGAAGCCCGGGTCCACGACGTACTTGATGCCGTCAATTGTGATGGACGTTTCTGCGATGTTGGTGGCCAACACGACCTTGCGTGTTCCGGGCGGAGCTGGCTCGAAGATCCTGGATTGCATTTCCGACGGCAACGCTGCATACACGGGCACAACGAGTAGCTCGGGCACGGCTTTTCCGAGCACCTTCACGCGTGATTCTAGCACCTCCACGCTTGTGTCGATCTCTTCTTGACCCGTGAGGAACACCAAGACGTCACCCTCCGGCTCTGCCACGTGGATTTGCATGACGCAGTCCAATGCAGCGGCCAAATAGTCGTCCTCGGGCTCCCGTGAGAACGAAATCTCAACGGGATATGTTCGCCCGGGGATGTGGAGAACAGGGCACTGGTTGAAGAACGCGGAGAACTTCTCGGAATCAAGCGTGGCGGAGGTCACGAGGACCTTTAAGTTGGGGTTCTGGCTCGCGGCGGACTTGAGAAGCGCAAAGAGCACATCGGTGGCTATGGTTCTCTCGTGCGCCTCGTCCAACATGATGAGCGAGTACTTCAGCATCTTGGGGTCCAAGAGCGCCTCTCTCTGTAGCATACCGTCTGTCATGTACTTGATTCTCGTGTCTGGAGACGTTTTGTCCTCGAAACGGATAAGGTATCCCACCTCCTGGCCCACTCGGCAGCCCACCTCATCGGCCACCCTCTTGGCCACCGAGACTGCAGCCACTCTTCTCGGCTGTGTACAGCCAATGATGCCAGGTGCGCCGTTGACGACGTTGAGGCCCTCTTCGTACGCGTACTGGACGATCTGGGTGGTTTTACCCGAACCGGTTTCTCCAACGATCACCAAGAACTGGTTGTTTCGGATGGCCTCGACTAGCTGTGCCCTCATTCCGTACACGGGGAGCGACTTGCGCTGTTGCTCGATGGACTGGGGGGCGGCGGAGCCATTCAATCTGGCCTTTCCGGTCCGCTGCTTTTCTCTCCACTGGTTGATCACCTCCTCTGTTCTCTCGTTCAGCTCCGCCACTGGCGCTAGCACCGCACCAAGAGGGTCGTTGGTGTTGCTCGCAGCAAGGCTCTTCTTTCTCTCGCTCTTTTCCTGTGCAATCTTGTCCTCCTTCAACTGCTGCACCAACTTGGACCCGCTCATGGCGCTGCGGCTCAAGGAGCCCTCCGGGTTCTTGAAGATTGTCATTGGGTTGAAGCCGGTGTTGCTCTGTAGTTGCCCCTTCAAGAACTTCGGCTCGTCCGTGTTCAACTCCACGTCTATCTGCTCTTCAGAGGCCTGTGCAGACTCCTCCTCCTGGTACGCGTTGAGCTCCGGGTAGTCGGCCGCCAGGGCAGCCCCGGAGGCGATGAGCTGGCGGATCTCCCACCTTTCCGGCGACGTGAGTCTCCGCCGCTTCTGGCGGCTGTCGTCGAACATTGTGCGGCCGCGCTTGCCCGCAAGCTCCGGCTCTCGTTGATCTAGCTCGTGCAGATGGTCTGTGCCGGTGACCTGGTCGATGCCGACCATCGACAACGATATCTTCTCGCGCCGGCGGTTTCTGGGGTCCGGCTCGATGGCCACCACCTTGACAAGGACCTCCTGGTTGAGTTTCACCACGTCCTGCGGGTGCCTTATTCGTGTCTGGCCGTCAAACAGCATCTTCGACACGTGGCAGAGCCCCGAGACGAACGACGTGGGGCTGTTGAGCCGCACAAACGCGCCGTACGGCGCGACGTTGCTGACGTACCCTTTGTATATGGTGTTCAACTCCACCTTGTCACTTGTAGGTCTCTTGCTGCCGTTGTGGGACTTGTGGGCATTGCTGCCGTTTGCGGCTGTAGCTGGCCTGTCTTGAGCCGTCTTGCCTGGAGCTGCCCTGTCTTGGGCTGTCCGTGCTGCGCTGTCCGTGCTGGTTCCGCTGTCAGGCTGGTTCGGTAAAGAGAGCGCAGAGTAGTCCTGCGTTGGAGCAACAGGGCGCTTGCCCCCAGAAGGCACATCTGACGGCTTCGAGTCTGCTTCTAGAACACCGTATACCGCCTCTAGAAAGGGCTGTGGGAAGTCGTCGCCGCCGTTCGCCAGCACGGTCTGGCTGAATGCTGCGTACAGACGAGCGGTCCCCAGCTCGTCCTTGAATAGACGCTCCAAGAAGCGAGAGAGCGTGAGGTCCGCATCTTCGAACTGCAAGTACTGCGAGACGAGGCTCGCTAGCCTCCGCAAAGTCGGGGCACTTGCGTCCATGGATGAGGTGAGATGAGGATGAGTGCGCGCAGAGGTAAACAGCTGCAGATGAGGTGGAGAATAGATGGGGTCATATAGATGATAATTAGATGAAATGAGGTGATACGATTAAGATGAATTTATGGAGATGAGTTTATGAAAATGAGTTTATGAAAATGAGTTTATGAAAATGAGTTTATGAAGATGATTTATGAAGATGGTGTAATTGGATGATGAGTACATGGAGGAATAGAAGGAACAGATCGAGCAGATGGTACTCACCTGTGCAATCTCGCTACGTAATCGCTTCAGCCGTGGCCGTAAACTTTCGTTCATTCAACTGCACCTCGGAGCCGGGCTCCTCGCCTCTCGTTTACTCAATTGCACGGGTCCTCGCCTATATCGACACCGGGCGCACACCATCCTTGTCAATGACCTTCACATACACGCCCTTAAAGTCGATGGGCATCCTCGTCTCCAACTCCTTCAAGCTCAACTTCAACAACTCCAAGCCCTGCTCCTCGGTCATGTCCGCGCGGTAGTGCTTGTCGAACAACGACAAGCAGTAGAACGCCGCATAGCCGTGGGCGCCGTACGGCAACTCCACCTGCGTGCCCAAGTAGTCGATCCAGTTCAAGCTGGGCTTGTTCGTGGCGGTGTCGTAGCCGCCGATCAACACGTTCACCTGGTACGGCTTGCGGGACCGGATGGACGTGGCAAGCTGGTTGCGCACAAACGATGCAGTGGCCTTGGGCGACAACTCCTGGTCGTTCTCCCGCATCGAGTACAACTGGATGTTGGCCTGGATGTACTCGGCAAACTGCACCGTGTCGCCGGCCTCGCCGGTGTAGGCCACCAAGTTGTGCTTGTTGAGGACCCTTGTTTTGTCGTCGTCGGCCTTCATCACGGTGACGCCACGCGCCGTGCCCTTGGACGTGGCTAGTATGGTGGCCTCCTGGACCCTGATGCCGAGGATGATGTCCATTGTGTGTGTTGGTGGTGAGTGCCGGTGCCCACGTCTGGAGCTTGATGCGGCGGGTTTGCCACGGTGCGTGCGCGGCCCATAAACCGGACTTCACTGTTGGCCCACTCGCCCACTGCCCACTGCTCTTGCCTGCCTACGCTTTGACGCTCTTCACGTGTATTTTCTATCTTCACTTGACGTGCTCCGCCACGACCTTGGTGATGAACTTGACCAAGGGACTGTCCGCGTTGTGCAACTGGCCCTCGAGCGTCAACTCCACCTGCTTCTCGATCAACTTGCCCGTGTAGTCCACCTCGATGTTGACGGTGTCGGAGAGGCCCTTGGACGTCAACACCACCTTCTCCTGCGAGTAGCTGATGAGCATGATGGAGAACTCGTGCGTCTTGTAGTCCACGCCCGTGACCGTCAACGACGTGCCGTCGATGGCAATGAACCCCTTCTCCACGATGTAGCGAATGTACTCGGCGTCCCGGAGCTGGAACGTGTATGCTATGGCGTTGCCGTCCTTCTCCTTCTTGGTGATTGTGGCGATGGTGTCGACATGGCCCTGGACAACGTGACCTCCGAGTCGGACCTCGCTGGTGACGGCCCGCTCCAAGTTGACCTTGGAGCCCTTCTTCAAGTCGCCGAGGTTGGAGCGCCGCAACGTTTCGGGGGCGACGCCCACCTTGAAGCGGGTCCGCTGCTCGTCAAACTCGGTCACCGTGAGGCAAACACCCGAGGTGCAGATTGAGTCACCGAGGGCAACGTCCGTCAACACCTCGTGGCAGTCGCCAATGACAAGCGACACGCCATTGCCGCCGGCACTGGAGCCGTCCAACACGTTGTACTCCAAGACTGTGCCTACGGTTTCTATCAAGCCGGTGAACATCCTGCGGTTAGTGGGCGTAGACGTAGGTCTGCGGTGCCATCCGGAACGGCCGTCGCGGCGCGGAGTCACCGGGTCGGCTATCGAGCGTGGCTTAGCCAGGCCAGTCCAGTCACGTCATGGGCTACAAGCAAGCTACAAGCGAAAAGTATGGGTCGAACGTGTTAATTTTGTATATATTCGTCTAGGTGAATATTACTTAATAAAACAAAATAAATTAGTGCTTCGACACGTGAAGATATTATAGTCTGAAGCCATGTACACCAGTTAACCAAGGGCAAGCTTGCCGGATTTCTTTTTGAATGCGGGAAACTAAGACGCTTAGATCAACAAAGCGACACCAGCGGCGGCGACAGCACCGAAGACACCAGCACCAACCAACTGGTTAGCACCAGAGTCAGCAGAGCTGCTACCGGAACCGTTACCGGAGGTACCGTTAGAAGTACCGTTGGCGGTGGAGTTGGCAGCAGAAACGACGGAAGCAGCGGTCAAAGCGACGAGAACGGACTTGAATTGCATTTTTGATTTGTGATGAGGAAAAAAACACCAGTAGGGGGGAAAGGCAATGAGCTTTTATACCTGGGCTAACGCCATCCTGCACGACATCGAAAGATTTTTCCATACTCAAAAATAGTGTGCACGTTACGCAGGCACTTTTCTTTTTTTTTGTTGCTTCCCGTAGCCCCCATGTGCAGAGGGAAGAATCCCGTAGAATCTTTGGGCGTGGCTGGTCCGGCAACAAAGCTACGGCTTTCGGAGAAACTCCCGTGGCCCGGGTCGATAAGTCTGAGGCCGCTCCAGCCTTTTTTTCGGCTCGTTTCGCCCCCGTGGCAGTGGATATCGAGCCCGCCATCGACCAAAAAAACTGTTCCCCTGTACGTAGGAATGCCATTTTTAGAATTTTCTATCTCTTTTCGGTGCCTAATTATCGGCATTAGCGCGCTTCTGCAGGACACAGCCTAAGAAACAAGGCAGTGCTACACGACATCGCGATTTGAATTCGCGGCGCACCGCCGCCCTTCGAGACGAGATTCGTGAATCGTGTTACGTGCCGCTGCGCTCCACGCGTCGGCCACACTATGACGTGACGGCCAAGGAAAAACAGCTCGTGTTTTGACATGGCCCCCGTGCCAAAGTTTTGTTTTGACGCCCGCATAACTGTAACCTCAGGGCGCCCGGGGTGCCGAATTAGCAACCTTCCGCGGCAGCCATACTGGTACCGATGTTGCGCGATGACTGCAGGCTGGAGATACCAGCCATATATTTTGCCCTTGACATGCAGCACATGCCAGTCCCATTCCATCTGACATACTCCGGAAAACCAGGGAGCCTAGTACTGTTCTGTGCATTTCCCTATCGATTGCAAGCCCTTACCAAAGTGGCTCGCCGTTGCCCGTAACCATTATCGTGGCTTCGCGTGAACTTGAGCCCTTCTGGCCGCCGCCGCTAACCGTTTCCGTTCGCGGAATACTTATGGCGGTGGCTCGGCCCGCCGAGCAATCTCCCGCGCACGCTACGTTGCTCAGCTTATCTTGGGCTGCCACTCGCGCAACCACACACAAGCTCCCGCGGTCCGGTCCCCATGTACAAGCCACACTTCCCGCAGCAAACCCCACCACTGTTCGCGCGACCGGTGCCTCGAAGTAGCAAAAGTAGGATTCTTTTGGCCGGTAGTGCGTACACTGGTGCCGTGCATTTTTTTTTGGCTTCCCCCTGAAAATCGCATTGACGCGACGTTATTCTCCTTCTCCCTGCGACACGTCCTGCCAATGCAGATTTAAATTTTAAACAGCGTGTCACCGACAACTCCGTAGCACCCTGCTACTGGCACGTTTTCGAGACACGGTAATAAATGCGTCCCAACGCGTGTGGGGACGCGTGGTTTTTCCGCTCGGCTCAGCCCTGATCTTTCTTGGCTCGGGGTTGCACCGTTCTTTTTCTATCTGGGCGCTCATCGCAGTCATACTTTGGGAAAAGAAACACAACCTACAGTCCTACACCAACGCCTATTGCTTACTCTACTGCTTCGCTCGATATGCCTGTATTGCCTATCTAATGCAAGCGCCCGGAGACTTGAGCCCCAAAGCTGTATTATGGGGGCCATTATGTCTGCTGTTGGCCTATTGTCTTCGTAATAGTCTATTCAATTCCCCTTAGGCTTCTTTTCAGCCTTATCCTTCTCTTCGGGTTTTTTCTCTTCAGCCTTACCCTTCTGTTCGGGCTTCTTCCCTTCAGCCTTACCCTTCTGTTCGGGCTTCTTCTCTTCAGCCTTGCCCTTCTCTTCAGGCTTCTTCTCTTCAGCCTTGCCCTTCTCTTCAGGCTTCTTCTCTTCGGCCTTACCCTTCTGTTCGGGCTTCTTCTCTTCGGCCTTACCCTTCTCTTCGGGCTTTTTCTTATCACCCTTCTGCTCCGGCTTCTTCGCCGCTTTGTTCTCCTCTTGTTCTCGTTCGTCGTCTTCCTCTGCTTCGTACATGTCCACAAGAGCGTCAATCTTGCTCAACTCGTCATCGTAGCTCCATCCACCAATGGCAATTTGATCCATGAACAAATCTCCCCACATAGGCTTGCTGACCTGTGAGTTTTTGCAGTACTCCTCGGTCTTCTGGAAGTACTTCTCCATCTGGCTGCTGAGCAAATACGTCATTTGCTGGTCGTGAAATTTGGTGAAGTCCTTCCCGACGACGTACTCGCGAAGGAGCCAGTTGTTGTTTAGGAGGTTGACGTAGTCTTCCACGTTGAGCGTCGAGACGGAAGTTACCTCCTCTTCGCTCATCTCTCTCTTCGATGCGCCAGAATCGCCCCTTTGCTTTGCAATCCACGATGCCTTGTCCTTCAAATATGAGAGCAAAAGCTCCGATCTCACCCACAACCTCATGCCGGTCAAGTAGAAGTACAGCTGGAAGTTTTTATCCAACATGCCCTTCTTTGCGTACTCATGATCCAACATGAGGCCAAAGCTTTGCGGGAGGTATCCCACCTCGTTCTGCACAACTGTCTTCACCAAGGGGGACAACTCGCTCAAGGCAGAAAAGTGTCTGTTTCTGCAATTGTACAACTGCTTCACTCTGTTCTTGTCCTTGGTTCCCTTCGGCATGACGAACGATCCCGCAATGTCATTGTATCTGCCGGGAGCGGGTTCCTCGGAGACAGAGAGGCCGGTGATGTCCACATAGAGCCCGGTGTGGATGTCCATGAATCTGGCGTCGATGTTGTTCAACCCGTTGCCTCTCTCACGGTGGGTGATGCTGTCGCCAACATCCACAAAGTACACGCCCATTCCGTTGAACTCTATGTCTTTGTTCCTTGTGCCTGGGGTGTCTTGGCCGATGTTTTCGATGATCAAGGTCTGGTTGAAGTCGCGGGCTAGGCGGTTCAAGTCTCGGACAGGCATCTGCACGTCGGTGTCTGCGTCCCAGGGGAACACCATGCCGTTCCAGTACCAGGACAAGAGAGACCCGTGCGCGATCCATGTGACCAAGCCATTGATGCGGCAGAACTTGAGGTAGTTCTTGAGGAGCCTGTGCAATGCAATCACCTGCCTGTCGGTGTCGATCGTGAGGCCGTTGAAGAACCTCCAGTCGTGGTGGTCTCCGAACACGCGTTTGCTGTCGCCGTGGAGAAACTTGGCCTCGCTGAAGTACTTCTTGGGGGACTTTGTGTCGCGGGAGTACAGCAAGGAGTCGAGATACGCCTGCTCCATGCCTGACCTGGACTCCTTGGCCTTCAAGTCTTTGACGGTGTTGTCCACGTCGACCTCGAACCAGGAGGCCTCGAGGTTTATTGACATCGGGTCGGGAGCAGGCGGCGTGTCTGCGGGCCTGCTCTTGAGGAGCTTCTTGTACGACTCCAACACGTCCACAGTCAGCAACAGCTCCGGCACGATGACGCGCTCGACCATGCCGTTGGACAAGAGGGAGTTCTTCGGGTTGTTTTCCCTGTTTTCCGTTTCGACGACGTAGTAGCCCTTGCTGTTTGTGAGGAACACGAGCCTCGCCGGCAGCGGGAACGAGGAGTATAGGTGGGCCTTGCCCAAGATCCTCACGTTCTCGCGCTCCTGGGCCATGGGGAACCGCGTGACGCGGAAGCCGAGCGGGTGACCGGCGTCCTCCTTGCAGTAGTCGCTGACGGGCAAGATCTTGTTGTCCTTGGAGAGGTTGTCGTCCAACTTGAAGATGTTGTCGCACTTCTCCTTCTTGCGCTCCGGTAGAAGGATGTACTTGCTGAGGATGGAGAGGTCGACCCAGTCGGACCAGTGGAACGGCACCTTCTGGCCCTTTTTCTGGCGCATCCACTCGAGGTACACCAGGAGCGTGAACCGCGGGTCGAACGGCTGGATCCGGGGCCGGGTCATGTCCGCCGAGGACAAGATGTAGAAGTCCGGGATGGTCACGGCGGTGGGCGCCACGTACTCGGGCCGGAGGAAGTAGAAGATGCTGGCGGAGTCGTCGTCGAACTTCTCTGCGGTGATGTGAGCGAGCTTCGTCTCGAAGTACTCGTTGCCGTCCAACACGACGGTGGGCGTGGTGATCTTTTCATATAGAACCTTGAGGTTCAAGAGCAATGCGCTTTTATTTCGGCCCCGGATCGTGACCGGGTTGAGCGCATGTAGCGTGGCGAACGCCAACAGGAGCGTGAGCACCACTAGGAGGTACTTGAGCGGCCTCTTGATTCGAAGGTACATGGTGGGGGATGTGCGTCCCGGAGGGGAAGTAATACCGGGGTGAAAAATATGGAGTCGGGGAGCCGGCGGTCGGGAGCGGTGATGTCGGGAGCGGCGGTGTTGGGACGGCGGGCGGACGCACAAGTGTGGATTATATTAGGAGAAAAATAAATAAGGTCGTCCCTTTTAGGTTTGCTGGGCGTGCTCGAGGCAGTAGCGAGGCGAGCAAGAGAAGTTTTATACTTAGCCCCGCGATGTGCAGTGTCGCCTAATAACAGGGCCCACGCGGACTAAATGATTATCGCACGGCTTACGAAAAACTACAGCGCACAGCGCCGGCGCCGGTGGCGCCCAAGGCGGGCGTGCGTCTACTGGAGCCAACCACAGCATTTGTGTTTTAGGTTTTCGGCGACCTTCTGCTAGCGAAGAATCTGGTTTACGCGCGGCTCCGAGCGGGGGCCCGTAACCGGCGCCGACGTACTGCAGTAGTTATCGCGGACTGCGGCTTACGAAAATCTCAGATAACATTTATTCACTCATGCAGCTTACTCTCTAAGAAGGATGGAGGCAGCTCCCATACCGGTACCAATACACATGGAGGTCAAACCGAACTCACCCTTCTTCAACAAAGGAAGGATGGTGGCGTACTGTCTGGCACCAGTGCATCCCAAGGGGTGGCCCAAGGCAATGGCACCACCGTTGATGTTCAATCTCTCCTCTGGGATGTTGCAGGTCTCGGCGGAGTACAAGCACTGTGCGGCGAAGGCCTCGTTGATCTCGAAGACGGCGATGTCGTCGACGGTCAAGCCGGTTCTCTTCAACACGCTGGGGATGGCAACAGCTGGGCCAACACCCATGATCTCTGGTGGAACACCAACAGAGTTGGTCATGATGTACTTGGCCTCGATAGGGTAGCCGTGCTTCTCAGCAAAGTCTCTTCTCATCAACAAGACGGCAGCAGCACCGTCGGAGACCTGGGAAGCGTTACCGGCGTGGGTGGTACCGGTAGGCTTGAAGGCAGGCTTCAACTTGCCCAAGGACTGGGCGGTGACACCCTTTCTTGGACCCTCGTCGGTGTCGACGATGACCTTCTCGATCTTGGCGGGAGCGTCCTCGTCCTCGTCGTCGTCCTCCTTGAAGTAGGACTCGATAGGCAAGATCTCGGACTTGAAGGCGCCGGAGGCAACGGCCTTGACGGCCTTTTCGTAGGATCTGGCGGCGAAAGCGTCCTGCTTCTCTCTTGGGATGCTGTACTTCTCAGCAACGTTCTCGTTGGTGATACCCATAGGGATCAAGCACTTGGCCATCTCGGGGTTCTCCTGCAAGGCCTGGTCGACCTTGGGGATGGCGTCTGGGCCGTAGTTGGCGGACATGGACTCCACACCGGCACCGATACCACACTCGATCTCGCCACACTTGATCTTGTTGGCGATGTCGGAGATGGCCATCAAACCGGAGGAGCACTGTCTGTTGAGGGCAACGAAAGCAGAGGTGTTTGGAATACCAGCAGCAAGACAAGCACCTCTGTGCTCGGAAGCACCAGCGGCACGGTTCAACACGTTACCGACGGCAACGTCCTGGATCAACTTGGGGTCGACGTTGGTCTTCTTGAGGAAGGCCTCCAAGAACTTGGTCAAGAGGTAGTCGGAACCGACGTCTCTGAAAGAGCCTCTGCCACCCTTGCCGATGGCGGTTCTGTAGGCAGCGACCACGACGACATCTTCGGGTCTCTTCTCGTACAAGCTCTGCTTAGAGGATGGGGATAATTGGCCGGCCAACTGATTCAATCTGTCCATTTTGAAGTACGTGTAGTAATAAATAGATGGGTTGAAAGATTTTTGTCCAGTGTGGGGATCCGATTCTTATATAGCGGTAATTCACATTCACCTGGCGCACTCCGCACTACTGCGTGCAAGGATGCCGAGGAAGACCGATCATCAGCTGCGACCCCAAATTTCAGCACCGCCGCCAGTGGGCCCAGTGCGAGCGGAAAAATCATGACGCTGCCCGACGGCGCCGGGGCGGCCTTCCAGAGCCTTCCAGCGGGCGCGGGGGCGCTAGCTGGCGTGACGCGGCGGCTGTTTCTACGCGGGCCAATTACATATGCACCGGCCGAATCCCATGAGACCACGACTCATGCGCCGGTGGAGGTAATTTCTGTTGTTTTTTTCGGAAACTGCCCACTATTAGCCAGTATCTCTCTGCAGCGGGAGTTTTTCGCGCAGCTCCTCGGAAGATGCACACTATCAGGGCACGGCCGTTTGGCGCGTTTTCCATGTGACGAGCGCACCGTCATCGCTGGTTTGGTCCGGCGCCGCACGTGATGCCATGGTGGGGTGCCGGGTGGGACCCTGCTGCGTGTTAAACGGTCTTGCCTATTCCGGGCCACGGCGGCGCCGGCCGGCGCTTGGCTGCTGGGCCGTGCTTGCCTATTCCGTGCTTTGGCCCCAGTGGTGCTGCGCTGCGCTGCTGCCCTCGCTGCGCTGGGGGCTGCCCTCGCTGCACACGTGCACCGGTCTACGCTAGCGGCCGCCAGCCTGGTCTCTCATTACGTATACACTGCCACGGGTGGGCCACCGTCCCGCGTGCCCGTTGCCCCGCTCGCGCTGCCGCCGTTCTTCTGTAGCCACCTACTCCTCCTGCTCGAACGAGAAGATGCCGATGAACGGCTCGATGTTTTCGAGGTGGTCCTTGGGGCACGGCCCCGTGAACACGAGCGACGGGCTCTCCTCGTTGGCGTGCAGCGCCACCGCCTGGCTCCCGGCCTTGTCGGCCGCCTGGTACATGGACAAGATCTTGGTGAAGTCGATTCGGAGCGTGCCGCGCTCGTCCACCGTGACGTAGAGCTTGTACTTCTGGTTGATCATGTCCGCGCTGTTGTTGTAGTGGATCATGCCCTTGGACGACCCCGTGATGAGCCCCATCGTCGACCCGATGCCCATGATGTTGGTGCCCGCCACCTTCACGTACACGCCGCTGAGCCCGAACGGCGAGCAGTGGATCTCGAGGTCGCACTCGTTGGCGTACTCGAACTCGATCTCCTGCTCCTCGGTCTGCGTTGCGCTCATGGTGCGTTGGCCTACTCCAGCGGTTGCCGGCCCGCCCGTTTTGCTGGTGCACCGTACTGCATAAAGTATAGACTCTAGTCCTAACGCAGAGAACTACGCGCGTGCGGTGACTGGCACCTCGTGCCTAAGCGAGATCTCGGGCCCCTAGCTGGCCTCGAGCTCGCCACGCAACGCCTCCATGTCCTCGACCCACTGCGCGTACGCGGGGGCCGGCCGCACGAGCGCGCCGCTGTGGCTGGCGATCGTGTTCAAGAGCTTGACCAAGCTGCCGTCGTTTGCACCCACGCACCGCGCCACGTTGCCGTTGAACTGCTTCTCGGCCTGCGCGGCCTCCTCCGCCACCGCAACCAAGTCCTCGCCCTTGCTCTCGTAGATCTTCCTCTTGGCCACCATGAGGTTGGAGCTGAAGTTGGACGCCACCGCCACGCGTGCGGGCGTGTCCGGGTAGCCGAGCGGCACCGTCATGAAGAGGTCGATGTGTGCATTGTCCCGGGCCCACAATCTCGGTAGGCTCTCGGTGCTGCCCACGGGCACCTGCACTTTGTAGCGGGCCTCGTCCTTGCTCTTGTTGAACAACTTGACGTGCTGCGCCAACTTCTGGCTCATTTCCGCAATGTAGAACTCCCTCTTCATCAAGCTCTTCTCCGTCACCTTGGCGCCATGCTGGCCTGTGGTTTCGTTCGAGAGCCTGCTCTCGCGCGGCTGTGCTGGCGGAGTGGCCACTCGTGGGGGTGACGGTGACGGCGTCTGCTGCATGGCGGCCGCTTTGCTCTGGCCCTTGAACGTGACGAACCTCATGGTCTGCCGTTTCTCTTGCAGAAGAAACCTCTCGAGGTACTTGTCCAACGTTTGCACCTGCGAGAGCAAGCCTTTGCCGTCAACAAGCTTTATCTCCTCCTCCTCTTCCTGGCCCTGCAGCGGGCCGCTTTTGGCGAGAAGCGCAATGGAGCGGAATCCTCGCTCGATGTTCACCGAGTAGCCCTTGGGAATGTCGCTGTTCAACACCACAATCGACGGTAGGGCCTTGCGGTTCCGGGGGTACTCTGCCGGCACCGTCAAGCTGAAGCTGAGCATGTCCAAGTGGAAAGGAAAGTCGGGGTCGGACGGCTTGATCATGAAGCTCAAGTAGATCGGCTCGCCGGGGTTGCTTTTGAGAATCTTCTCGATGTGCTGCGCCGCCACCTTCTCTTTGAGCTTTCTGGAGGCTTGCGTGGGGTTTTTCTGGCCAGCGGCCTGCTCGTGGGGCTCGAGGAGCTTTCTCACCGGGCTCCCGTTGATCGTCACAGGATGGTGCTTCTTGATGAGCTTGAGAATCTCGAGGTACCGGAAATCCTTCGCCTCGGACTTGCTTTTGCCCTTCGGCTTATTGTCCTCCTGCTTGGGCCCGTTCTTCTTTCGGCGCCGGGCACCGCCATTCTTGCTGGACGGTTGCGAGGCCGAACGCTCCGGTGCCGGAGACTGTGTGGACAGCTCCTCTGGGTTGCTTTGTGGAGCCATGCAAAGGAGAGATGATCTAGCAGAGATTGTCTGTGTAGCTGCGAAGGCTCGTCTTCCATGCAAGACGGTGATGCCTACGACACTTTTGCCTCGGGCCAAAAAACGCTCTAGATGGGCCATCTCGGATGTGCATCCTGACGCTGGCGGTGTGTGCTCTATTAGTAAACTTGTTTGCTGTGTTTTATTTGCTGGTGTTTTTATTCACTGAGCTGGGCATTCGTACTTTTGCACGCAAGAGGCTGGAAAATACAAAAAACGGTGGCCCTGCTTCGCTCGGTGAAGTTTTTAAACAAGCTCCGTAAAAAAACATACAAAAAGCTCACGGCAAACGGCAATGTTCGGAGGCTCTTTCAGCTCTTAAAAGGCACGTCCGAGCTTTTCCGGTCGAAAGTGCTTGTCGTGACTTGCCTCTTTACTGTATGCCAATGCGGGCTCAGCAGGACCAAATTCGCATTTGCATTTGCACCCATTTCTCCCCAACCACCAACACCTTCATTACGCAAACATGCCCCAAGTGAAACCAGTTACCCCAAACATGTTGGCAAGCAGCTTCTTCAACGCTCCCGAGGTCAAGTACCTCAAGTCGTCTTCGTTGAAGCTCGTCGCCGGCTTGTGGAGCATGGTCACAAAAGTGCCCCGGATCTCCCAACTCGAGTTGGTCAAGTGCTTGTGGCTCGTGTCCCATTTGGCCAGCGCAAGCGGCTTTGTGTTGGCCTTGCGCTTGAAGGACGAAACCTGGTACTTCGTCTCCATCGGAGGCGCCATCACCACCTACTCCATCACTTTTGTGCGCCACTTGCTTGCATTGGCTCGAAAGCCCGTCGCAGACACCGCCCGCGACGAAATGCCCTTGGCCACCATCTTGAACGCGGAGAACACCATGCTCCTCATCTCGGCCTGGCTCCACATGACGTCGGTGGCGTCGAACATCAAGCTTGTCTCGTTTGCAATCTTCGCCTACATGAACCTTGTCTCCTACGTCTTGCACGAGCTCGTGTTCACAAACGCCTTCACCACCGCGTTGTTCCCCGTGTTGAGTTGCATTGAGCCTGTGCTCTTGGGCTTCGCGTGTTTTGTTGACTACTTAGTGCAGTTGAAGTACTACAGAGAGTACGTTTTGGGGCAAACCAGCCTTTTGTACGGCTTGGTGTTCTCGTACATTTGCTTCAAGAGATTGGAGAAGTCCGAGTTGGCACGTTTGAGCTTGTACAACTTCTTGGACATCACTCACACGTTGCTCGTGAAGGCAAGGTTCCCTAAATTTCTTGTTTCGCTCTATTGCCACATTCAGGACAACATTAAGGTGCTTGTGCCCATCGAGGCCCAAAACATAGTCTCGATGGACCCAACAAGAAAGGCGTCTGTGCGCACCCGGGCAACGTCCATCTTTTTCGAGCCTGTTCTGGTCATCAACGACCTCGAGTAGATGCTCACCGCTTGAGCCTATGCGCTCTGCAATTCTTCTCTCAAGGCAACTAACCGTTGCCACCCCTCTGAATCCTCCCACATTGATTTTCCTTTTGACAGCAAAGTCCTTATGCTGCTTCTTGCTTTAAACTTCCAGTCCCGACAGACAACGTCATCGGCACCATATTTCCCAGGCAACTCTCCAAGGTTTTCGTAAGCCGACACAAGATCCGAGCAGGCCTCCACGGCTTCGTTCCATGCGCCCTCGTCAGTCTCTAGCTCAGGGCGCAGGATCGTAGCACGATATGCCTTCTCAAGGCAGGCCAAAGCAGCCCATGGCTTGTGCCTCCAAATCTCCACTTTGCTGACGCTCCTCCAGAGTCTAGCTGAATTATTTATGACTGTTGGCAACACGTTGCATATCAAGTCAATGCACGACGACTGGAACTGACCAGGCCTAGAGTCTTCTTGATATGGGTCCTCCAAGAGCACTTGCACTAGTTTCTCGATGACCATTATATCCACGGGGCACTCTTGGCCACTTTCTTTGCGAATGTTAATCAACTCCTTGGTAGCGTAAAGCACGTCATTCCACTCGCCGAGCTTAGCTGCTACAGTCAAGTAATTCTCGAAGATCCTCCACGAGCGCTTTGCGCCTTCGCCCTGCTGCAATGCCCTTTTCAAGGCGGTGAATGCCTGTCTGGTTTTGCCATTTCGGAGCAATGCGCTTGCCAAATTAGACCAAGCGTGCGAGTTGGTGTCGTCGAGGGAAACGCATCGTGTGAACGCTTCAGCTGCCAAGTCGTGGTTCTCACCTTCAAGCCCATAACAGCCATAGAGATACCAATTCTCGAACGACAAGGGACTGGCGCTCAAGCAGTCTTGCATGTGCTGGATGGCCAACGTGAGGTCTGGCTTCAATCCAGAATCGGCCGGAGGCTTGTGGTAGTAGCGCGACAAAGAGGCTTTGGCCTTGGCGTATCTGCCAATCTTCCAGCTCTTCTCCCACAACTCGGGATCACGGCGGATGTCTCCCAAGATTGAAAGTGCTCTCGCATCAGTGGGATGCGACTTGAGCCTGCTTGTCAAAAGATCTTCAGCCTCCTTCTCCTCTCCGACCGCAGCGTAACATAACGCCGCTTCTGTTTCCATGTGCAAACGTTGGTAGATCTCAATTGCAGACTTGAGAACACCCAACGACATGTAGCACTCGGCTAGTTTGGAGTTCATGCTCCACAGAGCCATGAGCGGGAGCTGGTGGATGTACCTCAAGCGAGCAGAAGTCACGGAGTGAACATCCAAAGAGTCTTTAGCCTGGGGAATCATATTGCTATTCACATTGATTCCAATCTCTTCAACCAATGACGTCATTTGTAGAATTCCTCTCTCCACTGTGCGTGCCTTTTTTGTTTCTAAGGCAGACCTCTCCCATAAAGCCCTCCCGAAAACAGACCAGTTAACGGTTTTCGATTCGGAGTAGACGATTCTGTTGACTATTGCTAGGAGCTCCTCTTCGGCGAGAGCAGAACCCACAGGAGACGTCTGTCTTAAAATGGCCAACCTCAATAGAAGCTGTACATTATCAACATCCGTAAGAGTGGGCTGGTTGTTTGGGTCCAAGCTGCGGAGGTCTGCAGGGATGTCCTCCAGCCTCAAACAGATGGGAATCAATCTCTTTTCCTCCACAACTCTGACCTTCTTCGCATCAGGCTCCTGCAACTCGGTCACATCGCTTAGAGACTCGTAGACTGGCTTTTCCAACAACAAATCGGAGTTTAAGTCGTAGCTTTCAGGAGCACTGACCACTTCGCTCCCAGAATTGATTGCATGGCTTTTGGCGAGGAGAATCAATGATGCGGTTTGAAAGGTTTGGAACTTGGTTCTTTTGGAGTTGACTCCGGTCAAAACAAACGAAAGTTGCGAAACATTGGCCGCTTCATGCAAATATGGTTCCGCTAAGTGCTCGGTTTGCGCATGGATACTGTTTCTTGCGTTCTCCAAGAGTAGGCTTAGGCTGAGCTGCCTCCTCACCTCCTCATCAATGTCCAGGCTTGAGCTGAGCCATTGCACCGGTTCGCTGCTAAGAAGAACAGAAGTCACAGAAGCCAAGATATCAGAAGGCTCAGAGAGCACAGCGCGGTGCACCTGCAAGGCTCTGGCTCTCCACCACAACAGCGACGACACAGCTGGATCATGCTGGTCGAGCTTTTCGATCGCGTTCGTAGTATCTGCAGCATAACTTGCTAGCAACACATCGGAGCTATTATGCACCAAAGTCTCTTGTACCCCCTGGAGCTTCTCAAAGATCAAAAGAGATGCCACAAGCAAAAGCGGCTCGTTCATCAAATCGTATGCGCACTTCCCCTCAACACTCAAGAGCCCAACCGCATCCAGTTGTAGCTGATCCTCACTGACGGATGGAAACCATGTTTTTGTAAGGAAAATCTCGCTCTTGGGACCGGTGAAGTTGCTTTGGAGAAACAGCTGAAGCAATGCAACAGCTAACAAATGGCTCGAGGCCGGGGCGAGGCTTGCGACCAAATGCTCAACCAAAGCACCCAAAATGGACCGGAGGTCTTTTGAAGGATACTGCAGTGCTACCAGTATCATTTCTGCACTGTAAACGACGGACCCAAAGAGCTCTTCTCCGAATAGCTCGTTGTACCTTCCCTTCAACATCAAGTCTATCGCACGAAGACAGCCATCGTTTGGATTAAGCGACTCCTTGGAAGACCTTGTCTGCTCAGCTGGAACAAGAAGCAAAAGCTCCGCCAAAGACTGTGCTGATCCAATCATCTGAAAAAACCCTGGGCAATTTCTGTGGATGTGAGTTATGGTTTCCGAGTTTACCAGTATATATATAATTTTCGATGATGCGATGCGCGATGGGATGCGCATCTACCATCGAGCCTACGTCTACTTGCAATATTTTGAACCGTGTAAAAATCTTGGATGTAGAAGGGTATTCTATATAGCGGGGTCAAATAGCCAACCTTACTCCGGGGTGGGGCCAAAGAAGGAGATTTTTCTTCTGCCCTCACCTTGGCTTTCGCTCCGCTTGTGGTCGCCGCTGTGCTTTCGATTCTTCTTCAACGAGTTCCGGATGGAGACTCTGCTCATTTCAGAGCTCACATTCTCGTCATCCGATGCAAAGTCAATAACTTGTTCCCGGACAGCAATGGGCTGGGGCTGAATTCCGGAGAGCCGTTTCCTAGACGAGGGCCGCTGAGAAGCCCCATCCATGTCAATGAGATGCATTTCCTCCACCACCAACTCTCCTGGAGCATTGATTTCCGTGCTCGTTCTTTGAGAGGTAGAGCCCTGACTTTGGGAAGCGTACTGCCCGCCTTCTAGGTCAATCAAATCATTGCTTGTAGGGGCTTTCGTCGCACCAACCTTAGAGCCGACGCTTAAATCGTTGAATTGCCGCAGAAGATCGTTCTTGTCCTCGCTCGATCTCTGGGGTACTTCCTGCTGGTTGCCTCTCACAATAGCGTTTCCCCATGGATTGAATGAATCTCTTTTCCCTCCCAGGGTCTCGTAGCCCTGAGCCTGGTAAGCGGGAATTTCCTCTCGCGAATGATGACGGTTATGTGACACCTCGCGTGGGTAAGACAAATGAGTTTCGGGGCTGCTGGAAAAGCTCGCCGACCCAGCCGAAATTTCTTGAGAGTGTCTAGCGCTCGAGCTTTGTCTTATGGCCAGTTGCTGATCAACTCTACCCTCACTCAAAGGCGCCTGCTCAATTTTCACGTCTGAAACAGGCGCCTTCGCCAAATCAATAGCTCCCATCACCGGACTGTAGGAAGGAATTTGTTGGTTTGGAATTTGCTGATTTGGAATTTGTTGATTTGGAATTTGTTGATTTGGAATTTGTTGATTTGGAATTTGCTGATTGTGAATTTGTTGCTTTGGAACTTGTTGCTTTGGCACAACTTCCGCAGGATACTGCGTGCCACTGGAGTCGGAGTTGTACAGCTTGGATACTGGAGTCGCCTCCTTAACAGCAGCAAACTGCTTTGACCTCCTGTCGCCTGAGCCAGTGGCGAATATCTCATTGACTAAATGTTCTGCATTTTTGTCAATGGAGGAAGTAGCAGCATTTTGCCATGCGTCAACATTCATGTTGGTGGTGGATTTGCTATTAGCGTTATCCAAAGCCTTTGCGTCACCCGAGGCTGCCGAAGCGGCGTCATTACTATCCAAGCTGTGCCGGTTATGGAACGACCCGGAAGTTCTCTTGGATTTAGCACCATCTGAAGGAGTACCACTGATATTCTCCAACGAAGGGAAGCGCTCCGCAACATTGTCAAACTCAGGAAGATCATCTGCGTGCTCGGGTCCGTTGACGTCAGATTCAGAATCCAGGGAGTCCAGTGGAATGCTTTTAGATGCAACAGAGTCCACGGACTTCGCGGACCGGACATCTGGCTGTGATTTGGGTTCTTCTGACCTTAAATACTCGCCTGAACTCCGATGTCCATCACTGGCGCTATTCAGTATCGATTTGGACAAGAGGTTATTGTTCTTGGCTGATCCTGAAAGAAGACCGTCGCCGCCTTCGGCAGGCGGAGCCGGCATGCTGACGCGCAGGGATACCTTCGAGAGTTCGTTTGCTTTACTCCTCTCATAAGCCTCCTGCTGTTTCTGTTTCTCCACGTAGTACTGTTGCTGCTTGAGGAGCTGGTTTTGCTTCTCTCTCTGCATCTCGTGGAGCGCTTGAAAATCATAGGGCCCAGCGCCGTAAAAGTCTTCGACGTCCAACTTCACGAAATCGGTGTGCACCATTTTGGCGAGGAGGAAGAGGATCTGGACAATGTTTGGTCTGTGTAACGGGCTTTCTTGAAGCATGATGATGATGAGGTTCTTCAAGTCGCCGGAATATGCGGGAGCGGGAGGAAACTGGAACGAGGCATGTAAAATTGCAATGTCGCCACTCGCCTCAAACGGCGTGGTGTAGTAGCAAAGTTTGTACAAAAAGCACCCAAGAGCCCAAATGTCGGCTTTCTCGTCAATGGGAAAGGCCCGGTACAAATCTATCATCTCTGGGGCCCGGTACTGAGGAGTTGTGTTGTAAAGGATGTCATGACTAAGAGCTTGGAACTCTTGCTGGTTTTGCGGAGGGCCAACCGTGGCGGAGACCGAGCCAAAGTCACAGAGCTTGAAGTTGTTCTTTGCATCGATCAAGACGTTCTCGATCTTGATGTCCCTGTGCACAAGCTTGGCCCTATGCATTTCGTATATGCCGATGGAAATATCTAGCAAGATCTTGAGGATCTCGCCCTCGGCGAGTTTCAGTCTAATTCTATCGTTCATGTAGTGGAGCAACGAGTTGTTGGGACACAATTCCATGAGCACCAAAACCTGGTACTTCCCATCAGGCAACCGCTCTGCGTTGGAATCGTAGTACCTCACAATCGACCGGGCGTTTCGTAGGGTCTTCATCACGTCCACCTCTTTGCGGAGAAGATTCAAGCCGGTCTTATCGGGGACAATCACTTGCTTCAAGCAACCAACCTCTGTGCCTCCTTCAGCAGGATCCATGGTGACCTCATAGATTTTCGAGAAGCCACCTTCCGAGAGGTAGCGGACGACTCTCACCTTGTGGCTGCCCACGGTGAGCGTGTTACCCTCGGCGAGCATGGACATTCAGAGAGATGAAGGGCCAACTGTAAGTCAATTGCTATGTAGTGGCGGCCAGCACGTATCTCGCTAGATTCAAGGCTGAGACCCCGTCGTGCGCAGCACAGTTCCCGCGCAGGAGATCCGTGCGATCCACCTAATTATTATACACGGCTCAGAAGTCGTCCTCGAGCAACTTCTCGATCTCCTCGAAGGAGAACGGAATGTAGACGATCTCGGTCCCGCCGGTGTTCTTGCTCAAAGTGCACATCTTGTGCTCGACGTACTCGCCCAACATCGTTTTGAAGTTGGTCTCGTTGCTTGCAATGTACTGCTTGACACACTCCTCGTAGACCTTCCTGAGCTCCACACCAAGCTTGGCGTTCGCACGTAATCCGGAACGGCCAGCGTCCGACGACGAGTGCTCTCGGAGCTTGTCCAACTGCATGGTCAAGAGGAGCCTGTACAAGTTCTTGGCGTTGGTAGTCAACGAGGTCAAGACGTATTTTGCACCCTTGTTACCCACAAACTTCTTGGAGCGCCCCATGCTCAAGACGTCCTTGAAGGACATCTCCACCGCATACGAGTCGTACGTGGTCACCTCGTGCCAGAGGAAGTTGAAGTTCTTGAACTTGTAGTGGTCCCATAGTAGACTCAGGTTCACGTTGTCTGTGGAGGCCAAGAGCCACACGTTGGGAAGCGACGCCAACTGCGAGAGGTAGTTTTGCGATCTCTCGTCCCTGAACGCCTCTCCGTCTATATTGTGCACCACCAACACGAGCTTGACCCTGCTCGTGTTGTTCTTGGCCGACTTGCCCATGTTGCGCTCGAGGTACGACATCAAAAAAGGGAAGGCTTCCGAAACATGCTTGGGCATGCGGAGATTCGACGCCTTTTTGTCCTCTTCGCTCACCACTGCAGACACAATGTCGTGAACTACCGTCTTGATCTTGGTTGCGGAGTTGTAGCCGTTGACTATCATCACGGCGGGGGGCTCGTCGCGGTCGTCTATAACTTCGTCGTACCACTCCAAGAGAAAGTCGTTTAGGAACTCCATCATCAACTCCATCTTGGAGCCGATTCCGTAGAAATTGAGGCTGAAGCCCTGGCTTAGCTCAAAGCACCATTGGTGATATAGCCTCTTGTACGTGCCTTTCAACGCATCTTTTTCCGTTTTGTGCAAAAGCTGTCCGAGCCGCACCATGGGAATGAACTCCTCGTACACAACAGGCGGAGCATTGGCTGAGAGAGACGCCGTTGAAGGGCGGAAACGGAGACTGTGCTGCTCAAAGTACCCCTCGCTTCCCTCCAAGAAATACGCTCTGTCGTCGGTGAGCCGCGAGTCAGCGAAGTCCACCGCCACATCTGACAAGTACTTCCTCGCAAACTCGGGATCCTTCAAGTTGCCATCGTCGTCTACATCCGGCACAGGAAGGGGTACGAACCGTTTTGTCTCGACACTTGTCTTGGCCTCCTCCTGAAGTGTGCGCTTTTCGATGCCGCTGATCTTCGGTATGCCTTGGAAGGAGCTCTGACCCTTGTTATCGAAGTTGATCGAAATCCGGGAGTCCACATTTTGCGTGCCAGCCTTGCTACCGTTTTTTTGCGGTGACAGGTTTCTGCTCTGAGCTAGCTCCAAGTCGTCCATCTGGAAAATGCTGAGCACCTGCTTAGCCACGTTCTCCTGGTTTGAGGGCCGGCCCTTCTTTTTGCGCTTCTCGCTCAAGCCCCCGCTGGGACTGGGCGATTCGCTGGACGCACGCTTGCGTTTGGTTGGAGTCTGTGGCTCCAGCTCCCCAGACTTTTCGTGCGATATCGAATCCCTCGCTGGTTTTCGTGCTGCTGGCGAGCGAGTGCTCGGTCCAGCTTTCGGGCCCTTGGCTCGTTCTGGCTTCGGCAGCGGTTCTAGTAATTGTCTCTGCTCATGTGCCCTTATCTCTGCCTCTAGAAGAAGATCCAACAGCCGCTGCTGCTTCTCAAGCTCCTTTTCCCGCTGCAACCGTCTCGCCTTCTCCAACTGCCGGTCACTTTTCCGGACTGCGAGGGGCAACTCGGGCTTGACCAACACCCTCGTGGTCTCCTCTTTGCGAGGACGCCCCCGCTTTCTCTTTGGCGTGCCATTGGTTGGCGTGACACTGCCGTCGGTGGCCACGGAGGAAATCTCTGTACTCGGCACTGATTTTCCATTCGAGTCGGCCAAGCTGCTCGATGGGACATTTTCGCCTCCATTGTCTAGATTGCCGGTACCATCTCGCACTTTATCCGTACCTATGTGCAGCAGATCGCCTTCAAGCAGCATTCTGTCCACAAAAGCGAGGATTTTAGTGTCTGGGGCAGCTCTAACGAGGCAAGCTTGAGCTGGAGTCAGTTAGCGACCTGTGCATTGTCACGTGAGATGTCTGGTGCCTTCACCACGACGCGCTGGGCCATATCTTTAGCGTTTTGGCCTGGGCCCATCAGACTTGACGTAGGTTGATGATGTAGATAAATGAAGCCAAAGACAACGTGGGCACTTCTGTGGGATTCGGGTTTGGCACTTTGAACAGCACCGTGGAGCCCCAAAAAGCTCCTTTCCAGCTACCTCTTCTCATCGAATCACGTGACCACAATTTTCAGATCGCTCTTCGTACTGGAGTATCTGGACCGGCTCTTCGGCTGAACACAACTCCCCTGAACAGCGATAGTCACCCCGCCACTCTTAGGTTCTTGAACTATGCTTTCGTTCTGCCCCTACTGCTCAAACATGCTATTGGTGGGCCAGGGCGAAGACGGATGCAACCGCCTATTTTGCCCCACCTGTCCATACGAATTCTCAGTGTCTGGAAATCAGCTCTACGACAGAAAGGTGCTACCCAGAAAGGAGGTCGACGATGTGTTGGGTGGAGAGGGTGCCTGGGACAACGTGGATCAGACCGTGGCCCAATGCCCCGTGGACTCTTGTGGGAACGACAAGGCATACTTTTTCCAGTTGCAGATTCGTTCTGCCGATGAGCCGATGACCACGTTCTACAAATGTACAAAGTGCTCTCATCAATGGAGAGAGAATTAGAATTTGCATTCGTTGGCTCCGAGCCTCATATTTTCTATCATAATTGCCAGCTTCGTCTGCTTATTCATGCATGAAGGTAATACCTCGTTGGTGCTAGTCAACTTGTTCCCTGCACCGTCACATATTTTTCACCATTTAGTGTGCCACCTGTCCTGAGTTACTGGTTCTGATCCGCATAGAAAGCTCAAGTGGCTGAAGGCTCTCCTCGAAGGACATGAAAGAGGACTTCACGAAGGACGAGCGAGCAGACTGATCGTCAAATACCAGGACCGGCTCCTCATAACACCGCCCCTCCGACCCATTGCTGTCTCTCGGGCCACATTCCAGAGAGACTCGCTCACCCACGCATCTTTCAAGCAAATCGAAAGAACTGTTACAGCTATCAGTGCCATAGTCCTCAGAGCCTCCTAGACTAGACTCTAATGCCCACTGATGCTTTGAGAAACGGTGCTGGTCTGCGGTCTTTTTTCCATAGTACTCCATCTGCCTCTCTCTGATGAAAGTTTCGAATTTGGTCATTCCTCGACCCTCAACGAGCTTTTGTAGCGAGAAGTCTAGTCTTTGCTTGGCCAAGTACTTATTGTCATCTCGAGTTCTGGCCAGTTTGACAAATGGGACACGCGCAACGCGTCTAATGTCGATCAAGGCGGGCCTCGCAAAGTCTTTGGTCTTCCGCCGCTGCCGTGCTTCGTCCAAAGCTTGAAGGACGAATTCCTCTTCTTCATCGCACCCACGGATACTCCATCTATTGATAGTCGCAACCGGTCGCCGCGCGATGCAGTCAGAGATTCCATTATACTCGCGGGCCATCAAGTCATCGAACAAGAACTGGTCACCAGTGCAGACGTCACCAAAGAGACGGGCCATACCGAAACCGCTTACCCAGTCTCGGTGGGAAAACGAACAGGGGAATACTTGCTGTGGACGGAGGATGGAGACAAAATGGTGCAATTCGCTGAAACTAGAGTGTCTGGAAAACACGAATTTGATTTCCTGCGGAAGCAACTCCGCTTTGTTCTTAGCAAGAATCCACAAGCGGCCACGGAGCCTATATAGTTTGTTGCCGAGCCTCGTACTGTGTAGCAAATGAAGCTCGTCAGCGCAGGGAATTTCATCTAGCAGAATCGGAAAGCAGGTGCCGACGTAGTCCCTCACATTGAAGTTGATGCACAGCTTAAGCAGAACAACCACATCGCCGGACGATGGGAGCCGCCCACAGTGAAATGTGGGCCTAGAACGGCCTGTCGGTCTGCCATTTATGGCGGCACCCAAGGTTTTGCCGTTGACGGTATCGTATTTCGCAACCACGCGGAGCTTTCTCAACAACGCGGGGTCGCTCACGGCTAAGTGCCCTCCGAAATAGTTCAATATGAACGCCCACACCTGCTCGAAGCCTAGCGTGGTATCGCGTAGCTCAAACTTGATTTCTGGGTCATTCAACGGGTATTTTTTGAGCATGAGAATGGCCGCGTAAATGCCCTGGTTGTTTGGTGGGAACTCGATGTACGGCTCTCCGCGGTACGCAAAGGTCGAGTCAAAGTAAACGTTGTCGAGAGTCTGATACCCAGTTAGGTACGGTTGAAGCTGGGGGACATTGATCAAGTTCTCGCACCACCAGTGCTCAGCCCTAAGGTCGCCAGTGCATAGAACGGCCTTCTTGACCAAGCCAGCCGCAGCAGGAAGGGAACCATCATCGCAGATAGGAGCCTCAGCTGCACACTCGAACTCTTCAAGCAAGAACATGCATGCTCCCAAGCAGTGGTAGGCCTCGATCGCAGTCACGTAGATGGCGCGGTGCTCCCAGGATGGGACGTCGAGACGCGTTCTGGTGCAATATGGCAACACTTTCACTCTTCTAGCGGAGGCAGCTAACTTTTCATCAGCCTCTAAGAGCAGCCTGGTTTCTTTGGAGGCGTAAATGGGGCCGATGCTTGACTTGTTGGCGATGCCTGCGAGGTGGTCGGCATGGCAGTGCGTGAGTAAGAACACCTCTGCGCCTGTGTTGAAGCGGTCGAGCCCGACGAGCGGAAACTCGTGCAACACACCGTCGAAAGTGTTGGACATGCCCGCTGCGGCACTTTTTTGGGGCCTGGAGGTGTTTTCACGGACGTGTCGCCGGGTGCAAAAAGTGTTGCTTTGGAGTGGGTTTCGCATCCATGCACCAATGCGGAAGCGTCTACATGGAAGAATACATCCGGTAATATGCTCGTACGAACAATGCAATTACGTCGTCACTAGACAAAGAGCTACATGCTTCATCGGATTTGCGGCGGGGATCAGATCAAAATACCGTAGTACTCGGCCCGCCTGTAGGCCACGCTCAAAGGTTCCCACTGCACAAGGAAGCGGTCGGCGACCGGCAAGATGAACTTCCCGCTGAGACTCAAGCTGTTGACGCGTGCCAACGACTCCACGTAGATGATCCGGGTCTTGCAGAGCCCCAAGTACTTCATGGCGAAGGTGACGTATGCAACGGGAACGCTCGTGCCCGGCCCGTTCAAGAGAAGCACGTCTGGAGTGGGGAGCGCTCGGAGCTGCGAGACGGTGGAGAGGAGCGACTTGGCGATGCTGACGAGCGACAGGAGCACAGGCTCGTTGACCTTGCGTGCCCGGTATAGCGTGGCATACAGGGCTTTGCCCTTCCCAGTGGCTTCCTCGAAGGCTTTGGCGCGCTGTAGGGACGCCGTGTCGCCGGACGACACGAGCCACGTCCGCGAGCACTTGGAGATGTCAATTTGCTCCAACAAGCGGAGCATCTCACCCGTGTGGCCGCCGGACCCGAGGAGAACGGCCACAACCGAGTCTGGCGGAATGGTGCTGGGCTTAGAGGCGCCGTTTGGCGGCACCCGGAGGGCGGGAAGAACCGCGATGAGACGGGCTAGAAGGAGCCCGAGCGGCACGAAAACTAGAAAGACGGCGCCGCAGATGGCAGTTTCAGATGGCATTTCCCTGTTGGGCCGGGCACAGCAAGGTGTGGGGTAGGGGGACGGTCAAAGAGCGTTAGCGTGGAGCCAGTGCGGTTCTTCATGCGACTCAGTGCGACCAAGTCGAGCGCCAGGACGCCCACAACTAAAAGACGTATTCTCCTATTTTTTTATTACCCGTATCTATTCTCTTTATCCCTTGCTTGTACTCCATACAAGTGTCCCACTTTACCTAGAGCTCCACATCCCGGGCCATGCTCTTGTACGTTGCGCTTGGTGCGGGCTTCTGGCCGGACTTCTGGTCGGGCGCTTTTGCTCTCTCGACACGGCTCTTCTTCGCCCGCGGAGCACGGGCCAGCGCGTCCCGCTCCGCCAACTGCTTCATGACCTTGCCCACCACCAACGCAATCTTGTGCTGCTCTTCCTTGGTGTTGCCTAGCGGTCTGGGGGCTCCCCAGCACACCCTCACCACTTCTCTGTCAGCGAGGATCACCAAGCCGGCGGTTTTCAGGCCCTTGTTTTGCGGGTCCTCCCGAATTGCCCGTGCACACGCCTCTGCCGAGCTCCGCTTCAGAAAGCTGACGTAGCCGCATCTCGCGTGGTGCATGATCTTCACCAGCGTCAAAGAGCCGTACTGCTCGAAGAACGACGTGATCTCGTACTGCGGCGTCCCCGAAGAGAACCCGAACACAAAGAAGGACTTGACCGTGGCGTCCTCCGGGGCCTCGGTGGTGCCTCCGAAGGGGAGCTTCGAGATGGTCTTGCTGAGCTCCTTGCTCGAGACCTCCATCTCCTTTTGCTTGGTCCGCACCGGCTCGGGCGCTCCTGCTAGCTTTGACGCTAGCGTGCTTAGGATCTTGCGTGCCACCTCTCGCTTGTCCTCGTCGGACTGCTCCTCTGCCTTGTTATGTCGCTGCTCCAACTTGTCGGCCATGATGGCCTTAGTCTCTGCGTTCCGGGACGAAAACTCCACACTGTAGGGATTTTCCACGTTGGCCATCTTCAAGGCAGCGTCGCGGATATCTAGCGGGATCCCGTAGTCTATGTCGACCATGCACGACTGGCAGCAATTCCTCGCTTTGGAGCATGTGTAGCAGATTATCGTCTTCTTCAGTTGTCTATTAGCTCCGGGGAGGTTCCACCGGAACACCGTGAACGGCCGCGTGCACATCTTGCACTGCTCACCGGACGGCTGCTGGATCATTCGAACATGGTCCAGCGTGCCCAAACATTTCCCGCAAAGCACTGGTGTTTGCGACATGTAGTTGAGATGGAGATGAGGCTCGATGTGATGAGGTAGCGCACTATACCGGAGACATCATGGATCCACCGGCAAGCAGCCCACATTAAAGGAAACCAACCATCATCTGATATGAACCTATACTACAAGGGTTTCGCTCATCCCAGACCCGACTACGTGAAAGAAGCTTGTACGGAGCTTACGTGACCGGCACTTGCGTGGTCTGGCCAGGAAAAGAACGGCAACACAAATTCTGCTGCTGCCTGGTTCCGGCTTGAACACGCCAGGCGTTTTGCTCGCCGACCGGTCGCTTGGTTGCGAAGGTACCGCTTTGGGGTGTTTGTTCCTGTGTTATTAGTAACAGTTCGAGTGCACAATGGAGGGGTATTTTCAGTGTTAAAAAGCTCTGTATTTTTGTTTCCACACGAGGTTTCAGGTGAAGAAATTCGTTGTTGTTAAATATGAATTCATCAGATAATGCCCCAACAAGTGTTCACATACCGTTATGCTCCTTGGTAGTGATGAAGTTTTCCAGCTGGTTTTTTTTCTGAGAATATTTATATGCACCGAGCACCCAGTTACCCGCCACTGGGTGCAAAAAACCAACTTGCCAAGTCAATAGTAATCCACACTCCGGAGAATATCTCTTACTTTTTGCAAAGCGACTTGGGTCTCAGGGTCAACCACGTCCTGGAAATTCAATGCTTTACGCAATGCCCCGTCGAGGTGAACGTTGTACGACCAACTGTTGAGGAGGCGGATATTATCCGGAATGCAAGAAGATACCCAATGCACACATTCAGCACCGATGTTGGCGATTTCGCCTGCAAGACTTGCATCGTGCACAGCTAACGTTTGCAAAACCGCTATTAGCTCACGGTGTAGCTGGACTTCGTTCCGAAACTGATTTGTTCTGTCAATCTCGAAATCCTCTTGCTCGAAGTCCCGCTTGAAGTCATCCAAACTGTGCTCAACGCTGTGTTTGACGTAATGAAGAAGGGGCCCCACGAAGTCGGCGCTCGGGTTTTGTGAAAGTTCATCGAGTACAAGCCCTAGACTTTCTTCAGGGCACATTCCCTGGCGACTGGCTAACGCCCGTATCGCCTGCGAGTCGTCGGAGAGCCGGAAAACGAGCGACCACAAAAGCTTGGTCCTTGATTTTTCATCAAGACTGCTGGCCTGTAAATACGCTTTGATGGCCCTCACTGCGAGAAGTCGATGATCTTCGTCCAGTTCATCAGTAGCAAACGCTAAAATACTGTCAATAGCCGACTCGCTCGGACGTGATTGTTGACCAGCAAAGAGCACGAGGCTGAGGCACCGCATCGTAGGATTCCACCCATCAGATACAGCTAATGGTGTGGAGACCGCAGCACCGGAATATACCAAAAGCTCGAGACACCCAGATGCAACAGAATTATGGAGTTTTGTGCTGGAGAGAAGGTCCGTGAGAAAAGTATGCAAATCACTTAAGCGGGCAAAAAGTGCACGTTGGTCTTTCCAGAACTCGAGCACCCCAAGCTGGAAGTCAAATCCCTTTGCAGCGAAGCATCGCTCGGAAAATTCAACAAGCTCAGAATCGTCGCAATTCGACAATACCAGCTTGACAGCACTCTGAATAAACAAACCGCGGGAACCATCTAGAGTGTCGTTCACGGTGTTATCCCGGAGTAAATTCTCAACAACCTCCCTCACTTGTTGTGCGCTTCGGTATGAAACCTCTCCAGACGTGAGAATGAGAAGACAAGCTCTCAAATTGACCCAATCCTTACCAGCCTGAGCAAGAAGTTCACGCAAAGTCGCTTCAACTGACGTGAGTGCACCCTCGACTGCGACATTCTTTTGTCTAGCTGAACTTAAAAGATGCAAAACGCACATCAACTTCCCGTGGAGCTCATTCCTTAAGCACGCTTGTTCAGCCACGAGCTCTACTGCAAACAGCGAGCTTTGTTCTGGGTGGGTCATACCCGCAATCAGTCTCGCGGAAAGCTCGCGCACCGTCCACAGTTTATGACACAAGTACTTCAGCCTGAGCAAGGACACAAAAGGTTGCAAAGAGCAGTCGCTTGAAGAATACACCTGCAACTTCATGAGAATCGTCAAAATCGGTACAACCTCGTTTGCAGTATCACTGCGCGAAGATTGCAACTTATGTAGCATCAAATCACTGATTTTTGGGTAATTCCGGAAAAATGACGACGCATTCTTGCTGGAATGATCACCGTTTCCCGATGAATCAAAAATCCTCTCTTGCAATGCCGTGAACAACATCAATGCACAATTTTTGATGGCCCACGATTGGTGGTCCAACCTTGTCAATGCGAGTTCAAGTGCATCGCTCAAGTAGCCGCGAGTGTCGTTTGCTAAGCAGTTCTCTTTGAAGATGTGCTTCATAATATTGAACGCGTGTACCTGTGGAAGGTCATATTTTTCCTTTTCCGTCGGTATATATGGTTTCTTTGCAATAGCCATGAGCCGTGAAAAGGATATGTGCAAATACTCTTCCAAAGTCGCTCCGTTTACAGACGTCAATATGCCCGTAATCAAAAATGGAATACCTGCGGAACGTCTGGTGATCAACTGCTCCTTTACCTCCACTGAGTCCAAGTTGCGATTTAACCATACACCCAAGTTTGTGTTCAAGTCAGTTTTGTAGCAAATTTTGCAGGCTTCGACAAACGTGGGGTAAAGGGCCGAGAGGGCTCCTTTATGCGATACAGTGTCTAAGTAGGCCATCAACGAGCCACAGACATTCAAAAATTCTGTTTTGGAAACAATACGCCACTCACATGCAGCGTTTATCTCAAGGAGGGAGCTCAAAAGAGTCGAGCACTCTTTGAACAAGAGCCAGGAGGAACCATAGTTTGTCGGTTTCATAAACTTGCTTGCATTTTGCATTTGCGCCAATGCCAAATTTAAGATTTCTTGAAGAGACGGAAATTCACTTTCGTAATCGAGAAACAAGGATGGTGGGAAAGAAGAGAGGATTCTCTCGGCCGCACCAAAATGCCCATGGGAGTACTTCCCGGCCGCTATATCTTCACTGCCAATAAGCTCACCTTTCTTGCTTGGGAGAAGCTCGTGAATCAAGGCAAAAATCCGCGGATAGTCATCTGATCTTCTGTAGATTTGGGTCATGGTCCACAAAAGTTGCTTTGCACCCTCGCTTTGTCTCCCCTTTCTCGAGGGCAAGAGGTAGAAGGAATTTCGCAACTTGTCTTCATCGATGTAGTTCTGGAGAATGTTTGTAGGGAATCTGTCAAGAATGGATGAGCTCAAAATCCTGATATCCTCAAAGTTGTTGGTGGTGAACCGCAATAGCTTGCACACTGTTTTCCGTGAGTATATGCCGAGTGTGTCGTCAACAGAGGGCAGCAAGCGGTCAAACCCGTGCTCAACGAAAAATTGCATGAAGGTGAATGACATAATCAACTGGGGATACGACGAGTCTGGCGTCATTTGAGAAACCACAAACTCAAACACAGACCTGCAAAACTTCTCAGTTTCAAGTACGTTGTCTGCGGTCTTGGCGGCGGATCGCCTCAGCAATAAGGCAATATAATCCTTCAGGTTCAAAAGCGCTTTCCGCAACGCGGAGAAGACATCGCTCCTCGACCGTGGCGTGTCGCTCTCTTGAAACATAATTTCCAAGACAGTAGGGGACAGCACCAAGTCCAACACAAAGGGCGGCGCCTCTCGATTCGGCCGCACAGCAGCACAGAGCAACGAGAATACGTTTCTCCGGACGCCATCGTTGGCGTGCTTTAGTAGGCCCTCAAGCTCTGCTTTGTCTATGGTATTATTAGAGAGCGGATCGAGGCTCGGAGACACGGTTATGGAGGCCTGGAGAAGAGAGAGCCAGAGCTCGATGTCGCTCTCCGAGTCCCTCCGGAGGTTCAACGACTGGACCCACGGAAGGTATGCGTCGGGGATCTGGCGAAACAACTTCGGAAGTAGGTAGCGAGTGATGTTCTGCCGGCTGGCTGTGTCTTGGAGGCACTTCACGACTTCGTCAGACCACTGTTCAGTGTATTTGCCTGGGCTGGCAGGCAGCGCATGGCCGTAGTAGGCCACGAACGCCTTGCTTGCGGCGTTCGCGAGGTCGTTGGAGGACATAGCCAGGAGGCAGTTCTCAGCAAGGCAGTGGTGCCTCAATTGGACTTCCGAGGCGGCTCCATCGAAGCCCTTCATGAAGGTTTCAAACAAGGCGTAGTAGCTCTTCTGCGTAGGACTGAGGCAAACAAGAGCACCGCAGAAGCCGGAAGCAAACGATGGCCGCTCTTCCACCGATGCAGTCTGGTTGCAAAGCTGCAAGAGCCTCGAGACCACGCCGGATATGGCGTTAGTGAAAGGGCCCGAGCCCGTCTCATAGATCAGGCAGAGGTGGTGGAAAAGCCGCTTCAAGGCAGAGGCCGGAACTTGCGAGCGGAAGGCCGAGCCGAACGAGTCGTTGCTTCTGTATAGCTGCAAGCAGCGCGACAACCAGAATCTCGTGGTATCTAGAAGCACGATAGTGTCTCGTTCCGCGAGATCACTGCGCAGAAGAGCGTGAGCAAGGCATTCGAAGTGAGACAAAAACACGGCATTGTCAGGCAGGCCCGACGGCGCCATGACACGAGTCTTGAGCGCCTCAGCGTCGAGTCTGTGCTCGTGTGTGGCCAGTTTTTCTTCGGGTCCTTCAGCCATGGGCCGTGCTAGTCTGGCCTAGCTGAGCGGCCGCGATGATCTTCGGCACCGGCACAGTGGGCCGTTGGGCAGCGGAGATAGCAGGAATAGAATCCGATACAAAACACATGAAAAAAAACCGAAAAACAAAAACAGAGCAAAGCTGAATAAAAAAAGGCCAAACCACCGCGTCCGAGGACAGCAGCACGCGAGGAGAAGTAAGCCCAGCGGACTCAGTGGGCAGTTGTCCCCGCATAGCCACCGGGCTTGCATCTGGCAGGGACTAAATCTTCGCGTATCCCAAAATACGAAGCCACCCGTCAGCACCCAGCACAATGCCATCCAGCTCCAAGACGTCCAAGCAGAACATGCCCGTGGGGAAAGGCAACTCCGTGTGGAACCTCTACTTCCACCACTTCCCCTTCTACATGTTGACGGGTCCGGAGGGGGCGTTCTTGCATCTTTTCCTCGTTTCGTTCGTTTTCTTTGTTGTTTACGGCTTGTACAAGGTGGTGCCCACGTACGTGCCGTTCCTCATATCCAGAAGCTACTACTACCTCACGGGCGGCGAGATCCAGACGTCCTTGTGATATTTATATTCCTCCATGCTCATTTTATGCCAACGTTAATCCATAGTGCCCTTCCTGTAGTGCCCACGCCGGAGACGGCCAGCGGTTCCTGGCCCTCTCTCTTCCGTAGCTCATTTACCCGGTCTCTACGCATTTCTTTTTTTTGGTTCGTATTTCATTTCGTGGCTTCAGTTTTGTTGTGTTTAGTTGCGTCTAGTCGCGTCCTCTCCACAACTCCGGCAACATGTACAAACGGCCCAACGCCCCGTTCAAACCGCCTCGGCCGCTCGCACAGGGCGAGTCCTCCTCGGCGGGTCCGAAGAGCGAAGGCCCCAAGCGGCTCTCGTCGGAACTGGTAAATGGGCTCGCGTCTGGCTCTGGCTCTGCCACTACGCGTCTACCGAACCCATCTCGGGCCCAAAAGCGAATCAAAACAGCATTCTCCAGCACAACACCGAATTCACCGGCACAGCGAACAGTCTCACCTCATCCGAATACCCATACCTCCGGTGTACCCGTTCCCACGTCCCAATCGGCCCTGCAGAAGCCTGATGGCACCCGCTACTATACCGTGCAATGGAGAAAGAGATCAAACAAGAAAAACAAGTCCTGGGAGGGCGACGGCTACATAGTGGTCTCCAGCAACGGGATCCTGCTCCGCATAGAGTTGCCCGACGGCTCTCACAAGCCCGTGGGCCGAAGCAAGAAGACCTCAGTGTCCGGGGTCCTATCCATTGGCGTCTATGAGGCAGAAGTTGACTGCGAGACAACCAAAGAAGAGTTGAAGCAAGATGCTTCTGTCGAGGAAGCGAGTCCTCGACCGTCACAGCAGCCTGCAGAAGCCAGTGGCACTGTGGCCTTACACTCATCCTTTAAACTGCACTTTGTGGGCCACAAGCAAGAATCGCCAAGCGAACCCGAGACTTCAGAGCATGCAGATCTATCAAAAGGCAAAGGATCTTCTGTCTCCGGCGAACAAGATCCTGCGGATGAACGGCTGCCTCTTGTTTTGCCTGGATATTCGACTCAAAACCTGAAGCCTGTCGCTGTGGATCTGAAACTTGCTTTCCATCTCCGGGCACACCAGCGAGAGGGCGTGATCTTTCTTTACGAATGCTTGATGGGTATCAGAAACAAGGACTATCATGGAGCCCTTTTGGCCGACGAAATGGGACTAGGAAAGACTCTCATGACCATCACAATCATCTGGACCCTTTTGAGACAGAGCCCTGTTCCGAACGAGAAGCAAGTGCTCAACAAAGTTTTGATCTGCTGTCCCGTCAGTCTCATAGACAACTGGCGAAAAGAATTCGCCAAGTGGCTAGACCTTAACCGCATCGGCGTTTTGACCCTAAATAGCAAGAATCAGTCGTCATCCAAAGACAAGCAGGATATCGTCAGCTTTGGAAAAACAAAAGTCTACCAAGTCTTGGTGATGAACTACGAAAAAGTTTTGTCCATGTCCGCCGAATTGAGTGCCGTCAACTTTGGTATGTTGGTCTGCGACGAGGGCCATCGCCTCAAAAACTCCACAAGCAAGGTCTTGAAGTGCTTAAACGGCTTGAACATCACAAAGAGACTATTTCTCACCGGCACCCCCATACAAAACGATCTAGGAGAATTTTACAATATAGCAAACTTCATAAACCCGGGGATATTGGGGCTGTTTCGTGATTTTCAAACGGACTTTTTGCGGCCAATCACCCAAGCAAGAGATGTCAACTGCCACGATCATAAAGTCAAACATACAGGCAAAGAAAAGTCATTGCTTTTGATAGAAATCACGAAGTCGTTTACTATCAGAAGAACAAAAGCAGTATTGGATCAATATCTAACACCGAAAACAGACGTGCTCATATTTTGTGCACCGAGCAAGCTCCAGAAGACTCTTTTTGAGTTTGTCAGCACTTGTGCTGGCGATTTGACGACATTGGATTCGAATAGCAACGAGGTTTTGTCAATGATCAACTTGTACCGCAAGATTTGCAATTCGCCATCGCTCTTAGCGAACGATAACCTATATTGTAATCTTCACGGAAAGCAAAATGATTCCTTGCCTGAAATCCTGCCCACCTCGCTCACCAATCGGACTACAGGCAGCAAAATTAACGTGGTAATTCCTTTATTGCTCGAGTTCAAGAACCTCGGCGAGCATGTGGTCCTTGTATCGAATTACACTCAAACGCTTGATCTTTTGGAAAGTATATTACTGAAGCTCAATCTTCTGTACGCCCGTCTAGATGGGTCAACTCCACTGAAGGTCCGAGATCCGTTGGTCAGCTCGTTCAATCGGACAAACAAATATGACGTGTTCCTTCTTTCGTCAAAGGCGGGTGGAGTGGGGCTTAATTTAATAGGAGCATCACGTCTCATCCTCTTTGACAATGATTGGAACCCCCTGATCGACCTTCAAGCGATGGCTAGAATTCATAGAGATGGCCAAAAGCGGCCGGTTTTCATATACCGGCTTTTCACCACCGGCGCTATTGACGAGAAGATATTTCAACGGCAGCTTTTAAAAAGCAATCTAAGTGACCTGTTTTTAGATAATAACTCAGAGTCTGACCTGAACGTCTTCGACCTCGATGATTTAAAGGACTTATTTTCAATTGCTGAAACGAGTTGCAATACTCACGACCTTTTGAAATGCGATTGTTCAGGCTCTGGAGAGTTGCTCAACTCAACAGAAGATCCCATTAGTGCTCTTGATTCTGAAGAAGCCAAGGAACCATTGTTTCTACTGAGCTCCCAAAGTACGGAGGGGGAGCCATTCACTAGCTCCGGGTATATGAGTGCTTTGAAGTTCAAGGAATTGAACTCCACACAGTCTACTAAGAAATTGGTTATACGATCTGCATTATCCAAGTATAAACATTTCCATCCCGAGAGTACTAAGACGCTAGATACTGGAGATGCAATACTTAACAAGTTGTTGAAAAAAGTGAAGGGCGACATCACTTACGTTTTTACCCACAGAGAGCCGGGGAGAGAATGAGGCGTCAAGTATATTAGTTCTTCAAATTCTTTATTATATTCTTTATTATATTGTGCCTGCTTAGCACGGCGAAAGTAATATATACATGCGGTATTAGGCAATAAACCTTCTATGAATTAGTTCTTAGGTTCTCCCTTGAGATCAAGCTGGCTGTCGGACTCGAGTCCATTTCCAACGGACTTAGAATCTGATGCCTGATCGACTTCAGTAGCATCCGTCGACTCAGCCTTTTCTTCAGAATCGTCCCTTACTTGGGGAGCAGCTTTAGGCAATCTCTTGTTCGTAAGGAAAATGCCGCCAATCAAGGTGAACACTGCAAAGCCCAAACCCATGTAGAAGACATTTCTGATGGCGTGCATAATCTCTCCTTTGATGAAGTTTTGCGCAGCAGGACTCATTGTCTTCAACATAGCTGCCGAATTCATGACTTGCTTCAAGTCATAATGCTTAAGCTCATTGATGACCGCAGCTGGCTGCTTCTTCAAGTCCGAATCGACAATGTTGTTGAAGGTTGCATCGAAAACTGCATCGGCCAAGGTACCAGAAATTGCACCACCAAGAGAACGGAAAAAGTTAAAAAGGGTGGTAGCCATGATGGTTGCACCGGGAGTTTTTGGCGCAGAAATTTGCACAGCAATAAGAGCACCTTGCATTTGAAGACCGATACCAATACCCAATGGAATTAACAAACCGATCTTCTGTGACCTGGTGGAGTTGACATCAAGAATAGTCATAATGCCGCAGCCAACAAAACTAACAATAACACCGAGAAGAGCAACTGGCTTCACAATGGTCAGCTTCTTGATGAAAATACCAGTCAGGATAGAAAATATGATCATGGTAATGACAATTGGTAACAAATGAAGACCAGAACTCCAGGCAGACGCGTTGTGGATCACTTGGAAGTAGACAGTGATGTACACCACATCAGCCGTGAAGAAACCAAAGGTTCCAAACATGAGAATGGAGCTGGCCATACACCCGATACTTGTGACAATATCGGCTGGAAGAAGGGGGTTTTTGCTGAAGCCAAAATTCCATATGCCGAAGACAATTAACAAAACGCCCCCAAGAACAAAGCAAAGGATAACGGCTGCCGAGTTCCATGCATGGGCTCCATCTGAGCCAAAGGTTAAAGCAAGAAGAATCAAGACTAATCCCGCGGCAAGCAAAAAGACCCCCGTGAAGTCGATCATGGCCAACTTGCGGCGGATGTCGTATGTGGACTTTGGTGGGTTGAAGACCAAAACGAACACAGCCAATGCAAGGGCACCCACAGGCAAGTTGATGTAGAAACACCATCTCCAAGACACGTGGGAGGTGAATGCACCGCCGATCAAAGGACCCAAGACAGAAGCGACACCAAAGGTACACCCGAAAAGAGCGTTACCCAATGGTCTCTTGTCGATTGGAAGGATCTCACTCATGATGATGAAGATCAAAGCCTGAATTCCGCCTCCGCCGACACCGGCCAAGACTCTGCCTCCGATGAGAACATTCATGCTGTCAGACAAAGCACACAACAAGGAGCCTGCCTCGAACAAGACAACGGCGACGATCATGGTGTACTTGCGGCCAAAGATAATGGCAAACTTTCCCCACACAAGCACCAACACGGTCATACTGATGAAGAAACCCGACGTGAGCCAACCCACCTGGTTGAGGGCATGGAACTTGTTGCCCACTGTGGACAAAATGGTTGCCACGATAAGCTGGTCCAACGCAAAAAGGAAAAGACAGAGGAAGAGCGCCAAGAGGCACGACCACAACTTGACTCCGGTCAAGTACATGTCCTCACGTTTGGTTCCATCGCCCGCATCGGACTCGAAGAAGTTCTTGGACTGGTCCTGGTCAGGCTCAGCACTCTGTCTGGCCTCTCCTGGCTGGATTTGCACTGGTTCTTTGCTAGCAGCACTAGACATTCTGGTAAGCTATGATGTGAAGTTGAGCTGCAAGAATAAGGAGATTTAGCCTTCTTATATATTGCTCGCTCGGGCGTCTATTGCCTCTTCACTGCGGCTCCGTCTAGCTCCGTTTCTGGAATCCCGTGGGCGCGGCTGGCTGCGGGCAGACATAACCATTGCCGTTGCGACGGGAAAAATGACATAGGGGTCAATTCATGGTCTTTTTCAGCACAAATTTCAGCGACAGTCGGATTAGCTTCGGAAACAGCTCCTAGAGCCAGATGATTCCCGCTAGTATTTTCATTTCGATACTATTGGCGATTTTTTTAAGAGAGAGAGAAAGCCATTAGTAATGGTAAGAATGGCGGCAAACGGATTTACCCAATGCGGAAACGTCCGTGTCCGTCGCCGTATGTGCGGACGAGAGCACCAGAGATCAGGGACGTGCTCCGAAAAAACGGAAAGATGACAAATCGTAACTTCCCCCTAAGACGCACTTTCTCGGCAAACGTCCGTGCACGCAACACGGACCTGGGTTGAGTTAGAGGTGAAAATTCATTTTTATTAGCAACTATTCATGCAGGTGTTGACAGATACGCGCACGCGGCTGAACTCAGCCGCCTCATCGGCCGTTCGCCTAGTTTGTCGATCTGCGCGCCTCCGCAGCTCGCGCGCGCTGCTCTCTCATAATCCTCATCTTCTGCTGGTCGGTCAACCCACTCATTGAGAGCGACGCCGCCTGGCCCCCGAGCTTCTGGCTGGAAGAAAACGTAGGCTTCTTCAACTCCATCTCGCTCTTTTTTGCCAACTCCGCCTCAATTAATTTTCTGTTCTCCTCTTGCAGCGCCTTCTTCTCTGCAGCCTCCTCCTGCGCGATTTCGCTCGCCGTCTTCGGCGGACCAACATGGGCTGCTTCCCAGTCGCAGTAGTCCTCGCCTAGCGCCTGTCTGCATACCTGGAATGTGGTCTTGATCTGCTTCGCGGTGGCCACCTGGCTCGCCGTCTTCAGCGCCCTGTTTCGGATCGTTGGGTCGGCCTTCATGTTGAGCAAGAGGATCTTCACCATCTGGTGGAGCCCCTGCGATGATGCGTAGTGGAGTGCAGTGGGCGTTGACGCGAACTGCTCCTCGGGCGTGAGCCTGTAGTCGACGCTCAACTTGTTCTCCTTCAAATAGTTGGCAAGAAGGGGTGCCTTGGACCTCCTGAGGAACGTGACAATCTCCTTCGTGTGTCTGTCGCTCTCAGGTTCTTGCTTAAGCTCCGTCTTCGCCTGCTTTTTGTGCTCCGTTTTCACCGCAGTCTCCTCCTTGCTCTTGCTCACCTTCGGCAAATCCAACGTCGACAAGTACGAGAGCTTTGTCCACGCGCTCTTCACCTCGCTGAGCGTGGCCCGCTTCGTTGTGAATGGTATGCTTTTGATCCGAGAGTCGCCGCTCCTGAGAGGCGCCCCGTCGTATCCCACAAGCGTTTTGCGGCCGGACGCGCCGCTGGCCCGAATGAAGATGTGCTCTGCTTTCGCGAGGTCGCCCTTCCACTCGCTCAACAACTCCTGGACGTCGTGCTTCAACGCCTGCTCGTTGTACCGACGGATGCTGGACCCCGCGGAATTGGCCTTGCCTCGTGCGTTGTCAGACGCACTCTGCGACCCACCCTGCTTTCTTCTGGTGGTGTAGCGGTGGAACGTCTTCGATTTCAACACCTTCACGCCCTGCAACCTGGCGTCGTCGCCATGGGCCTTGACGTTCTTGGCCTCTGCGGAACGCTGGTGCGCCACCACCGCCCCCGCAAAGTGCCCTCCACCGATCATCAACACCACAGATATGCCCTGCCGGGACTCCGCCTGGTTGCTATTTCGGAGGGCCTGGACAATCTCGCCCGACTTTAGAGCCTCTGGGTCGAAGATGGCTTTGTAGACGCCGAAGCACTTCCCCTCGTCCAACTCCAGAGACTGGAGGAGAACGAACGGCGAGTTCGTGTTGAGGTGGCTCACGTAACGGTCCTCATGCACAGGCAGGCTGCCAGTGGAAAGCTTCTCGAACACCGTCAGAAGCGCTTGGTCCTCATGCTCGGAGTCAGACTCGTCCGACCCCGAGATGCTCTCCACCGACTGCCTCTCCAAGAGATCCTCGAACTCCGCTTCTGTCAACGGCGGAAGGCCCCGTAGCGACCGCTTGGAGTTGAGGCGGTGCAAGTCGGACTTGTAGTGCTTGATCCGCTCGGGCTGTGCTATGCTGGAGTCAAATGTGTGGGAGCAGGTCGAGCACTCAACCGAGTCTTTCACCTTGGTCTCGGGCTGCGATGGCGGAATGGGGGAAGGCTCTGGCGCCTCAACCACGCGAGCAGACTCGTCGAATTGGAGGAGCTGTAAGGAGTCCAACGTCTCGGGGCCCAAGTCGAAGAGGTAGAAGTCTGTTCTCGCCATCGTTGTTTGCCTCTGGAGTGGCGGCCGCTGGTGCTTTATGCGATGCGGCGCGCGACTGTGCTCGGCAGATGGCGGCGACACCAGAATGACTAATAGTGGCAATTACGTTCGGCAGACGGTCATTGGGACATAATTACATGAAGACGCTATATATTTTGCTCACTGCGAGCCGAACCTGTGGCATTCCTTCAAGAAGTGCTCAATCTTCTCGGGCTTCATGAACGGGTGCGTGCCGTGGCCGAAGTTGATGATGTAGTTCTGCTTGCCGCCGCCAAAGCCCTTGATCATCTGCTCGACCTTCTGCGTAATGACCTCGTCCGAGCCGTACATGATGCCCGGGTCCAAGTTCCCTTGCAACGTGATGCGGCGCCCGTTGACCACCTTCACCGCGTCCTCGGGCCGGTAGAGCCAGTCGAGAGACACGGCGTCGTAGCCCGACTCGCAGAGCTCGTCCAAGGCGTACCACGCGCCCTTGGCAAACACCGTGAGCGGGATTTCGTCCTTGACACCCAACTCCGAGAGACGTTTGGGCAACTTCTGTGCGATCTGGCGCAAGTACGGCAAACAGAACTCGGCGAACTCGTGTGGGCCCAACTCACCGGCCCACGACTCGAATACCTGCAACATCTGGGCGCCAGCAACGACCTGCCTGGCCAAGAACTCCACGCAGGCGTCGGTGATGGCCTGCAACAACTCGTGGGACTCTTTTGTGTACTCGTAGATCCACTGCTTGGCGAACCTGAACATCTTGGAGCCCTGGCCCTCTGTCATGTACACCAACAACGTCCATGGTGCCCCGCAGAAACCCAAGAGCGGCACACGGCCATTGAGCTTTGTGCGGGTGAGCGTGATGGCCTTGAACGCCCAGTCCAACTCCTTCGAGATGTCCGGCTTGAACACCACACGCTTGAGATCGTCCCGAGACCTCAAGGGCTCCTGGAACACGGGCCCCTTGCCCTCCACCATGTCGATCTTGAAGCCCATGGCCTGCGGAATCACCAAGATGTCGCTGAAGATGATGGCCGCGTCAATTAGCCCGTCAAAGTGCTCGACAGGCTGTATGGTGATCTCTGCGGCAACCTCGGCATCCCTGCAAGTCTCGAAGAAGTCTCTGTCGCCCTTTGCCTTGTGGTATTCAGGCAAGTATCTGCCGGCTTGTCTCTGTCTGGTTAGTACCACGGAATATGGAGCTACGGGACCGGGAAAAGACATACCATGATCCAAACGGGGGGTCTCTCGACCTTCTCTCCCTTGGCGGCTCTCAAGATGAGGTCATTTTTCAAAGGAGCAAACGTCATACCGAGAATATGGCTTTGACGTGCTTCCCCAGACGAGTTTTTCAGCTGCTGGTCTCACCAGGCCGCCTGGTTGCGGGTGCACGGGTCTGGAAGTGAAATCGCCGGCCCACGGTTTTAGATGCACCCAGGTCCGGTTTTGGCGCCGTATTTGCTCCCTCTTCTCAGCTGCCCGTAAGCCGGCTACACTTGCTGAATTTCTTGTGCCGCACGCTCGAAAACTCTTGCAATACTGAGGTGCTTATAGGCGATTGCGGCACTGAACGCCCCGAGACTGCTAAACATGCTTCGTAGATTAGCACCTACGGTGCCAAGGCACAGTCAATGCAGGAGGAGGCGCCAGCTTGGGATGAGCAGGAAGCCATTTCCAGGCTTTGCACGAAGTTGATGCGCCTAGTAATTGTCGATTGTACGCCAATTGTATGACAACTGTACGCCAGTTGTACGACAGTTGTACGCCAATTAAACGCCAATTGCCGCCAATTGCCGCCAATTGCAAGCTAATGTAAGTCGATGTACGTCACTTGTTCCAATGCCTGCGAACCATATGCGACAGCGTCAATGACTCAAGCCTACGTGGTATACAGTAGAAAAGGGATCCGCTCAACTCTTACAGTTACACTGCTCTATGCGCTTCCCTTCGAAGGTGTCTCCTAGAGATACTAGTGTAACACCGGCTCACATTATCTGTAGTGGCCAACCAGTATAAACTCATTAAAGATTTAATTAGTATTCGTGGTCAGCCAGTATTTGAACTCTCCCCTCATAGGCAGGCCCGAGCAGGGCGACTACAAAGCTGTATCGAAGAAAGAAGATAAAGGCCACAAAGACTAGAAGAATATCAAGCACAGACGAGGCCAGAAGCCAAGCAAAACTCAGCTTCTAGTCATACCAGTACTGGCCTCTGCATGCGGCTGTGGCTGGCTGGGGCATTTCGCGCAAACATCTCCTCCCCATCCCATCACTACCCCGTTCTCTACTACCCACCAAAATGCCCTCCAGCACGTCGCCCTCGGAACAGCCTCCCCCAAGAGACAGCTCGCCGACAGACGACCGCAGAAACAGGCAGGGCTTCGGGCGCCTCAAGGCGCCCAAGAGCCGCCCCAACGTGTTTGTCCGCGCTGTGCGCTCCTTGTTTGGTTACAGAAAGACCTCATTGACGGCCCTCGTGTTCCTTTCTGTGCTCGTCACGTTGGTGGTCTCGGCCATTGACAATTCCTTGGAATACACCGTGAGCTTGCCCTCAGACCCGCTCGAGGCTGCGGTGTTGTCGCACGCATGGAGCTCTCTCCAGGAGCTAGGCGCGGTGGAGCACACCTACAACTCCGTGAACAATGACAAGACGCACGACTACCTAGAGAAGGAATTGAACGAAATCATCGCCGGCGTGGGCTACATCGAGTACGACAACGACCTCAACTACACAAACAACATCATTTACGAGGACACCTTCGGCGCCTCCGAGACCGTGGACTACTACGAGAGCAACAACTTGTTGGTCCGCGTCAACGGCACGGACGCTTCGTTGCCCGCGCTATTGTTGAGCGCCCACTACGACTCCGTGCCCAGCTCCTTCGGCATCACAGACGACGGCATCGGCATTGCCTCCTTGATTGGCGTCTTGAAGTACCTTGCTTCGCCCGAGGTCGCCCAGCCCACCAGGACCATCATCTTCAACTTCAACAACAACGAGGAGTTTGGCCTCTACGGTGCTACGGCTTTCTTATACCATCCCTGGTTCACGCAGACCGCCTACTTCTTGAACTTGGAGGGCACCGGCGCCGGTGGCAAGGCCATCCTTTTCAGAGGCACCGATTACGGCATTGTCAAGGAGTTTTCCTCCGTCAGATACCCCTATGCCACCTCCTTGTTCCAGCAGGGCTTCAACAACAAGCTAGTCCACAGTGGCACTGATTACTCCGTGTACAAGGATGGAGGGATCCGCGGCCTCGACTTAGCGTTCTACAAGCCCAGAGATCTTTACCACACGGCCGGCGACAACATCAAGAATGTCAACATCAAGTCGTTGTGGCACATGTTCTCGGCTGCTTTGGATTTCACAAAGCACGTCTCGCTGGGCCCAATCGACTTGGACTCGGAGCCCGTGTCCGACAAATCCCACAGTACAGACTTCGCCGCATACTCTTCGTTCTTCAATTCATTCTTTGTGGCCCCCATCTCCAGCTTGCTTTTGTTCAATGTTGTGTTGTTGGTTCTCATACCCGTGGTCTCGCTTTTACTCCTCATTGTTATTTTCAACAGCGGAAAGGCATGGGATGTCAATTTTGTCAACGTCGTCAAATTCCCAATATCCTTTGCGCTTTCCGTTACGTTGCTAAGCTTCTCCTTTGATGTATTTGTGCTCCCAACCAACCCATACTTGATTAACAGCGCTCCCGGCGTTCTCCTTACGACCTTGTTTTCGTCCTTTTTGTTGTTGAACTACCTCTTTTTGAATGGACTCAACATTTTATTGAAACCATTCAAGGGACATCAACATGACGAAAAATTGATCGTGATTCTCGAGTCTGCATTTGCTTTGTGGGTTCTTTTGTTGTACTCAACTGTCAAATTAGGGAGAAACAAATTGGGCGATGACCATACTGGTGAATTCTTTATACCCTTGCTTTTCTTCCTCGAGGCATTTGCTGGCCTCATTGGTCTTGTTGGGTGGAGCTTGAAGCGCTCGGTGAAACGTACTAAACTTCTTGAGGAGGCTCGCCAGCCTCTCTTGAATGACGAACCGCATCACGAGTACGGACTGAATGAGCACGAGGGGATTCCAGACTCATCCTCTTTGAGCTTATTCTCAGATGACGCAGAGAGCTGCATCTTACACGAAAACAAGTCGTTCTCTTATGACTGGCTCCTCCAATTCTTGATTGTTGTTCCCATTCCCTCGCTTATCATCTACAATACTGGGTTTTTGCTCGTGGATGCCCTCAAGAAAACTCTTCAGGAGTCACTTAAGTCACAAGAGTTGCTCTATCTATTTTTGAAAGCATATGCCATAGCTTGGACCGTGCCTTTCTTGCCCTTTATTTTCAAAGCAAATAAGTTTTTGGTTCTTGTTTTGATTGTTAGCTTAGTCTACGGACTTGCTTCCGTTGTGACGACGGCACCCTTCGACCAACTCAATCCGATCAAATTGAGATTCCTTGAAACCATCGATCTCAATTCGAGTCCTCCAATCAACACAGTTACCGTCAGTGGCCGTCTGATCGGCTTGGTTGCGGATATCATACAGGACATTCCTTCGTTCAAGAAGACTGCTAGCGGGCTACAGGTTGAATCTTTGGGTGATGGTTTACTGTCTTATTCCTGGAACTCTTCGTTACTACCCGTGATCGACGCTGACCAGGAACTGCTCGAGGAATCTTTGAAAGTTGAGGTTTTGAAGAACTCCTCCTCCACTTCCGATGCACCCTTTGGTATGCTTACCGGAGAAATCAAGATTCATGCCGCACGGAACAGAAACTGCAAAGTGAGCTTCTCGGTTTCCGAATCGATTGTTCGTATTTTGGGCAAGAAAGCTCCACAGTCCCCGGTGAAGAGAGTCACCGTGTATGGTGATAGCGACCCTACGAACACGACAACGAGCGAACTGTTCCGGGATAAACACGGAAACTACGTTTTCAAGAACAACGACGGCATCGAGCAGTTGCAGCTCAACAAACTCGACTGGGACAAGCCTTACCACCTTGGATTTCAATGGATTCCAGAGTTTGCTGAGTCTTCTGAGATTGATGCGCGTGAAATTGATGTCAAGAAGATTGGGTTGCTGATTGAATGTTACTGGACTCCAGCAGAAACAAAGGACAGTGGAGACTCCCTTCCTGCCTACCTGGAACTTTTGCACTACAGTCCCAACTACGTCAGCTGGGCAAACAGAGAGCGCGGGCTTCTTTCTGTCAAGAAGTATATTGAGATTTAGCCCTGAAGTTTAATAGATTAGAAGTCGGTGCTCAGCGGCACTGGAAAATAAAAAATACATGCGATTTCTGTGGATCGAACACAGGACCTCCAGATCTTCAGTCTGACGCTCTCCCGACTGAGCTAAAACCGCAATTGTGCCAGGAATCTCGCAAAACAGGCATATGCGCCATTACGCCACCCCGGGTCTAGGGCCTTGCCCACCTTATGTGCACTACTGTAGCCTCTAGCTCGTTGTTAGGTTTGTGAGCAAAGCAAGGGCATCTGTAGTCCACGGAGTAGGGACGGGACGTTTCCCGACACCAGAGCTGGTGCTCTGCACCGAAATGCAACGTCCCACTCTGTTCCTGGTCGGGTGACCTTTGTTGGGGAAGCGAGAGGGGAGCTACCCCAAGAAGCGCACTTCGCACTTTCTGGATCGCAGCAAAGACCGTTGCACCGGAATGCGCTAAGCAGGCTCGCGAGCGCAAGCCGCAATAGGAATCAGGGTCGAGGCGGGCCACACACATGCAACGGTCTCGCCAGGGGCCGTCACCTGATGTTTGTGTTGACTGCATGAAAGGGCGGGTTTAAGTCGTCAATGTGCCCCGTTCCCATCTCGCATAAGGCCTGAGCTACATAGAAGGAAAAGCGCGAGGCTAGACACGATTACAAGTCCAGAGGGTCGGCCGGAAGTGAAGCAGAGACAGCAAGGCCCCCACGTAGCAATTGCCGTCCGCCGGCCTGGGGCTTTAAATTTGCTCCACACGGTTGGGAGCACGCCGGTGAGCCTGTGAAGTTGTCTGCGAAACGTTCGGTTCTCGGAGATCTGAGCCGCAAAGCTCCTGTACCAGGTAGAGGCTAAAGCAATGAGCTTGCTGCGACTCGGTTGCTTTAGCACCATATGCCGTAACCGTCCCCAATATATAATGTGGGGCAGAATCCCGAGGCAATCAGGCTGCTGAAAGCAATTGCAGAGAAGAACAAGATCGGCAAAAAACACACAGATACACACAATGCCAGGCCCCCACAAGCTCTTCTACAAAGGCGAGAACAGCGACTTCGTGGTGTTCATCGAGGACCCGCTGCTTGTCCACAAATACAGAGCGGGAGACAGGACGCTCCCAGTGATAGACATTGTGTCGATCTACAAGGTTTTTGTCAATAGGCAAGGCGGCGTGGAGGGCGTCTTGGACGAGGCGTCCAAGGAAGAGTTGCAGAACGAGTTTGGCAAGTCGGCCAACATTGACACCGCCATCAAGGCCATTTTGGACAGCGGCAGCGACAAGCAGGGCGCTGGCGACTTCAAGGAGTCGTACCTCCAGTAATTAGGCCTGCTTGATTGAGTCGTAATACATAGCTTACAGGAAAACGACCACACGAAAGAACGCTTTGTAGCTCACTGGCATAAGGGTCCGTCTGGCGTGATTGCGGTGCAACGAAACGGGCAAATGGAGCACGGGTGACGTCAGCACCGGCAGCGACAGAGCACACAACTATTTGCATTTTCAGTTACGAATACGCATGGTCGCGCCAAAATTTGTCGCTGCGTGCCGATCAGAACCTAGCAAGCCATGAGCTCCAGAGCATTGAGGCGCCTCCAGAAAAACAAGGACTTGGAGCCCGTGGAGCCCGAAGCCAATGAGGAGGAGATTGAGGTCAGGACACCCAAGGTGAATGCGTTTGCTCTTCTCCACGAGAGTGACGACGATGCCATCGAGCAGGCAGAGCCTGAGGCCGAGCCTCAGCCTGCGACGAGCATTGCGTCACAGAAAAAGCTGGCTAAAAGATCCAAGAAGAAGAAGAACAAGAACAAGAAGCCTGTGCAGCCAACCTCCGATGAAGAGGCCGGCTCGGACGAGGAGCTCGACCGCTTCTTGGAGGAGGTGAGAAAGCGGGACATGCAAAAGGCCACCCAGCCCACCGCTGTGGCTGCCGAGGACGACGACGACGACTACGAACAGTTGTACGACGAGCAAGAGCCTCCTTTCCACTATGCGGACGCCAACTACTTGTACTTCACGTCCAACAGGCTCAAGGACTGCCTCCCGCTTCTTTCGGTGGAGTCCGTGAAGAACCTCGACCCCGACACGGAGCTCATGAACTTGTTCGGAAACCTCTCCATCGACACGATCGAGGACGCCAACACCACCACGTCCATGGGCGTGTCGCCCGATGTCTTGGCGCAGTTCAAAAAGTTGGCGCGGCTCACCCGAGGCTGGGGAGGCAAGGACCACCGGAGCGTGCCGGGCACTTCCCGCAAGTTGTTGCTCACCCGGATCAAAGACGACTGGCTACCAACGGCGCAGAAACCACTCTCGATGAGCGACCTCACGTCCGCCGAGGTTGTCGAGGTCAAGCGCTACAAGGAAGAAGAGGCAGAGCCGCACGTTCTTGAGCTGAAGGTTCGCCACGAAGAGGCGTTGGGCGTCCGGTACTTCGCTTTCAACAAGCTCAACAGCATGCAAGACCGAATTGCTAACTCCAAGTTCTACGCCTCCGTCGTCATGACCCCAGACCCTGACGGCTTGATGCAGTTGGTGCAGCACAGTCCGTATCATGTCGAGACGTTGCTCCAGGTTGCAATGATCATGCTCAGGCAGGGAAACAATAAGGCCACCAGCAGCGCGCTCGTGGAAAAGGCCCTCTTTGTCTTTGACCGGTCCTTCGGTAAACGTTTCCATGAACTTCTACTGGCAGGCAAGACAGAGCTCATTCGTCTTCCGTACGAGTCCTTTGCGAACCGTCAGTTCTACCTCAACTTGTTTAGGATCATCGTTGGTCTCGGCGAGAGGTCCACATATTTCACGGCGCTTTCCTACTGCAAGTTTCTATTGGCATTGGCCCCGGCAGAAGATCCCTTGGGCGTCCGTTTCTTCTTGGATCACCACGCGATTTTGTCTGGGGAGTACGAATATCTTGTGCGGCTCGTGGATTCGCCCTTGGTGCAGACGTACACACAGTGGTTTACGCCTGGGCTTGCATTTTCCAGCGTTCTTGCCTTGTTGAAGCTCAACAAGACGGAGGAGGCTAAGAAAGCTCTAAAGAGAGCCTTTGACGCACATCCGTACTGCTCATACCAGATGCTACAGAATATAGGGCTCCTGGCTAACATCGGTATCAAGGAAAAGGACATTTCAAAGAATGCGTACATTGAGATCTTGAGTGAAACGTACATGGTCAGAGCCAAGGCTTTGTGGACCGAGCATGGACATCGGCAGTTTTTGGAGGAGGAACTCTCGAGACTCTTCCAGGAAAAGAAGACTAAAGAAGGCCTGTCGTGGTTTGGAAACTGGTTCGGCGGAGCCAAAGCGGCCGAAGAAACGCTGGAAATCCCCGTCAACTTGGTCAGGTTCGTGGTTCTCTCCGGAGAGAACAGCATGATGGCCAAGTTGCCGGAGAAGCTCTTCGACAGAGGCGACATGTTCGAGTACGACGTGATCCCGCCAGAGGACAAATCGCTAGAGTACGATGTGTTCACGGGAACGAGCTCGGACAAAAAGGTCACTGACACTTTGATGGACTACATTGATGGGGGAGTAATCGAGGCGATTGTTCGCAACCGCAGTGCTGCGGAGTACACGGACTCGCTCGGACTCGAGTTGGAGCAGGAGCAAGCAGAAGAGTAATTACATCCCGCTGTGTTGTAGTGGCAGCAGGGATCAGGTATATATATTAACAACGGTTCAATTTCCGCTAACGGCGTTCTTCGATCTCGTGCTGTTTTCTGGGGTAACGCAGGAAAACGCGCTTCGCTCCGAGTCGCACTGCAGTACTTCATCTGTTGGGCATCAGACTTGGCAGGCCGGACAAAACCACGGAAACACGCCGATGATAGCCATTGACCTAAATTTCGCTGACCTCCAATGGCAGTATCAGATATCGAGCACATTCTTCGTCTGTGTCATCGTGCCGTTGATGTACTACACGTACGAGAAGTACATCACGTCCAGACCGAATCGGTACAACAACCTAGAATCGCCCAAGAAGTTCGAGTACCCCGTCCCAAACGAGGCAAAGCCCCACTGGAAAGGCAAGAGACTCTACCAGGCTAGCATTGTGCGCAGAGACGAAGGCGGCGAGGACCGCATCCAGTGCTACTGTCCTGCCACAGGACAGGACTTGGGCACGTTCCGCTGCACCACCAAAGAGCAGATCGATGCCCAGATCAAGGCAGCGGCAGCGGCGCAGAAGAGCTGGGCACTGTCGAGCTTTGCTCTCCGAAAGCAGTTGTTGCGCACGCTCAGCCGCTTCATCATGGACAATCAGGTAAACATCGCTACGGTTGCGTGTCGAGACAGCGGAAAGACCCGCTTGGATGCGTCAATGGGCGAGATAATGGTGTCGCTCGAGAAGATCGGCTGGATCATTGCAAACGGAGAGAGAGCCTTGCGGCCCTCGGCGAGACCAGGCCCCTCGTCTCGTTTAATGGGACTCATGAAGAACGCAGAGGTGCGCTATGAGCCGTTGGGCGTCGTGGCTGCCATCATCTCGTGGAATTACCCTTTCCACAACCTAATCGGGCCGGTGGTCGCTGCGTTGTTCAGCGGGAATGCCATCGTGATCAAGTGCTCCGAGCAGGTGGTGTGGTCATCCACGTGGTTCGTCGGAATGGTGCGAGCTGCACTCCGGCTGCTCGATCTCTCCGAGGATTTGATCCAGCTTTGCTACTGCTTCCCGGTGGATGCGGACTACTTCACGTCACATCCAGGTCTCAAGCACATCACGTTCATCGGCCTGAAGCCCGTTGCTCACAAGGTACTACAAAGTGCGGCCAAACAGTTGACGCCTTGCGTCATTGAGCTTGGCGGCAAGGATTCTGTTGTTGTGCTCGATGATGTTGCCGACGTGGAGGCGTTGTCCTCGGTGATCATGAGAGGCACATTTCAGAGCGCAGGGCAGAATTGCATAGGCATCGAGCGTGTGATTTGCTTGCCAGATGCATACGAAAAGTTGGTGCCTATTCTCGAAAAGAGAGTGTCTGCCTTGAGAATCGGCTCAGACATCGACCAGCTGGACGAAATTGACATGGGCGCTATGATCTCCGACAACAGGTTCGCCCAGATCGAGGCCCTTATTCAGGACGCTGTCGACAAGGGTGCACGATTGTTGCATGGCGGAATGAGATATTTGCACCCCAACTACAGGCAGGGACACTACTTTGAGCCTACACTTTTGGTGGACGTAACACCCTCTATGGACATTGCCCAGCAAGAAGTGTTTGGCCCAGTGTTGACGGTGATGAAGGCCGCGGACGTCGATGAAGCGGTCGAGATTTCTAATAGCACCGAGTACGGCTTGGGCAACTCCGTTTTCGGCAAGAGTTTCGAGGCCTGCGATGCGATTGCCAGGAGACTCGAGAGCGGAAACGTCGCCATAAACGACTTTGCAACTTTCTACGTCTGCCAGCTACCGTTTGGCGGTGTCAAAAAGTCCGGATTCGGCAAGTTTGGAGGAGAAGAGGGGCTCACGGGGCTTTGTAACGCAAAGTCCGTGGTAGTGGACAAGCCGCTCTTGCGTGCATTGGGAGTGAAAACAGCTATTCCTCCACCAATCGACTACCCTATTGCTGACGACAAGAAGGCGTGGAGCTTCGTTGTCAGCCTCAACATAGTCAGCTACGACAACCGCTTTTGGAAGATCGTGACCGGCTTGAAAAAACTAGCGAAGGGAGGGGAGTAATGGACCGCGATTAATCTACGTAAATGGCCCAGATGCCCCAGCAAACGCTACATCAATAAAAAAAGACCAAATTTTGAAATGAATTGAATATACCAATAGATATTGATAACGTGAAGCGGGCCCGCATTTAGGCGTTGATGTGCAACTCTGGCGTAGGTTTGGTGGTAGCATCAACCAACAACTTCACAACGGCTGCCTTCTTTTCCTGGTACTTCTGCTTGATCTCGGCTAGCTCCTTCTCGACAGTGGCGTCGGCCTCCTTCTCGATGTTGGAGTTTTCGCCAGCATGGTCGCTCTCGTACTTCTTCAACTCCTGTTCCTTTTGAGTTTTGTACTCGTCGATTTCCTTCTGAGCATCGGCCTTAGCAGACTTCAAACGCTCAATTCTGTACTTTCTGGCATCGTTGACGATAGCAGCAGCATCCTTCTCTGTTTTCAAAAGCGATTGAATGCTGGACGACATCTTGTTCGGTGGTAGTTGAGGGGGGCCAATACTTCGTTGTCGAGCGACTTGGTCGCACAGATAACTCGTCACGTGACATACGCCATGAGACCCGCTGCTACATCGGCTGATTCATCATGCAATAATTAGTACACACGTTACGTGCATCGACAATGCCCGATCATTCCACATAGTATCCATCTGCAATGCTGCGGAGCATGTACTCGTCGATATGTCCCACGCCTTCGTCGTAGTCCGCATCGTCCGCCTCACCGTTAGAGCCTTTCGGTGGGCCCGGTGTTCCAGTTTTGCTGTCTTCGTTGAAATCTTCATCGTCGACGGCAACCTCTTTCATCGCTTCTTTTGCTGCGTTCCGATCAATCTCGTCCTCGGCTTGCGCGAGCAATTCTAAGTTCCCACCATCGCCAATGGGCTTATTTGGTAGCTCTCCTATGATACTTGTATCGTTGACCAAATCCCGAACGGAGAATTTGCCGAGATAATCTGTAGTGAAGTCTCCTTCCTGGATGACCACGTTATCTAACTGTCTCTTTTGGTTCGCCTTCTTCAAGATGTTCGACTCGATGGTATACTCCGAGACAAAACGGTAAATGTGGACATCTCGCAGCTGACCGATTCTGTGACACCGGTCTTGACACTGTTTATCCATGGCAGGATTCCAGTCAGAGTCGTAGAAGATCACAGTATCCGCACCAGTTAAATTGATACCCAACCCACCAGAACGAGTGGAGAGAATGAACACAGGGATCTTTGGGTCTCTGTTAAACTTCTCAGTGAGCAATTGTCTATCCTCAATTTTGGTAGCTCCATCGAGACGCATGTATCTATAACCGCGAATGTTCAAGAACTCTTCTAAGATATCCAACACCTTGGTCATTTGAGTGAAAATTAAGGCACGGTGACCGTTTGGAACCAAGTCCTGAAGCAAAGAAGCCAACTTCTGGAGCTTTCCACAATCATATTGAAGCAATTGTTTGTCGGGAAATGCAATAGAAAGTTTCACTTGAGCCTGGTGGAATGGGTTCAAGATGTGGTGCTCCTGGACCTCTTCTCGAACCCTGCTCTGAGTGCTGATTGGTATGAGTTGATCGCGCATGTCCAACGCAACCACTGTTGGGGTTATGACAGCGTAATTGTTAATAATGTCTCGCAAACTCTCCTCCCGTTCGGAGATGTCATAAACCAAGCCATCTAATATATTAAGGTCTTGTGGTTTTTTCGTTGCTTTGGAAACAATGTTGATGAAAGATGCTCCGTAACGCGGCCGTCTTTGGCATCTCAAGGTATTGACATAAACAGCTTGTTGCAAATGGTCTCGAAGTTGAATTTGATCCTGTAGCTTAATGAGCCTGTTAGCTTGAACGATGTCGAGCGAATCACTGCTCTCGACGGATACACTGTTTTTTCCTGCCTCAATGATTTCATCCAACTGCTTTATTTGGCTCTCTAGACCCTCGTTCGACATTAAACGGCCTGCAGCTTCCGCAGCAAAGTAGTTGAGATCATCCGCATTTGTAATGTCGAGGTTCAATAATTCTAAAGATATGCGAGTGTCCTTGTCGTTTCTGGCAAGCTTGTTCACGGTCTCAAGCGTGGCGTTGTAGCTGTTTGATACAGCTTTTGGCATAGCGAAAGACGTCACTATAGGACGAACCTCAAACAAATCAGGATGATTGCACACTTTCCTCAACTGCATTAAACAGTTTATAATCGAAAGGAAGTTTCCTGAGGCCAAGGTTTCTTTTGTTTTTGCCCTAGACATGAAATCGTCGTAGAGATATCTCTGTCTTTTTGACAAACGGCAGTATACAATGTGTTCGTATTTGCCTGGCATCTGTTTCTCGACATCTTTCTTCAATCTTCGAAGTAAGTATGGCCTCAAGACCTGATGTAATCTCGCTACTGTATCTTTCGTTTCCTTGTCCAACTTGCTAGTGACGTTATCATCTATCAAGTCTCCCGTTGCCGTCTTCTCCAAGATTTTGTCCACGGGTTTTCCAAACCACTGTTGGAAATCCTCAAAATTGGCAAATCCTTCGGGCATCATCTGTTCAACTTTGGAAGAAGGCATGAGGAAGTAAAGTAACGACCATAACTCCATCAAGTTGTTTTGCAAAGGAGTACCTGTAAGGAGCAATCTGTTTTCGGTGTTGAAGTTCAACAATGCCTTCCATCTGTTAGATCTGAAGTTTTTGATGTTATGTGCTTCGTCCAAAATCATATATCTCCACTTCTTTCTTTTGAAGGACGAGTGATCATGGACGACTAACTGATATGAGGTAATGCACACATGAAATGCATCTTGTTTGTTCCAACCCTTTCTCTTCCGTGAACGCTCTTGAGGAGAACCATAGTATGTGAGAACCTTGAATCCTGGTGCGAACTTTTTGAATTCCATTTCCCAGTTAAGCATCACGGATGTTGGGACAATAATTAAATGGGGTCCCCATATATGATGCTCGCAGGCCAAATATGCGAGCAACGAAATCGTTTGTATGGTTTTACCCAAACCCATCTCGTCGGCAAGGATTCCATTAGTATTATTCAAGTAAAGACTGGCTAGCCAGTTCAATCCCTGCTTCTGGTACGGTCTTAAGGTGCCGCGGAGCAATGGTGGGATTGGAACGTCTTTGACTTTCAATCCATTTATTTCTTCCACGTTCTCATCAGCATCACTCACAGCCTCTTTGGTCTCGATCAGGTCGCCAGCGGATGCAGTCTCGGAAGACTTGCCATACAAAGCAGCGAGGCCTTGAGGTTCTGGTGATCCATCGCTAACCGACTCCAGTTCTTCCAGTTCCTCGGAAGAGCTCTCGCTGGATTCATCCATTGAGTCTGATGCAGAATCTGACTCTAATATCAGATTGTTGGTTGTCTCCTCGGATTTCTTGATGAGCTCTAGCTCCGCCTCGCTGTAACCATTGGAAATGGCCAGAGCTGGTCTCTCGTCTGCGCCGTAAAGTGAAGCAAGAGTTCCGTTACCGTTGGCCTCGTTTTCGCTTTCTGCATCACTATCTAAATCAGAAGGAGTTTGCTCGACAGAGAGAGGCTGGGCGCCCGCGTATTTTTTCCGAAGTTCTTCCACGGAGAGTTGACTGTCCAAAAGGTCTTCTTCGTTCGCATCGCTATTTCGGTCGTTGTCAGACTCGGACGACGATGAAAAATTTTCTGAATCCCTGCTGTCCGAGTCGTCTGAGTCCGAGCCCGAGTCTATCTCGTTGTTGGACGACTCGAATGCAGTAGATTCCCGGGACGACTTGTTAAACTGTGCTTCCAAGAGCTGCGTCGAGTGCTCCAACATCTTGCTTAGATGCTCTCGGCCCTCGATTTGCTTGAGCTCTTCCATCTTCTCATTTTGGAGATGCCGATAGACCTTGTAGGCCTGTGACCACCGCTTTCTAACGGATTGGATCGCAAGTCGGCTCAAACGCCTGAGATTTTGTTCTCTCTCACGCTCCAAGCGCTCCTTTTCACCAGCCTTCTTCCTGAAATGTTGCTCCACCATTTGAGCGATACGTCTCACTCTGGCCTGGTGCTGCTTTCTCATGGCGAGATGAATCTTTGAAAAGGCCATGCCTTGTGATACAAAATAGTCCTGGAACGTTTGGTCGTTAGCCGCACCTTGTATTTTGGGGATGATTGTCCCGGTTTCTCTGAAGAAGTCCTGCGTCTGCTTCGATGAGGTGTTGGGGAGCATGGTCTTGCGCCTCTCGATTTTGTCACCGTTGAGCTCGAAACGCTCTTCAACCATGACTTTGGAGTAGAGCCGCTTCAAGAGGTGGATTTGGGAAGCTAAGGTGCTTGCATACTCCTCCGGGGTGTTTGCTACCTCCACACCATTGTCGTCTATGACGGCTGCCTTGTACTTGGAAGTCAAAAAGTGTTCGATCTTCTCTTCTATCTTTGGTGCGCTGAACTCACCTTTTCCGGTGGTTTCTATGTGCAAGGGAGTGGAATCGACCTCTAGGATCTTGCTGGACGAGTCCGCAGACTGCATGCCCTGGTCGCCGGAGCCTGGCCGCCAAGCCGGTATGTGAGACGGATGCGTAATTATGGGCGGTGGAAGCGAGAACTTCACAGAGCGTAGTTTGTAGTTTGTGTCGACGTCTGAGTAGTCTTCGCTTGCGTATGCCCACTCGGGCTCCTCGGATTCCTCGATCTTGACTGCCTTTGCAGACGCAGATTTCTTGGAGCCCAGTTTCTTCGCCAGCGAGGAGCCGTTAGCCTTGCTCCCGTTTGCAGATGACTGATTCTTTTTATCTGTGATGGGTTGAAGCAACAGGCGCTCTTTCTCTGTACTGCGCTCTAGGGTGTCATCCATGAAAGGGTACTTCTCGCGTAGCTTCTGGTGGCGCTCTTGGAGCTTCTTCTTCTGGAGCCGAATCGGGAGATCGTCTAGATTCTCCGCCAGGGACCTGTCCCACACTAGCTTGTAATCGTTCTTGTTGACAAAGTACTCGAAGATCTCGGGCAAGTCGGGCTTCACGGCCTTGGAGAAGTCGGACGGGTTCCATTCCACCAAGGAGCCGTACTCTTTGAGCTGGAATAGCTCGTTGACCGATAAATTAAAGTCCGCCGTCATGTCAACTAGCCGGGCGCTTAGGTCTTGGGGCGAAGAGGCCTCGGTTTTGAGTCTCTTGGTGGGCTCCGCATCCGGCGCAGGCGAGCCACCGTGCGGTGACAGCGAGGCTCTGGACCTCCGCTTGTTTGGAACAGAGCTAGCCACGTGGGACCTCCCATTCTGAACCTGGGGTTCTCCGGGTGAGGCTAGCATGTTGTGGCGAATTGTATTAGGTGTTGCGAGCCTGCTTGACACTGCTTGATGCTACGTGAGGCGATGAAAAGTCGCGACTGCAGAAAACAGTCAGCTGCCCTGAGGCGGCACGTCAGATGAGCCAGATACCGACGGCAGTAAAGATAGAAGAAAAGAGCTTCGAATCTATCAGCATACGATGCTGTGCAAGGAGCCTACGCCGCGGCGAATGATGGCCGTCTACAAAACACGCTGTCGTGTGAAATATGCATCAAATATTACCTGAGGAACTCGGCATTGGCCAGCACGTAGACCTCCTTCTGCGAGGCCAACTCGGGGTCGTCGGCCAAGGTGGGGAGGTCCGCAGCACCGGTGTCGGAGCGCACCTTGTAGAAGTCGTCCGAGGCGTCGTCGCCGGAGCCCAAGCTCTTGGCCAAGCCGTTGTAGGGGTACGAGCGGGGCATGGCGGGCTTCTCGGGATTGAGCTCGAAGATGGCGATGGCGGCACCAAAGCCAAAGCACGAGGCGATGAACAAACTGAACTGGAAGAGCGCAGTCTTGTCGGAGACAAACTGGTAGTAGTCAGGAGCCCACATGTCGTACAAGTCCTGGTCCATGTTCAAGGGCTCGTTGTCGTTTCTTCTCATCTGCTGGAAGTCGTACTTCTGGTAGGGGTCTCTAAGCTGGGCCAACTCGGGCTCTGGGTTTGGGTAGTCTGCGTACTGTGGGTTGCGAGGGTCGGTCAACTTGATGGTTCTGCCGGTCAAGTGGTCCGTGATGGTTGTTTTGGTGGTCAACGACCTCGAGGAGGCTCTCTTGACGCCTGAGGCGGCCCGCAAGCCCAACCTGTGCATCATATCGTGGATGGTGTGTTGCAGAGCGCTAGCGAGCTTGTCACCCAATGGAAAGAACCCAAATGTAATTGTGCAGTGCACGACTCTCTCGGACCGGGTGCTGGGGGCCACCTGGCCACGCCTAAGTCCCGTGCCGCCGGCGGCTCTACGGATGCTGTTTGTGTCTGTGTAGTATTTCTATGGATGCAAAAGGGGCCTACTCCGTGACGGGCTTCGCCTTGCCCTGCGACTCGCCGTACTTGATGTTCTGCAAGGGCGAGTTGGGCGAGTCGGCGAACTGGATCAAGCCTTGGTATCCGCTCATGTTGGAACTGATGTAGATGCCCACGGCGCCAACGGCAACGAAGAGTGGGGCAAATGCAAGTGAGACGGAGAAGTTGCGGGCGTCCCAGTACGAGTGGATGGGAGGGGGACTCGTGTTGAAGTTGTACTTATTGCTGAAGGGGGTTTCGACCGCCTTGTGCTCGGTGGCTGCGGCGTGGGACTGGAGCCTTCTGGCCACACGGAGCGTCCTTCCAGTGAATCTAGAGAGCATGTTGGAGGTGTTTGTGATGACGAGTGACATTTCTCACTCTTTAATTGGAGGAGCTGTGCAGGAGCAGGTGCCGCGGACTCAGTGGATCTCCACAAGAGGTAGACAGGGCATCAGAAGGTCGACCAAGACAACAGCAAAGAGGGCGGTGTAGTGTGTCAAAAAGTATTTCTTTGAGGCATCGTGTCTTAATCTCATTTTCTAATTCATTCTATTTTTATTTTTCCTACTTCATCGTATCCGCGTAGTGGCTCTGCCATGGCTGGGCTTAAGCTTAATGCCCGCGCGCACATTTCACATCTCCACGCTCATCACGTCGTCACCCATGTCTCATCACCTGGGTTCCTCTTTCGATAGCTACCGGCCCAATGGCAGGGGCAACTACCCGCTGGGCCACGACGGGACTGGCGGCCACGGGCAAAATGCTAGGTCGTGGAACCAGAACTCCACCAGTTCAAGACGTCCTCCCAATTCGCAACGCGATGGCAGGCCCGATCACGGCGATGGTGCCTCCTCGCGATATAACAGCCCGTCTCAGAGAGGTTACAACTCTGGCCACAACCAGAGTAACTCATACGGTAATCCCAGCCCGGACAGCTCGCACCACCAGCAGTCCCACGGCTCATCCAGGCAGTATGGCAGGCAAAGCAACTCTTACCCAGGGAGATACTCTCTGGGTGGCAACCCCAGCTACAGGTCGACCCAGGGAAGATCCCAGCCCGGTAACTCGCAGCACCAAGTCTACTCGCAAATCCAAGCAGAGAACCAACTCTGGATGGGCGACCTAGACCCAAACTGGTCGGAAAACGATATCTATGACATCTGGGTTAAAGTTGGCGAGACGCCGCTGAACGTCAAAGTGATCCGAGATAAGTCGGGCAGGCCGCAATATTGTTTCGTGACGTTTCCGAACCAGACGCTCGTTGCCAGTGCGTTGCAAAAGAATCGCGCTCAGATCCCCGGCACTTCGAAGTACTTCAAGTTGAACTGGGCCTCGGGAAGCCACGGAGACTCGAGACAGCCGAACGCGCAACGAGGGAATCCACAGGGCCCCAAAAATCTGCCGGACTACTCGCTCTTCGTGGGTGATCTTGGAATAGACGTGACGGAGCCCGTTCTCTTCGCCGCGTTCAACAAGCAGTTCCCGGGGTTGGTCAAACAGGTGAAGATCATGGTTGACACCAACTCTGGTCTTTCCAAGGGCTTTGGGTTTGTGCGGTTTTTTGACCCGCAGTCTCAGACGAAAGCTCTAAAAGAGATGAATGGGGTGGTGGTAGGCCAGCGTCCCATTAGAGTTGGTCTCGCCACCGGCGGCGGTCAGGACAACGCGGTACAGGCAAAGAAGTCTTCCAAAGCCCTGCTGTCTGTAAGCTTGCCGCAATACCACCCGCCGTTGACTCCGTTCACCGACCCATACAACACCGTCATTTGCATCAAAAACATAACCTACGGCATTACAAGAAACGAGCTACTAGCACATTTTTTGCCTTTTGGCCACATAATATACTGCAAGGTCAGCTACACCACCAACACGGCTCATATCAAATACCTTTCACGAACCAGTGCGGAACGAGCCATCCTCTACATGCAAGGCCTTTTCGTTAACGAGTCCAGGCTAGTCGTGAGATACGGCCGAGAGAAAACCACAACGGAGGGCAAGCTAAGATTTGAGCCCACCGGAAAAACTTCCGTGTACACAGCCGCAGAGAAGCCGCCAAAACGGCTTGGCGAGTTGTCCCCGAACGTCGTGTTTGAGGACCTCTCCCGCGAGGAGATCGATGCATTGAATTTTGTTGGCAGCAGAGAAATTGTCACCACGGACCAACTAAACGCCGCGTACGACGACCAAAAAGAGGCTCGGCGCAAGTACCTAGAAGAAGCCTTCTGATCCCCAAGGTCACGCTGCATGATCCGACTCATAGGGCCCCGGGCAGTTGGCCGCTAAATCCAGCATGTCGTCGTAAATCACACCACAATACATACAGTAGCGAAACTCCTGTCTCGCGTGCTCGATCAACCTTTGGTACTTATCGTAAATGGCTGATTGGTCTTGTTCTTGGCCACTGCCAGGGTTGTTCAGGACGGGGATCTCATTGGCCTCTCCGAACAAGCGAGTTCTTTTCTTCTCTTTTTTGAGGGATTTTGCGTAGTCTCTCCATAGCTCGGAGACTTCGTCCAAAGAGATAACGCCATCTTCGAGAAGGCAGTCTTCCTCCGACTGTCGGAAGCAAAACTTCTGCAATTCCTTGCACTCACGCGCAATCTTGTTGAGCTCGTACTTCTCTTTAAAGGACTCCCTTGATGATACCTGCTCATCTGGAGTAAAATCTGACATCGTCTTGCGCTCGAACAGCTTCGCACCAATGCCAGACTTGCCCTGTGTCCGCCTCACGGTGATGGGCTCCTTTAGTGCATTTTGGTTGTTGGCGGACCCGATCGTTTGGCCCATGACAAAACCCATCTTTGCCATCATCTTGAATCCCACAGAGTCCGGGTTCATAATAGACTCGTTCACGCTAGCTTTCGTGTCGTGCCGCGCAGGCTCATCGTCCAGGCCCGGCTCTTCCTCTGCCACAAAACTACTCAATGCGTCCGAGTCTTGGTCAAATTCTGCCTCGGGGGCGGCACCGGTGCCCGCATCGGTGCTCAGGGGGATTTTGAGCTTCTTTGGCGGAGGCAATCTGTCCTCCGAGCTATCTTCGGAGCCCGAGCTGTCTCCAAAGACATTCTTCATACGCCCCTAGACTCGCCGATGATATTAAACTTTCCGAATAAGGTAATCTTGGAGCGATATTCGGAACCTGCTTTCGTTCCAGAACCTGGAAAGCTGTGGTGTAGTATTGCAAAAGCTGTAGACGTAGTACACCAGGTTTCGCATTCGCACCCACAAGCATCGACTCGCGTACTAGTCCTCACCAAGCATATGATCCCACACAAAAAAGACAACTCCTTCATATCCGTGCCAGTGTCTAGGGTCGGGCTGTCTACGCGGTTGAGCCAGCTCTCCGGCACCGGCACCCCGCGGCCGTTGTCTCGTCCGTCCACGCCAGCGTCGTATGTCACCAGCTCGCTCAACCCAGCCCGAAACCCGCCCGTCACCATCAACAACATCCGGCTGAAGTTGACCACACAGGAGGAGGTTGCCCAGTTCGAGAAGCTCCCGATTGTGGAGGGCCTACGGAAGTTCGAGATCTTGTTTGGGGAGTTGTCACTGTCCATCACGTCCTTCAAAGAGGAGCGGTTCACCTCCACGGTGGAAGAGCTTATACGCGTGAGTGACGCCATCTCCCAGGACCTTGAGGACCTCAACAAACATTACCGCTTGGGCAAGGAGATTGAGTCCTTGTCCCGCGTCAACAAGCAGCTAGATTCGCAGTCGACTCACATTCTCACCGAGCTCATTTCATGCCGCAGCCAGTTGAAGAGTCTCCCACGAACGCCTGCGGCCCCCAACAAACAGGTCCAGGACTTGAAAAACGTGGACGTGGATGTGCTCCTAAACTACGCAATGAAGCTAGCCAAGTTCTCCAAGACCCCAGCCACCGTGCTGTCCCAGTTCATCCACCCCAATAACTACATCTGGCCCGCTGAGGATTCGTTGAGACGAGGCATGTTGGCGCTAGCGTCGATCAAACCCAATGAATTGATCAAGGCCGAGCTCGGAGAGCACTCGGCGGTCGAGGATTTTGCACCAAAGATGGACGCTAAAACCAGCGACGTCGAGATGGAGGATGCCCCCGAGCCAAGCACTTCGGCACCCGCAGAAAACAAGAGCCAGTCTCGTAGCTCGGCAGGCGTGCGTGCACTGGAGTCGAAGCAGCCGGCAGCGGACGCGGGCGCAAGTCTCGACTTGGACCTCTTCGATCCAGAGGACGAAGACGACTCCGACTGATCCTTTGGACTCTTACCATGTCATACTATTACCTGGCAAATTTTGTAATATACGCTATATCTTTTGTTCGGTCTCGGAGTGCTTGCCAAAAAGCTCTCTCGGGTGCGTGAATGTGTTGGATGTGTAGTCCTTGCTCAACTCCCAGTCGAGCTCTAATTGTTTCGAGTAAAGCTCGCCGGACTCTAAGTGTTTCTTGACCAAGTCTGCCAAGCCGTCGAGGAACTCCTCGTTGTCATTCAACGACGAAGCGCGCTTGATGATGTCTTTGTTCTTCGAGTCCTCCATCAATTCGATATCCAACTCATGCAACGTTTCGATGTGGTCCGACGTGAACGCGATTGGCACCAAGATGAGCCCCGTCACGTTTTCGTTCAACTCCAATCTCTCCACGGTTTTCGACGTCGAAGCGCCCAACCACGCCTTAGGACCCACCTTGGACTGCCACACTAGTCTGTAAGGATTCGAGAAATTCAACTTTTCCATGACGGCGTAAACCGAAGCAGCCACCTCCGCGGGGTAGGAGTCTCCACGGTTGACTATCTGCATGGGCAACGAGTGCGCAGAGAACAAGATCACAACCTTGTCTCGCTTTTCTTTGGGGAACTCTTCGAGCTTTTCTTGGATGAGCTTTGCAAAAGGGTTGACCAAACACTTGTCCTTTGGCCACCGGTCGATCATTGTCCATTCGATGCTTCTCTCAGGGTCGAGAAGCTGGGTCTGCCGGTACAACTCATGCACAGATGATGCTGACGTCGACGCCGACCACTGCGGATACTGAGAAAATGCCACTGCTCTTTTGACGCCGTCAGCCTTCATCTGCACTAGCATGTCCTCGGTCAATGGCTTGGCGTAGCGGAAAGCCACGTAGGGCTTGTGGGGCGCCGTTTCTGGACTTATCTCGTCCAAGCGCTTGCAGACACGCACGGATTGGTACTCCAGCCAGTATCTGATAGGCGAACCTCCACCGATCTCATCGTACTTCTGAGAGACTTCGGGTGTTCTTCTCTTGGCTATGAATTTAGCGGTGAGGTTCTGAAAGGGTCCTAAGGGAATCAAGTCTTTGTCTGAAAAAAGACGGTTGAGGAAATCGTAAGTCTCGGAACTTTTATTTGGTCCTCCCATGTTCATGAAAACAACCCCGGTCGGGGGCTTCGCTGCGGTCGATAAAGACCTTAGGCAAAAAAACAGCCTGTTCACTAATACCCTGCGGGGAAACATTATGGAGCTGAGCCTTTGGCGGAATTCGCAGTCATAAATATGTCGCCCGCGATAGGTTGCGCACGTGATGTGATTTCTTACGATTGCTAGATCAGTTTTAGATCCCGCCACTAAGAGCGTTTCGCGTCGCCATGAATTGGCGTATATACTGCAATTTCAGCGCATGCGACTTTGCTTGCTATGCAGAAGACAGTCTCGATTGTCTGAATTACGTTTCCTTCTCAAATAGTTGTAGGAAGAGACCCCACCGTGATAGCAGCTTCTGTCTCATTGCTGCTTTTGCTTCTTATTCAACTCGTCTTTCTTGGTGGCGAAAATATCGTTGATCTCCGTAGTGAAATTGTTGTAGGCATCACGGAAGCCCTCCAAGTCATCCCCAAACAGGCCCCTTCTCTGGCGGAACGAGTTCCACACTTCCGAAATTTCCTTGATCTCCACCTGCAAGTCTTCTTTGGTTGTGCCCTCCAAAGCGTCGATTGGCGGTAATCCAAGATTGGCGGTGTCCTTGTCGTAGCGTTCTGCAAGAGCCTTCTCGATCGCTTCGTTCACTTTTTGCGATTCGTGTTGGTCCAAACCGGTTGGGGGCTTGGTTGCTTGCTTGGTTGGTTGCTGCTGTGGAGCCAACGAACGGAAAAATTTCCGAACTTGTGGCAGGACAGGACCATCAAAGAGGAACAATGTAATCGCCACACCAATTGGCACGTAATAGTACACTGTGGCCCAACACTCGAACGACTTTTTGAAGTCTAAAATGACAAACGGCTGGATAATGAACCCGAAAGACAATTGTGTCACCAAAAAACAAACAAAATCGTAAACAACTTTCAGGGACTTCGGCGTCTTGCCATCAGCTTCCAAGAAGATCGGGCGGATGTTGCGGCGATATATCTTGCCCACAGTTTGGAGGAATGCGCCCATTGCAAATGTCAAGTAGTATCCTGGTCTGGTTCCGTGCCAGAACGCGCTGGTCAAGAACGTAAAAAGGGTGCTCTTAAACCCGGGTTTCTTGCCTGGCCTAGAGATCCTCGTGTAAACGTAATGGCGCAACCACTTATTTGTGTTCATATTCCACACGTCTAGGCAGTCGTGAACGTTTTGGCCTGTCTCAAATTTCCATGGGTCGATGTTTTGCACCCTGTTCCACTTGAAAGTCTCGGTCTCCTTATCGTAGCCATTGTACCCAATACCGCAGAGAATACAAGATCCTTCCGCAATTTGCCAGATGCAATAGTACTTCATTCTGAACGTGATTCCCAAGATCCACAAATAGAAGATTCTGTAGATGAACCCGTGCTTCGTCACGAACTCCTTTCCGAAGACGTAATCCAAAGACACCCAAGATGGAGCTTGCGTAAACAACGCCGCCCAGAAAAAACCTTGCAACGTCTTGCTGAGAGCCTGTTTTCCGCTTCTCGGGATCCTCCGCTTGCGCCGCCGTCCGGGACGGTCTTGTTCTGGAACGTCATCAAAAAGGGTGCTGTGGATGAACTTATCGTAATCCACAAAATCGAAAGCCGGGCCCGTCAACAAAGAAGGATAGAAGAAGACGTATCCTGCAAAAGGCAACACATTCGGATGCTTTCTGATTACCCGTGCTTGTGTGAACTCCGACGGAGCACTCTTTTGTCTGCCGTCGTGCACGTTCCACCCAAAAGCAGAAAGCTTCATCACCAACACCATCTGTGCGCCTGTAAGGTCGATGACGGTGTCGTCGTAGGTGTTGAAGAACTGCAATTTGAAGTGGCTGTAGGCCAAACAGCCCATCAAGAAAAGGAAGTTGACCCATGGCATCAGCTTGCTTCTCAAATACCTAGTGATGAAATAACACCCAACCGACGACAAAAGAATGGGATTGAGCCCAGTGCTGGTGTTCAAGATCCCAAATATGTAGAATACGGAGACGGATATTATGTACACATGCTTGAATGTGTAATGCTGATCTGGTAGTCTCTTGAAAATCCAACTGAAAGGGAACGAGAGCAAAGCGCAAAATAGCACCTTGAAGTTAGCCTCGGCCATTCCAGCCGCCTCCAGGGCACTTGAGATGCTCTGCTGCAATGTTTGGAACATCGTTGGAATCCCTGCTTGTTGACTAAAGATGACTCGCGCTTTGGTATAGTAGTTCCGCGGGGTATGCGATCAATGGTCATACCATTATGCAGTAATATTCGTGAGTCTAAAATAGTATATCCTTGAAATATTTAGTAGAGGCCGTCCGGAGCCAAACGCCAGATGCTCAATTACTCCCTTGCTTGAACGGTCTTGAACCCTGCCTCCAAAGTCTGGTTGATGGCTTCGTTTTTGTACGGTATGGTGCTCAAAACGAAAGCCACATCGTCCCACTCCTTTGCAGTCTGGCTCTTCAACAACCGTATCAAAAGCTTTTCTGACAACTGTTTCTGGTGCTTTTCTTTTTCCACGAAACTCACCAAGAACTTGATAATCCGCTTCATTGCGTCTTGGCTCAAAGATTCGTCGTTTGACAATCCACTGAAAATGTCGATGAATCCGTTGTAGATAGCGTTGTCCTTTGTAGCCAATTCCGTGAAGAACAACTTGCACATGTCGCTAATACCCTGGTCCCGATTTTCTAAGCACTTGGCCATGGAGGAGAGCTGGCCCTTCACCTTAACCTGCCCTGCCAAGATCAAAAATGTAACAGTCATGAGACATGTTCGCTGCACCATGATATCTTCATCGGTGAGACGCCTGTACAAGAAGTCTGTGTTTTCATCGACCAAGTTGTTAAAGCACACAGCCATGTCCCCAAGCCCTAGAACACAATTGCACCGAATAATTGGATCGGGTGACTTTTCCATTATTGTTATAAGCAACGGCAAGTTCTCTTCACAAAACTTGGAAGAGACGCACATCAATTTCGCCAAGCACAAAACTGCAGATCTTTGAAGCCGTTCGTTATTGAACTCCCGATTATTAGAGCAAACTTCTTTCACGAGTGGGCCGAACTTAGCAAGAATCGAGTGGTCCCCGTAGAGGAGCTCTCGTTCTTTGATGTATACAACGGCATCGGTGAAGTCATCCTCAGTGGTCCCACCAATCATTTCGAGCTCATTTTCGCCATTCTCTTCATCATCTTGTCCCTTCTTTGCCTCAGAATCGTGTTTTTGCTTCTTAAATCGAGTCTCGAGCTTCTCCAAATGCTCAATAGTTTTGATCGCTATGTGGCCAACCAAAAAGAGAAGTTGGGAGAATGCAATTACCTGCCACAGTTGAGAATTTGACAGACCAAACACTTCTTTGAACTTTAGCTTCAAGACTTCTGTACAAATTTCTTCCGGATTAGGAGCAATCTTAAAAATTGCCGTTAAAGATTGCTCCGCGACACCGTACCACTCTGACTTGTCCGTATAGAGGGTAAGAACGTCTGCCAATCCTCTCAATATGTCATCTTGCTCACGGAAAGGACTTGATTCACTTCCCTTCTGCTTCGCATCGACGATTTTCGATATAGTCGTACATGTATACTTGCAAAGAAGCATATCATTTTTACCAATCTCACCTAAGCCAATTTGCAAAAGCAAATCAGTGCCGGCCAGAACAATCGCCCTGTCAGCCAGTGCCAACATTCCCAAAATCTGGATTGCTCCATGCACGGTGGATTGTGGATAGCTGGGATCGTTCGCCCCTGCTTTGCTGTAGAAATGCCAAAGGACTTTGATGATCTCGCCATGTATGAGCTTGGACTCGTACATGAGACTCAAAAGTTTTTCTAGAGATGCTAGATCGGCAACAGATGCGGCCTGAGTCAACCCGATCAAATTTTTGGCAAACAAAATTGCCGTCTGTGAGGCTGTTGCATTCTCTGGTGCGGTGAGAAATAAATCTTTATAGCAGTCGATCAAATGTGAAGAAATTGATTTTCCTTCATCTGACGATCCTTTCATCCAAACAAGGTGAAGCATGCGACGAATGCCCTGTTTCGCATTCGAAATACCGCAAACATCAGCAAGTACCAAGAAATCCATGGATTCCAAGACTTCATTTCTGTTTTTGGAAAATAGTAAATCAGAAGCGATAGCGGTACCCTCTTGAACTGCTTCAATAAAGTCAACTGCATCTTGGTAGTACTGGACCGTGAGCTTGGCTTTGATCAAGACAGTTTGGTCGGGAAGCAGGCGCTCTTGCTCCATCATGGACTGATTTAGTTCGTCGTGGTCTATTTCAGAATCCAGATTCTCTGCGGCAGCTTCATCAGCTTGCGAAGGCTTGTTTGAAGCTGTTTCGTCAACGTCCATGTTATCCTCATCGGGTGCGTCGTCCGAATTTTTGTGCTCACTGGAAGCCGTAAGTGTTTTGGGGAGATACTGTTGCAATTCAGATTCGGCATCTTCAAGTCTTTTTTTCCAAACATCGTAGTTCAATTGCGTTCCATGCACAGCAGAGAACGGGTGAGATAGTAGAAGCTTGTACATTAATTTGATTGTGTTGCGTCTCACGAGTGTGCTTTTGTCTCCCAAGGACCTAACTGCTATGAGCATGATCGAATGACGTCTTTTGGGCATCCTTATCGGAAGCGAGCACACTTTCACCATTGCCTGGACAGCTTTAGTCCGCACAAACGGGTTTTGGTCCAAGAATCTCTCTTGTAGAAGATTCAAGAGGCCATTTACTTGCAGGCTGCCATGTGTTGTGGGGTCATCCGATGACAGAGAAGAATCTGTTTCCCTCTTCAAAATGTCGACCACTATGTTTCCGCAGGCTTCGACAACAGAACAACGCAAGGTTTGGTTGCTGTTGTCTAGTAACTGTGCCGTAGACGACATCTGTTTCAATATCAATCTGGGGCTCAATTCGGAGAATTTGATGAGGAATTCAGATATGGACTTCGGGCCATTGGAGTCATTGGAGTTGAACTCCAACAGGCTGATCTCACGTAGCAAGTCTTCGGAGAGCGCTGCATGGTTGTAATTGGAGTCGATGTAGTACAAGAGCTCAGCCATGATGGACGACAAGTGGACGTAGTACGTCAAAGACTGTATGATCAAGCTCTGGACCACCGATGACATCGAGTGTTGTGTGACTGCCAACGCAATGTCTTTGAACATGAGCATTCTTATGTTGACAATCCGCATCCTCTCGGGCATTTCCATGGCGCGAAATATGGGGCGGATGAACAACTCTAAAAATTGAATCCTCTCTGGTGTTGTCACAAAGATCCTCAGAAGCGGTATCCGTAGGCACCAAGTAATCGCGTCCAAGACCTCCTCGATCTGAGAGCAGTTTGTTTTCCACTTTTCGGTGGCGGGTCTCAGGCGGTGCGAGGACGTGTTGACGGGAATGTCCTCAGTCGCTAGGAAGCTGAGCAAAACAAACATCAAATACCCATAACGCTCAAGTTCGGCCTTTGCTGATTCCACGTTGTCAACAAAGTCGGGCTGCTCCGAAGCTAATTTGCACTGCTGGCAGCCAGCGATGAACGAAGAGCAGATCAAGTATGTTAGCTGCTTCTTCTGCTGGTCGCTCAAGCTTGGAAACCCATGAGTCATATCTATGAGCTCTTCTAGGAGCTCGGCGTTATGATAGACCGCATCGGTAGAATGCGCTAAGTCATTCGTCACGGACTCGATCTTGGAACTGAACGCTGAGGCATCATACTTGTATTCGTTATCCACATCAAAAGCATTGTAGTATGTGGATAACGCGAAGTCCATCCTGGCACGATTTTCTGATCTCCTAATGGCTCGGATTTCTGGGCAGAAAGCAGCTAGCGTTGAATAATGCGGAGAGTTTGATTGCGTGGAGCGGGATGATCTCTGATATGTAAACAAAAGCAGTGCGCGCGCAGGCAGCTTTGAAATACAGGGTCCGTAATACTACTGAGATTTCTTCTACGAATGAAATCAATATGAAAAGAGCAGAGATTGAAGCACTTAGATTTACAATGTCCGTGGTGTATTGTATGCGTAATGTACATCCTCCTCAATCCTTCAATCTGGCGTAACCTTTGACCACCGCTTTCGAGGTTCCAACACGCTCATCTTCAAGAACAGAAAGTAGATCCTTAGTGGTGATTGTATTTCCTGTCCTGATCTCTCTGTACCTGAGACCGTTGTCTCCCCGCGACGAGATGAGATAGTTTTGTTTGGACGTGGCATCCTTGCTGCCATTGTTCTTTGCCTCCTCTCCTGAGCCGCCTGAGCCTGCCGTCATCCAGGAGTACTTCTTTCTTGACGCGTTCAGGGTCATCATAGCAGCTGTTGCGTTTGCTGCTCTATGCAAAGTCTCTTCTGCGCCGGCCTTGTTGGCGGAGTCAGGAGCAACATCGCTGCTCTTCTCGAGGCCCAAAAGCGCTCTTTTGGCTACACGCCTTTCCTCAAGCTCCTTCTGCCTGAGAGCCAACGACCTGAGCTCTTTTGCAACCTCCGAACGTTGCGATGGGGGAATTGTTTTCTGCTTCCCGGAAAGTTTATTCTTGGAGTTGAATGCTGGAATTCCTCTTCTCCTGTGCTTGGCCAACGCGACAGTCTTGGTCACAATATTAGAAAGCCAATCCCTGCACGCAGAAGAGACTAGCTCTAGTAGCTCTGGATCCGTCATAAAGTTCTGGATCACACCATTCTCTCTTGCCGTTCTGTTCATAAAGAGGGCTATGTGGTACGGATGCAAAAACGCATTGAGCTGACCGTTAGCTTGTCGTTGCCGGTTCGCCAATTGCTGCTGGTAGATGTTGATAGCTGATCGATTGTAGTTGGTCGAAAGAAGCTCTTCCTCCTTTTGTATGTCAACACCAGCTGCAGCTAGTGCATCATTGAGTTTGGATGGGTCGTCGGGCTTGTTTTTATCCGCAGCGTTCGCCTGTGTGGCCCCATAAGGAGCCCCGGTGTTTAGACTTGTATTGTAACCCGTAGGCAAAGTTGGTGTGGAAATGCCTGATTGCGTAACGTATGCTCTCTTGGGGTCTACTCGTAAACTTCCCTCGGAAGTAGAGGTGGCGTTCAGGGGCTGGTTTGCACCAGGAGTCCTCTGTAGTGGATATGCTGACAGGATGTTTTGCAGGGATTGACTGTGCTGTAAATGGGATACGCCACTGGACTGTTGAGTGCCGAGAGCCAGTCCCGAGCTCGTTCTGGGGATGTTCGGCTGGGACCCGGAGGCGATTGCGGCGCTGTTACGTGTCTGTCTTGATGATCCTTCTTGCGCTGCGCCAGTCTGAGGAGTGTCCGAGCCAATGCTCCTCTGGACGCCGCCCGGCGACCCGGTCGTCTCCGGAAGAAGCTCCGGCAAATCAAAGTCCGAAGCCTCCTCCAAAGGGAAGTCCAGGCTCTTTAATCCGTCGTTGGTCTCGAAGGGAAGTGGCTCGAACAATTCGTCCCAATTAGACTCGCTTTGCCCGGGCTCTGTCTTGACTCTTTTGCCGGAGTCCTCGTTAGCGGGTTCCTCGCTCGGCCGTTTGGACGAGGCTTGTTCCGCTGGACGGGGATTCGGTGCCATGGCTGATTGATGTAATCGTATCGGCACGTATCAAAACCGGTCGGTAGGTTGGTGTTCCCCTTGCAGTTCAGCCTGAGCTTTACATTCGCTGTATTCGTTGGCTGAGAGTCGTGTGCCGCACGACAGCCGTTGCTTACGGGCTACGCTAAAAAGACTCCGGATGCTAATAAGGTTTTCTACGGTACCTAGACACGTGTAATACTGTCAAAATAGGCTTCTGGTTGCGTTCGTTTCCTCTGCAAGTTTTGTCTTTCGAAGTATTGTGGTTCCTTGTCAGCTTCCCTTGGTGGCTTACGCGACCTTAGACCCAGCACTTAGTCTCTGCATACAAATCACACTGATGCTCATCTCTAGCCTCACCTCATCGAAAGTCTTTCGAAGTCATGTCCGAAAGCAAACCAATAACCTTTGAGGGCGAAAGAAATTTTCGCTACCGGCTTGTCCTAGCCACAGTGGCCGGAGTGCGCATTAGAATCTCGAAAATTCGTTCAAATGATGTCAACCCAGGTCTAAGAGATCACGAGGTGTCGTTTTTGCGGCTCTTGGAGGCCGTCACCAACGGCTCTCATATTGAAATATCCTACACTGGTACCACCGTCATCTTCAAACCCGGCATCATAATAGGTGGTCTGCTAACGCACAACTGTTCTGGAAACAAGCCTGTGGGTTACTTCCTCGAACCCTTGTTGTATCTCGCACCGTTCTCCAAAAAGAAATTTTCTATCGTGCTAAAAGGCTTGACTTCCTCTGAACAATCGCTTGACGCAGGGGTTGAGTCTATCAAGTGGGGCTTGCTTCCTGTGTTGGAGAAGTTTGGTGTCAGAGAAGCAGAATTGCATCTTTTGAAGAGAGGTTGTCCTCCTGGGGGAGGTGGAGAGGTCCATTTTATCTGCAACTCCCTCATCACCCAGCCGTTGACCCTTCATGCCTTGGACACCCCTAAAATATCTGCAATAAGAGGTGTGGCCTACTGTGCGCGTGTTTCGCCTTCCGTCGTCAACAGAGTGATCGATAGCGCAAGAAAGGTGTTCCGACCAACAGGAATAGAGGTCAACATCACAGCAGACGTGTGGCGTGGAGAAAACTCGGGGAAATCGCCGGGATTTGGTGTGACCCTAGTCGCAGAGTCCAAAAAGGGCTGGAGAATTTTGGCCGAAGGAACGGGCGCAGCTGCTTCGTTGCCTGAGGACTTGGGCGAAAAAGTTGCCCTTGAACTTCTCGAGGAATTGTCCATGTCTTCCTGTTTCGGTAGAAATCAACTCAAATTGGTGTTGGCTTACATGGCTGTTGGAAAGGAGGATATCGGCAGACTCAAGTTGCATAAAAACCAAATCGACGAGGATTTCATCTGGTGCCTCCGAGATTTGAAAATGATTCATGGAACTGAGGCTCATCTAATTGACGATGACGAGACAGATGGCGAATATATGATCATGTCCCTCAAGGGTGTCGGGTTTACAAGTGCATCCAAGAAAGTGGCTTAAATTTGTCTTTTGCATTTAAAAATATCACAATATTTGATGGCATTTATTTGGTTTCAGATGTATATAATTCGATCTACCAAAACGAACACCAACCTATGTAATGCTGGCACAAGTTCTCCACACTGGTAGCTTGCTGTATCAATTTGTCAACTTGAGTTGGAATGTCCAACCCTTTCAACCGCTTGATGTCATTTCCCGTAAGCTTATCGGTAATTCTTTTTAGAACTAAGGCGGCTCTTGCATTTCTCAACTCCAACGCATTCTGCTTATACTGTCTTCGTGCTTCTTCTTCGCTGATCTCACCTTTTTTGAGTAATTCACTCGTGTTGTATTGCTGGATTTTGATCCCCGTTGCTTCCGCAAGAACCTTAGCAGGGAAGTCAAATCCCCAGTTAATCAATGGATCGTATGCAAAGGCTTCCAATATAGCCATCAAAGACTCTTTGTTGTCTCTTAGAACACGCATTACATGTTCACATGTGATCCGGAAGGATCCTTCAATTCCACTCACTTCCATGGCATAATTGAGCATTCTGGTAAGTCTAAAGGGAACCTTCTCTGGGTATTTTTCTCTCAAGATTGCAGCTTCAAAACAATCACCAAAGTCAATGTGTACCACTTTTCCGGTAAGGCGGTCAAGCATCAAGTTCGACGGATGTCTGTCGCCCAATCCCAAAATATATCCAACCATTGACATGACTGCTAGCGACCTAGTATAAATTGTCCGCCTGTCAAGCCATGCTTCTGAAGACTTCGATGTGAGCCACAAGACTTTGTACAAGTCTTGTCCTCTTGTGTTGTCCAAAGCTCCAGTAAATACTTCAACCTTTTGTAAAATCGTCAAGCTATCGTAGTCAGGCGCCATTTGAAGCATAATTCGGTGCTCAATATTAAGCAATATCTTTCTGGATTCTCGGTATTCTCTGATGAGTACATGGAAAGTATCACTGTTCGGAACCCATCCCAATAATCCAACCTTAGGCGATAATGGAATGGCAGGAAATTGTTGTATATCCAAGTGTCTTTTGAAGCACTCTGTGTCATTGACCAACAATGTATTGACCAATCCAAACAATTGCATCACTAAATTGTCTTGCCGAATGTCTTCATGTCCCTTAAGAAGATACTGATAATCCTTGCCGTCGCTTCCCTTACAAACCAACTTTCTGGGCCGTTGTTTCGAGGAAATGACCGAAATGGTTGGCTCGAACTTCATGATACGGACAATTGGCTTTCCAGGTTGGTATGTTCCAGGAGCGGCCAATTCGAGGTTGTTTGCTTCCTCGAGCTTGGGTGACACGAACTGCAACTCCAAGTTTTGAAGCTGAGGGAGCTGCCGGCTTATTCTTCGGAAAACATTATAATAAACATCCCAAGCTTGATTTAAGTTAGTGATGTCCTTGGTACGACGGTAGTTCAATACCCATTCGTAAGCATCAGCTAGTTCCCGACCGAAAGCGTTACTGAACGATGCTTCCCTCATTGTCTCAGGTCCTTTCTTCAACATTTTATGCAAAGGATCAAGAATTTCAAACATTTTTTCAGTATTGTGTTCACCAAAGAACAATCTCGATGCATCTTCAAGGCCCTCATACCATTGTTCGAGCCATAATACTGCCACACGAATAAGTTCATGACTCACAAGTTCTGATTGTTCCACCAAGGTAGCTGAATGTATCCGCATCTTGTCGATTATAGAGAGTGCTGCCTTTTTTCTACTGACAGACTCTGATGTAACCGCCACTGCCAAGGGATATACCAAAGCTTGTGGATGCGCTTTACCCAAGTCGGTAAGAAGACCAAGCAAGGATCGACTGACAATTTGATTCGGCTGGTGTATACGGGATATCAACTGGGGTACGATCTGTAGCCAGTTATCAATCTTAACCATGCTAAATCCATCTGACATAGCCTGTGCAGCTTCAGGAATTCCACCGAATTTGAACCACAATGCTAACAAACGAAGTGTATCTTGCAAAGAATTTGAACTCGATAAAGCAATGGAATGGAAAAATCCTTGAATTGATGGGATGACATGTCTTTGTACAACTTCCATCGAAATCATCTGCAGTTGTTGAACCTGGCTATCCTGTGATTCGCTTTGTTCTAAGACATTGGCAGTGTTGTTGCCATTGTTCAGGGAATAAAGTGATATGACCTCGAAGTTGGCCAATGCCCAATTGTGCCATGCCTTGTACCATTTATTGTCGAAGTGAGTGGCAAGGAGGAAAGCTCCAAGAATTATCTCAGATGTTTCTGTTCTCCAATTGTTATTCAACACGATTTGCCATTCACCTTGTTTTAAGAAGCACCTTGCTAAAAGCCTGGTGTACTCCTCAACATGCTTCGGGATTCCCGGACCGTCAGTAGGCACTGGCTGCGTGATCAAGTCATTTGGATTTAAACCGAGATCTTGTGACATTCTCGTGGTAAAGTCAACCAAATGTCTCAAAGCTTCTTTACCTTGGCCCTTAGCCCACATGTACTTTAATTGAGCATAAACCACTTGGGGTGGAGCCCGAGACGAATGCTCGCCTCCTTCAAGTAAATTATTCAATGAGTTCTCCGCGAGATTAAATCTTCCCGACTTTCTGCATAAGTTTGCAAATTTGATCCACATCTCCATATCCTGTTTTGGTTTGATAACTAGTGCTCGCACCTTCAACATTCTCTGCCAAATATCGACGTTTCTCTGACATCCAAGGAGACGCGTATTCCAGGTCTTCCGCATCAAAGCCCGTTTTTCTGAACCTTGTGGCAAGCACTTGTATTTGATGATTTCTTCCAATTCTGCCAACATTTGAACTCTCACAACAACTCCATACGCTCTGTTGTAACTTTCACTCACAAGGGCAGTAATCTCAGTGACAAGCAAGTCCCGGGCATTGAGTATGTGATCTGAAGCCTCTTCAAAATTGTTTCGATGCAAGCTCAAAATTGCACTGAAAAATGCTTTGTCCGGAGACTCCAGTTTCATAACTTTAATGTAAGAGTCCATTCTGTCCCATTGACCCAACCCCCATGCAGCGGCTGCTGCTAAAGGAGCCACATTACGCTTAGTGTCGCTTGAAGCCGAAGTCCATTTCCTCTGGGCCATCTCAGACAACTGCTCCCACTCCCCGAGAGCGTGTAAAGATCTCATCTTACCCATAACAACCTCGATATTGTCTGGTTCGAGCTTCTCTCTTTCATTGTAGGCTTTCAACGCATCGTCCCATCGCTGCAATTTTTCATGCCAAGTTTCCTTCAACTGCAAGGCATGATGGACTTGTGCATGTTTTAATATACCAACTGCAGCATCCGATTGTTGTAATTGATTATTGATGCTGATCAATGCCTCAATAGTGGGGGTGGATGGTTCTTCGTAAAACTCCAATTCCTTGTAATGCAAAGCCTTTGCATAAGCATGACATCTTTGAGCATATTGACCCAAAGTTGTTATAGCGATAGGCAAGGACTTATCATCGTGCTCCATGAATTCTGCCAAGTTCAAAAGCACTTGGTGAATTTCAGGAGGATTATTAGGAGCCGAGAGAGCGATGCATAAAGACTCGATGAGTTCCTCTTGGTGTTGAGAGTATAACTCACTCCAACAGGACGCAAAACTGGAATTGAACAAGTCTTTGGCAAGAGGATTGTAATCCGAGGCCAAGCCCGCACAGGCCCGAATGGCATGGGAAGGACTTTGCTTTAAAAGCTCCTTGCTCAATCTCGAAATCCACTCTTGCCAGTCTTCTTTGGTATTGTTTCGCAGTGACGTGTCCCAGGCAGCTTTCAACGCAGCTTGGTTGACAGGTAGTTTTTTAGACGGCATGTCAATATCTGGGACATCAAAATGTGTCATGTTCATATCGTGGTCATTGTAAATCACCACATTCGCAAACAGAGGGTCATCGTTCAACATTCTTGATACAATCTGATCGAACAATGTAGACTGCAACTTTTGTTGGACTAGACTTTTCTTGATGACAGGGACGAATACAAGGAACTCGTTACCCATGCTTAGTGCCAAGCAACAAATTGTGTTTATACAAGCAACGGAGAGCTCGTCGTCACCTTGGCGCAAAACACGTAAGATTGGGTGAATAATGCGAGAGGACATATCAACCAATGATATGTACTTTGCGAGTTTGCCCACCGTCTCTATTGCGTACTTTCTTTGTGCAACAGGGCCAATCTCAAACATTTTGACTATGGTTGGAATTATCACATGGTCATACTCTTCTATGTTGCTTCCGAAAATCACAAAGCTCCTCAAAACATGAATGGAAGCTTCCCTGTCGTTACTTTTATCTTCCTCAAGTAGGTTCAACAACAATGGCAAAACTTCAGGGAGATACATCTTGAACTCGCCTTCCAAAGCCCTTGATATTGACTCAATCAAATGAGTGATGATGACTTTGGTGTTAAGATTCGTCGACTTATTGAAAAACTCCTTGATGATAGCGAATATTGAAGGCAAAAAGGGACGAATATGCTGTTTGACGATCAAAATCAACGATCCCAATTGTTGCAAATAAAATTTGAGCATATTGGCAGGGCAGTTTTTCATGACCTTAATGATACTAGGAATAATCTGTGGAAGGAAAGAAACACAACGTAAGCCCAAAGTTTGGAAAATGTACATGACTGCTTGTATAACTTTGTTATGGTGGGAGCTTAATGAGGGGTCCTTCAAAATCTTCATTAAGTTGTTAATGGCAACGGTGGGGTAGTAGTCTTCGTTTGAAGGAGACATCCCTTGCATTAGCAACGCAATGTCAACAGGAGGAGCATTTTGTTCATCTGGAATTTTTTGGGACGTCTGTTCGACTTCGCGATGTTTGTAAGGATCCAAAGCACCAAGTATTCCAAGCAAACGAACAGTCTCACGTCGAATGTTTGGAGATGTTTCCAGCTTGAGGATTTGAACGAGCATACCAAGGAGCTGGGGGTAGTCAAGAAGTGGCTGAATGACGTAACCCAGTGAACCAGCTATCTGTCCCAATGCCTTGAGGGCAGCATCTCTTTTGAAAGAGGAGCTCTGATCTTGGAATGTATCCAAGATCAACGGCATGAGATCCGGAAGAAAAGGCTTCATGTCTTCTCCTGCAACCACGGCTGCTTCTCCCAAACATGTGATAGCGCTAGCAGCAACTGATGAACTGGGATCTTTTGCCTTGGATAGAAGCGTCTGCACGATTGGTTTTATGTAGGGACGTGATAATTCTGTGGAGTTGCTGATTAACAACGAAAGAAGTATCGCAGTCTCTTCCTTCTTACGGCTTGTGTTGGCATATTCCAATCTTGATAACAACTGTAGCAAAGTCTTTCTCAAGGAGGGCACAATGTAGGCAGGATTTATCACAGACAATCTGCCAAGAATCTTTATGGCGACCTTGCAGATCTGAAAGTTCTCATCACTGAGCGCAATAAATAAATGCTTCACATTCTCAGCCTGTGATAACTGTGGATCAAAGTCGTTCGCCTTGCCCAAACAGGTCAAGGCCTCAAGACGGATGTCAGACACAGGGTCTGTTATTGCGATGGACAAGATTTTGTCGACAACTTCATTCACTGCGTTCAATGCATTGACGCTGGTTTGGTGGCATATGGGGTCCGCTGTGAAGATTCTGCAAGATGTATAAGTAGCCGCTCTGCGGACTTTTGGGCTGCTGCTGTTCAAGTACGTGAGAATACAGTAGCGAACAAACTCATTGAGTTGATAGTTTTCAAATTCGAAAAATGACACCATCTCTAAGGCTTGAACGACGATTGCATTATCGTACTTTTGGTATAACTCGGGATTGCTGGTGATATTATTGACACTTAATCCTTTGTCCCTGGCTATCATTATCAATCTGTACTCACGAGCTAAACCATCGTTCATTTGAGCTGAACCATATGGAGAACCTGGTGGTTGGAAAGGCTTACCAGAGAGCACCAAACTTAACAAATTGAGAAGCTTTATGTTGATCGTTGGAGTAAGTGGCGGGATGTTCTTGATCAAGGTCTGTAAAACATTTTGCATAGGTATTGAAAGAGAGCAACTCGTGAACATCATATCGAGAATGTCCCTTTGCAAGTGTTTTGTCAATGCAGGGCCAACTGCTATAGAAAGTTTGCCTATGCAGTCAAAAATTGCCGGCTCTATGTCTTTCCGTATGGCTCTTTGTTTGGAAGAGAGCGGCAGGGATGCAGATGCAGCAGTCAAGTTAGAGGCAGCACCATCGCCACTGGATACCGCATTTGCCAAGATCAGCTGGACTCCGGAATTCGAAGGATACGAAAGACCGTCTCGTATGTTGTCCAAAATAGCATCTAGGTATGTTGCCATTTGGTTGCCAACTTCTAAAGCAATCAATCCGATGCTCTTCAATATGGCACTCTTCTCGACTTTGATAGCCTCGCTATTTTGATTCTTGTATTTCTTCAATTGCGAGAGATAGTAGTAAAGAGTGCGGTGCAAATATTTTTCCACAAAAAGGTCTGGGTCCACTTTGCAAATCAATGAATATATGTTGGTAAGCTCGGTCCTGATTATTGTGCTCTTGTAACTCTTGTACAAGGTGACATTTTCGTATAAGTTGTCAAACATGGATTTGATGTAAGGATCCTCATTATAAGAAATGAGCTCCCTGTACACCAATAACGATCCGTGAATGGCTTCCATCGTAGGTGGCCCGGAGCTTGAAGAATTCTGATACAACAAAGGTTTCTTGCTTTGTGCATCCCCATTAGCATGAGGCAGGTCGTTGAGTATCTGTGAAGCCAGGTCTATCAAAATTTTGATCCACTTTTTTCTTGATTCAACACCCCTTGAGTAGATAATTGACATGCATTTTTGCAAGGCGATGGCAGAATCGGTTCTGATCATGAGTTTGTGATCTTTCAAGGGGACCCATATGTGTTCAAGAATTTGATTGATGTAACTCTGAAGCAACAAAGGCGCATTGTCCGCCAAAGCTATTATGATCAATATCGCTGCATGTCGCCTGTTTTCATGTTGTCTGTTGTCGCTTTGAAGCCATTCGATAGCTTTCTTTGCCTCAAAATCAACAAAGTCACCTGTAAGTGCGCCCCCAGGGGTCGCCAACTTTCCCAAGGTCTTTGTCGCCTGCTTCATGATATTTATATCATTCGAGAGAATCAAAGAGCTCAAGTAGTTAGAGAACCGAGCCGTTTTGGTGGCATTCTCCTCGCCAACACCACTATCAAAGTCGATAAGAGCATTGAGCGCAGCAATACCTCCTAATGTTTGGGCGGTGTCCTTGCTTTGAAGCAAATCGAAGATGGTCCTATTGATTTCATTATTGTAGCGGTTGAACTGCTCAGGCGTGAGGTCTCTCGCTATGGAAGCCAAGAAGTTTCTCAACTCTATTGCACATTTGCCTCTCTCATCTTCCGAGTTCAGCCTAAGTCCCGTGAAGATTTGACTCAATGCAACTCCGTCCACAATTTGCAGTTGTGTCGTCGGCATGTTGTATTTATCCAGAGGATCCGAATATTCGCGGCCGTCTAGCGGGCTGTAATTTTGTTGTGGACTGAAGTGCTTTTTCTCGAAGTCACGTCTGTCAATGGTTGACAATGATAGCGTCTAATCGGTGCACGGGTTTTTTACCGACCAGATATGGTGCGCTTGAGTGACTACGGGACTGCGCGGGTACCATTTTTCATAAATTGACTGTATTTTGCATTTTTTGTTTCTCGATCTCTATGGAACAGAAAATAATGAGAAGTTACGGACGATACTTGGTCCAAGTTCATCGTAATCTTGCTTGGTGTAGCAGTAACTCTTAAACTCTGCGGTTTGAGCTAACAATGAGCCTCCAAACCAGACCGCGTTTCTCTGCCTCTTGTGAGAGATCACCTGGACCTCCACACCGGAACTTTTTACTCCACTCAACCTCTCGCTCAGCTCAATTCTTTCGTTCACCAAAGCCTTGATATCTCTTTGCAACCTTCTGCCAAAGTCTTTGAACATAGTGGAGCCACCGGATAACACTATGTTCTTGTACAACTTTTTACGCACATCAATAGGCGTTGAGTACACCACTTGGTCCACGACAGTTGGTAATGGAGTCAAGTAATCGGACGAGAAGATTTCAGGGTTGAAGAAGATTTCAGGAGCCAAGAATCTCTCATATCCAACGTCGATTGTCTTCTTCCTGTCCACGGTTTCCACGATGTATTGTGCAAACTTCTCTTTCGGGTACTGGTCGAACTTCTTGAACTCCTTGACCATGTCGGGACACACGTAGCAGAACTCTTGTTTAATCTTCTCTGCAGTTTGTAAAGACGTGTCGCTTTCGCCTCTGTCTCTCAATAGAGACTGAATGAAGTGGGTGATGTCTCTGCCAGCCAACGGAATGTTTTTGATGGCTCCTCCGATCACATAACCCTCAGCCACGGGAATGACGTGCGTGACTCCGTCTCCAGAGTCAATCACTGTTCCTGTCAATGACCTGTCCTGGACCTTTGAGGAGGTCCACGAAGCTGCTAAAGCCAACACCGCCTGGACTGCGATATACAATCCGCTGCAATTGAACGATTCAAACATGATTTCTGCTGTGCTCTCTCTGTTTTCGGGGGGATTGAGAGGTGGCTCAGTCAACAAGAAGTAATGGTCTTCGGGCTCGCACCGAAGGTATTTAAAAATGGAGTTTTCCCAGAATCTTTCCATGTGGTCCCAGTTCTCGATTTGACCGTGTCTAATGGGGTAGGACAAAGAGTAATTGGGTCCCGAAGCAGCAGCAAGCGCTTCATCACCGATGAAGAAATCTAAGTCTTCCAATCCTCGTTTGGCACTCAAGAATGAATTGGCCGAATTCGCCGAATTTCCGCCTTTCCCGGCGCTGGTGGACGTGGCAATTGCCGTCGGAAACACAAACGAGGGAGAATCATTCCCGGCATAACCCAATTTGGTCAAACCGGTACCATTGTCCATGACCACCGCAGGGGTACCCATTGACGCCATTTTTAGATGTAGTCGAGTTTCGATCGGTGGAGACTAGTTCGTGTTCGATAGTACTGAGAAAGGGATCATGAGCGGTGGTATGTGCACTACCAACCAAGCCCTGCGACGGAAAATGCTGCGGCCCTAGAGAGCCTTAGTCACTTCAAGAGATATTGTATAAATGTATAGATATATATAGCTGGACATAACGCATGAAATATTAGTATTCATCTTTTCCGCTGATGATGACGTCATTGATCTTCAAAATCATTCTCGTCAATTGCGTAGCCAACAACAATTGTTGTTTCTTGCCAATCAATGGATCTATGATGAAAAGCTCCTTCATGTCGTTGGTGCCCTTGCCTAAGCAGTCAACACCGAGCTGGGAGTTTTTTTCGAGCACCTGCTTAGATTTGAGGCTCGATAATGTTTCAATTGGATCCAAGCCTGAGTTCTCCGCGAGAATCATAGGAACCTGGTCCAAAGCGCTTGCAAAAGCTCTGAACGCATACTGGTCGATTCCCTTTTGTTTGTCAGCTGCAGCAGACACAGCAAGCGAGCATGCCAATTCTGCTGCACCCCCTCCATAGACGACTCTGCTATCCCTGATCAAGTTACGGACAACGCAAATGGAGTCATGCAAGGCACGCACACCCTCGGCAACAATCATCTCGTTGGAGCCTCTGATGAAGCATGTCACGGCCTTAGTGTTGGAGCACTCCTCGACCACCAACATGCGGTCTCTGGTGGTGCCAAACTCGAGCTCCCTGATGACGCCCGCGTGGCCCAACTTCTCAGGCGAAAGGTCCTCGAAGCGAGGAACAATGTTTCCGTTCGTGGCTATGGCCAATAGCTCCAACTCTGAGCCACCGATCCATCTGATGGCATTCAAGTTATTAGACAATAATAAGTGGTTAGCTTCGTCATCGAAACCCCACTGGCATGCCACAACATTGGCGCCCGAATCCTTGACGCGTTGTATCATCTCTTCGAACTTCTGCTTCTCGTACTCCTGGAGAACTTTGAACTCCTCCACGGTCGAGATGTCCAACTTGTGCTTGGTCTTGGGCTTTGGTGGCTCAAATGGACACGTCAATATGGCAATCTTGCAGTCCTTGACCTCCTTGGGCATTTGGGGGTGCGAGAAGTCCTTGTCCAAGAGCACGCCCTTGATGACGGCAGAGTCCTCGATTCCTCCACCAACCTTGGTTTCCATTTTGATCAACTCAAAGTCGACATCCTTTCTTTCGAGGTCCGCAACGGCCAAAACCGAATCAACGGCCATTTGAGCGAAGTGGTTGTGAGCTTTGGACACGATCTTGGATCCTAACGAGGTTTTGGCCGCCTTCAACAAGTTGGAATCCGTGGATTCGTGGGATATGTTGATGGTGTCGGCCACGGAGTCCAACTTGCTGATGGCAATCTTGCACGCCTCATCAAACCCGTTGGCAACCTTAATTGGGTGTATTCCCTTCTCTATGAGTTCTAGCGCCTGGTCCAAGAGGGCACTGGCCAACACAACCACTCCGGTCGTTCCGTCGCCGATTTCGTCATCCTGCGACTTCGACAACTCCACCAAGAGCTTGGCGATCTCGTTGTCCAAATCCATCAGCGACAAGATGGTGGCACCGTCGTTCGTGATGGTGATGTCGCCGTCCTGGCTGACCAAGATCTTGTCCAAGCCGCGGGGGCCCAACGATGTCTTCACGATTGAGGCAACAGCGCGGGCAGCCAAGATGTGGGATTTGGTGGCTTCGACACCGTGCTTCTTCTCCTTTTTGCCCTGGTCTCTGACAATGATGAGCGGCCTGCCCATCTCGTCCTGAGCCACGATGGCATTTGACAAATCCGGTATACCTGGTTGAGCCATGTTGTCCAGAATACTTACTCAAATTTTTCCGACAATCCAGGTGCGCACAGTTGAGGTGGATTCATCTGGCGCGCGCAAGTCAAAGTCTGAGCAGATCTTGTATTGCCAGTGCCAACGACACGGCGACAATTTGTTTGGGCTCCCGAATGATAGTAATTACAGCTTCTCATGGAAGACCTTCTTTAGTCTTCTTAAGACAACTTCCCCTAATTTATATTGAGCACTAGACTACATTTGGCGAAGTCCACGGCTGCGCGTTTGTAATTCCCCGTATATTATGCCCATAATCTGTAAATCCAGGAAGGCCAGTGGTACAACACATTGAAATAAAAAATCGAAAATGCCCCAAATCCCCACGCAGTGCCTCTCATAATGACAATATACATGCATCGCACCATTTGAAAAGACTTATTTTATATTTTGTCTTACTGTTGTCGCCAGCGGGTTCTATGCTCGATCGCTCGCCTTGGCCACCCCAATAGGCAGAACTGAGAGTGAAGCGATGCGCAGCGACACAGGCAGAAATTGCCACGAGTCCGCGGCGATATCCAGAGACAAGCAGCTCTCGTCAAGAAGCCCGTTTGGACGCTTACTTTTACGCGAATCTTGCAAAATTGGTCTGTCGCTCGCTTGTGCTGCAAGGTTTATTCGTCAAAATTGCTTTTTCGACCGCACTCGCATTTCCTCTGCTCGCATCTCTTGAAAAAAAAAAGATAGATTGAAAAGATAAAGTCCCCTTCGAAACTCACAGCGCAATGAGCGAACTTGACGTTGATTCTCTCTCCATAGAGCAGTTGCGTGACGTGTTGTGCAACACCTCCGGCGATGTGACCTTGGCTAACAGGTTCAGAGCCTTGTTCAATCTCAAGTGCCTTGGCGCAGACTCCGATGATGTACAGGTGGTCAGAAAAGCCATTGACTACATTGCAGAATGCTTTGGCGACAGCTCCGAGTTGCTAAAGCACGAGGTGGCTTACGTGTTGGGCCAGATACACAACGTGTACGCTAACAAGTACTTGAAAGACGTCTTGGAGGACCCCAAGCAGCAAGTGATGGTCAGACACGAGGCCGCCGAAGCCATGGGTGCCATCGGCGACCCCGAGTGCCTCAAGATTTTGGAGGATTACTTCAAGAACGACCCATCCCTCGAGATAAGACAGACGTGCGAGTTAGCCATCGAAAGGATCAAGTGGGAGAACTCGGAGAAGTCTAAGAGCGAAGAGTTGGAGAAGTCCGCGTTCACGTCGATCGACCCTGCACCACCAATGGCCACCGACAAGGAGTCCAAGGTTGAAAAGTTGCAGCAAATCTTGAACGACCAAGACGTTCCTTTATTCGAGAGATACAGAGCTATGTTCAGATTACGAGACTTGGCAACGGACGAGGCTTGTCTCGCGTTGGCCAGTGGGTTCAGCGATCCTTCCGCCCTCTTCAAGCACGAGATTGCCTACGTTTTCGGGCAGTTGTGCAACCCGGTGACCGTGCCTTCTTTGATTAAAGTCCTCAAGGACGAGAAGGAGGCTGGCATGGTGAGACACGAAGCCGCTGAAGCTTTGGGCTCGATTGCAACGGACGAGTGCTTACCCGTCTTGAAGTCCTTTTTAAACGACGAGGAGCAAGTTGTCAGAGACAGCGCGATTGTCGCATTGGACATGTACGAATATGAGAACTCCAACGAGTTGGAGTACGCAACGGTGAAGACGCACTAGGGTGCTTTTCTGAAATAAAGTCTCTGTAATTTGGTAATGTATGTGAAATATGCTATACTCTCTGTTCCAGTATTTTAAAAAAATCTTGAAGGGGACTATGTCCCGCCCACTGGGGGTAGTACAGGTTTGGGTCGGTGTAATGCAGGTGACTCGAGTTCCGAGTTTAATTGTTGGTTCTGAAACGATAGCCACAGTTCGTACAGGTGTAGAACACCGTGGCACCTTCATCGACCGATCTCAATTGCAAGGTATGGAACTGCATCTCGTCGTGTCCACACTTCGGACACTTCTCTTTGATGGTGGCACCTTCCTCCACCTCGTCGTTTCTCAAAGAAGTCCTCACAACAGACCTCTTCAGCCTCAACGCAGAAGGGAACGAGTCTTCTGATGACTCTGTGACGACCTTCAAGTTCGCAAACTTGTTACTGGGGTACGACTTCTTGCACACTCTGCAATCTAGGGTGGACTTTGTTCCAACCGAATCTAGTAAGTTGCCGCAGTCTGTGCAGAAGATCAAGGACCCAACAACGGACATTTCGGATATTGCTTCTTTCTTTTGTCGTAGGATGTAGCTCGCAGCAAGACGATGTTGTAGGTGATTTTTTTCTGCCCTCGGTTTTCCGCGTCAGCCTCATCGCATATCTCATCACATCGCATTTTTCAAATCCACCCCCGGATCTCACGTCAAGTCTCTTGTCACTAACAAAATGAGACAGAAGCGTGCAAAGTCATACAAAAAGCAGATAAACATATACCTACATACGTTCAAGTTCAGGGAGCCGTTTCAAACCATCGTGGATGACGAGCTAGTTCTTAACTGCACAAAGGCGTCTTTTGACGTAGTCAAGGGCCTTAACCGAACTATCCAAGCAGAGACGAAACCAATGATCACTCAATGTTGCATGCAAGCTTTGTATAAATCAAACAACCAACAAGCCATTGACTTGGCAAAAACATTTGAGCGGAGAAGATGTAACCATCCCCCCAAAGACCCGTTACCTCCCGCTGACTGCATTCGCTCCGTGGTTGACATCGAGGGCGTCAATAAACACAGATACATTGTTGCAAGCCAGTCCACTAGCTTGAGGAGAAAGCTCCGTGGCATTCCCGGTGTGCCGCTCGTGTTCATGAACAGGTCTGTCATGGTGATGGAACCTGCCTCTGATGCTACCAAGCGAGCAGCAGTGCTCAGCGAGAATGCGAAATTGAACGCCGGCTTGAACGATTCGAAGGTTGGATACGTCGATAAAAAGGAGCCAGGAACTGAAGCAAGTGTTCTGAAAAAGCGGAAGGGGCCAAGTGCACCCAACCCATTGAGTGTGAAAAAGAAAAAGCCGGAGCCAAAGCCAGGCAATCCGGCCGAGCCTCAAAAGACCAAAAAACGAGTTAGAAGACACGGGCGTACACGCAACGAGGTTCACGAGTCTGACAGCGTTGACCTGAAGAACGAGCATGCCAAAGAAGAAAGCGAGCCAACTAAGGAAGAAGGATCTACATAGCAACCGCACCATCAGTAACCAAAAATTCACTTAACTCTACGCGATAACGAAATCTTCTGTGTAATTTCCATTAATATCTATGACACTAACCAGAAGCCTCTCCCAAAATGGAAAAGTTGTTTGTTTGCGGTGGCAACTGAGGTTTTGCTTCGTCATTGATGTGATTCAATGTATCCTTCTTGAGAACCGTAGTCACATTATCATCAACAACACACACCTTGCAGTCAAAAGCAATATAGTTTTCCTTAAGAGATATCCGCAATGCTTTCAGTAGCTCAAAAAGCCTTTTCTCTTTCTCCTCGTTCATCTCTTTGAAGTTGTCGCAGGAGAGAGCAAATGTGGAGTCTTTTATCCAGTGGATAGATGCGTTTTCGATGTCGGGATAAGAACTCAACACTTTGTTGACATTCTTTTGAATGTCTTCCTTGGAAACACCAAAGTATACATCCAGGATCAAAACCGAATTGAAGAAACTGTTTTCCAAATCCATTTGCTCGATGCTTTCGAAAAAGAGCCTTTTCCTCTCGATCTCGTCTTGCTGATCAACAGTTTCTTTTAAAGTCATTGAAGGAATGACACTGACACTAGTGACGCAAATGAATACAGACCTCTGTGGCTCACTATCCTGAGATTCACAATACAATCTGTAGGCCAGTGCTAGCTCATGTATGAATTTCCTCTGCGGCTTATTCATGGGAGGGAAGTGAAGTGAATTTTTTGGATTGCGGTCGGCGGCCTCTAGGTCCCTGAAGTTAGAAACAAACGTCCTGATTTCATTTTCAAACTTCGTACACCAAGCTTTTTGTCTGCGGTAAGTACTCAAAGCTTCATCCGAATAAGCGTTCCAGGTCTCTTGAGCTTCCACATTGAATGCGGCACGTAATTCTTCTTCTCTTTTTGCGAGGGCACACTCTTCATCACATTCCATGATAGTACCGATCCGGCTCTTGCTTGCCGCGGAAGCATCACATGTAACAGTCGAGGTCAATCTCCCGCAGGCACAATGAATAGTAACTTTTTCGTTACACTTTTGAGCATCGCAAGCGTTCTTTTTCCAGTAGTGGCACTTGAGTTTGCACATGTGCGGACAGCTGTTCTTTATCTTCTTGCACATGAATTGACAGGACGATGGAGCAGAATGAGTACCATTTGTGCAATCGAGAGAACATGCCCGGTTACAGGGATGTCCACATTCTTTCTTGGCCACACAAATCCTCCCGCAAGACACTGTTTCGAGAGAACACAACACATTGGGAACGACTTTCGAGCCACAAGAACACCTCTTACTGACCTTCTCGGTACATTTCGGACATTGCTTGTCATCACCGTGACATCTGTGCAACTCCGGGCGATGACCACAAGCTTTCTCACGGACACATGGCTCTTGGCATTCTATTTTGGTTCCACACCTGACTGGAGCAGGAATGACAGTTTTCCCGCAATGGCAGACTAAGTCTTCGTTGCTGGACTCTAGGCAGGGTCCACAGGAGCCGGTGTGGCAAAGCGCCTGGCACCGGTGTTTTTGACACAGTAGCATTTGATTGCATAGCCGTGTGCATATGTGCGGCGACTCGATATTGAAAACCTCCTCATCAAGGTTGGACCGGATCCGGTTTCTGAGTTGCTTCTTCAATTCTCGCTCTCTTCGAAGAGCATGTTGCTCGTATTCGCAGCACTCTTCTCTGTGCCAATGCTTTCTACAGCTAAGTAGCGCTGTGCATTTGTGACGGCACTTTGGCTGGAAGCCTTGCTGAAGTGCTTTGCAAGGAACGATGAACGACGAGTTGCCGCAAGGGCATTTCACATCCACAAAGTTGAAGCACTCGCAAGGGCCCTCGTGACACTTTGCCAAACACTTGCACCCGCACGGAAGAAGTTTGTCGCAACGTTCGTCACACTCTGGCATGGGGTCGGTACACCGAGTCCTGTTGAGCGACTCCGCCAAAGTTTTACCGCAGTAGCAAGACTTCACAACGTCCGGCGAATACGGACAATGGGGCTGCTTGGCCGGCTTGGGCCGGCATTTCGATTCCTGTTGATGCACTCCACAATCAAAAGACTCGATAAGGATCTTGTCGCAGGCTGCCCCACCTAGGAACTCCCCGCTTTGGCCCGTGCACTTCTTTGGAACAATCGAGGAGCACTCAACGTCGAGGCGAGTGTCACCACAATAGCATGCAACATTAACAGTGCGGCGACATGGTCCACAGAACCCGGAGTGGCAGCCTTTGGTGCAGCCGTGTCCTAAAGTGCACACCTTGACGTCACATGGGGTATCGCAAGACCAACCAACCTCGTACGGCGTAACCAAGCACGGAAGCTGTTGCGAGTATTTACCACAGTGACACTGTAATACCGGCCCTAGCGCTCCACATTGCGGGTGCTCACCTGGGTGGCAAATCGATGAGCACGAGTGGACACAGTTGTCGTGCTTCGCGTTGCACACATTCCCACACGAAAACGGAATAATGCTGTTTGGCTTGGGGTTTTGCACGCGTCCACACCAACAGGTGAATTTCTTGGGGAGTTTAGAATGCTCGTGGTTGCAGGCTGGGCACCTCCATCTCTTGTTCGCCGTGGTCGACGATCCTTTCAGAGCCCAGTCCTTGATACACTCGAGATCATACACACGATAGCATTCCTCACAATTCCAGACCTCTGAGTGGCGGTCGATTTCGCACGTACACACTAAGCAGACGTAAGTACCCTCTTCTATCTCTTGTATGATGGTGGTGGAAATCGCCTCGGAATCCGCGTCAATGTCAGACTCGAGCTCGTCGGAAGTGTCGCTGTCGCTTGATGAGGTCAAGTTTTCTAGCGACACAACGCTGGAACTCTCCAACGAGGTTCCGTTACTTTCTTCGACATCATGTGCCATGCTCTCTGACTGCAAAACACGAATTTTCAAGTCTCGATGCGATAAGCCGGTCCTACATGCACACTCAGATCAACTCTGCCAGGAAGTGACATTGACATACAGAGGGTAGACATATGTACCGTATTCATTCATTGAAATATAATATAAACATAAGGAGGCCTTCCGTCAAAGGAAATTACGAGCCTATTCTGACACTTCTGCGCTTAAAGAAATTCATCACTTTACGAGCTGCTCCTGCTTCCTTGCCATTAACATAGGCGCTGGAGCCCGTAGGGGGTGAGACTTTCCTTGGCTTGCTGCTCGATGCATTGAGTGGGACAGATCCCTTGGCGCTCGAAGGCGAAGGCACATTGGCACCATTGGACGCCTCAAGAACTTTTTTGTTCGTGGACGAGATGCTTTGAGACGACGCGTTTGAAGAGTTGTAAAACGACAATATGCTGAACCTGTTCTTCTTCTTTGTTTCTCTGGCCTCTTTGCTCTCAGGAACCCGTGCTCTTGGCACTGCGGAAACCTGCTTGTTTTCTGCGTCTTCGGATCTAGCCTCATCGGGTTTAGCCGTCAGCGCTGTGGTTGGAGATTCAGTCGTTGTGGCAAAGGTAGGCAGCTGGTCAAGGCGAGGGGTCGTGTTCAGCTTGACTGGCAAAGCAGTGTTGAGCTTGCTCAACACAACAGGCTTTGTTTTGTCTTCATCCACGCTAGCAGAGGCCACAGGGCTGGGCTCAGCTAATTCCATAGCCTCCATTCTATCCTCCAAGTAAGTGAGTACAGAGTTTCGCTTGTTTTCCTGGTTTGGCAATTCGTTTGCCAAAACTCCATTGACGTTAATGGCTGTGACGACAGAGTTCCTTCTGTTGCCTGAAGCTAAGTTAGTCTGTGACCCAGGACTGCTTTGGCCACCGTTAATATCACTGGAGCTTGACTCAGACTCTAGATAATGCAAACTTTTTGTAGGTGAGCTGGAAAAGAACAGCGGCGCCGATGGATTAATGGGGCTATTGAACTTCATGTAGTCCAAGATTGTGGAAGAACTGCCATTGCCTAAGCTCATAGAATACGTCATGGAACTTGGGTGATAAGAAGTAGGACGAGGTTTCTTTTGAGAGTGTGGTAGCTTCTCCAAAAGTGGCACAATGTTCCGACCGGGCAGAGCAACAGTGTCATTGCCAAACTCGGTTCGCGTTGGGCTCTCGACAATTGTAGATATGTTACCGGTGTAAGTAGTGGCTCTGTTCAACTCCGCACGAGGCAGCAAGCTGATGGTCTGATCAGCATCGGCCGGGTTGTCATGCTCGGACACAATCGCCTTCAAGGCGTTGCTTGCAGATGAAAAGGATGCAGACATGGAAGCTGATTTGGAATGGTCGCGCTGGAAGCCTTGGGTCAGCTTGACAGGCAGAGAATCATCCAAAGCTGTCTGGACAGTCTTTGGAAGCGACGTGGAAGAAGACGATGCCTGGTTGTTTTCGTTGGGTGTAGCCACCACATTCGCAAGGGAGGAGGATGTAGTTGGGTTGGAATACGTGATGTTCGAATTGGATGCATAAGACCTTCCGTGGGGAGTCTTTGACGAGTTCATCATCAAGGCGGACGAGCTCGTAGTCTCGTTGAACATGCTGTAGCGCTTAGCCTTGTTCTGGCCGGCGAGGTGAGAAGATGTGCGTCTGTCTTTGCCATCGTTGGCAATGGAATCCCACTCCGGCTGCCTAATGGATAACAAGTTGGAGTAAGTGGAAAGCCACGGGTGGTTTCTGATCTCGTCCATGCAAATTCTCTTGGCGGGGTTAGGGACTATTATCTTTCTGAGCAAGTCTCTTGCCAAGGGAGAGATGTACTCCGGGAAAGTGAGCGGGTTGCTGCAAATGTAGTTGTATAGCTTCACGATGTCGGCGCCATCTTCGTTTTCAGCATCATCGTCGAATGGCAAGTAGCCTGCGAGCATTGCATACAATATGACACCAAGAGACCAAATATCCACTTTGCGACCAGCGTACGGGGACTGGGTCAAGACCAACTCAGGCGCCGCATAGCACGGGGAGCCGCACGAGGTCTTCATGTAGTCGTTCTTGGACTTGTTGTAGGAGTTGACGAAACCAAAATCGGAGATGATGATGTTTTTGTGCTTATCTAGCAAGAGGTTCTCCAACTTCAAGTCCCGGTGGACCAAGCCTTTGGAATGCATGTAGTCCACGCCGCTGACGAGCTGGGCAAAGAGCTTCTTGGCCACGTTCTCCTTGAGGTACTTTTGCTTCAAGATGTAGTCGAAGAGCTCGCCGCCCGACGCGTACTCTAGGACAATGCCAATGTATTTCCCGCTCTTCAAGACCTCAACAAGATTGACGATGTTGGGGTGGTTGAGGAGGCGCAAGGAGTTGATCTCGCGGTACACCTTGATCTCGGAATCGGAGTCCTTGACGATGGTGTCTCTTCTCATGAGCTTGATGGCAACCTGGCTGGGGTGCGAGCCGTCTTTTCGCCAGCCGAGCTTGACCTTGCCGAACTCGCCCTCGCCCAAGGTGGAGCCGAGCACATAGGCCCCGAACCGGACCTCGCGGTGCGTGCGTTTGGGGATGTCGGAGGGCTTCACGGCGACGGAGGCCCGGCCGCTGCTCGACCGGGACTGCAGGGGTAGGTTCTGGAGGTCGACGTTGTAGGTGCCGATCAGGTATCGTGTGGTGGTATCTGTGTAGGTGGACATTGTGGGGTCTGTTTGTGTGTGCTGTTTTGGTGATAAGGAACGAGGCTAGCAAGCAGCTGGCGGGAGAGGGTTGTGTGGGGCTCTGTGAGGATCCCGTCCTTGCCAGTGGTAGCGGTTGTGAGGAACGTGTGGAGTCGAAACCCGAGATAAGGAGCGGAAAGCGGCTTGGTCGTCAGGAAGTGATGGGACCAAGATTGGAGCAGGAATGTAATAGCCGGTGCGTGGAAAAAAGGAGGGACGCGTGGAACGGAAGAAAAGAAGGGTGTTTTAGCGGGAATCAGACGGCTAGTTGACGAGAAGAGTCGTTCGCATGTTTTTTTTTTGTTTTCTTTTCGTAGCTTGGGCTTTGTTCTTTCTCTCCGCCGTGCCTTTCAATGGAGATTTTCTCGCAGCTGTTTGTTTTCGATGCAGCCCGATACGGAAATAACTGCTGCTGCCGGCGGCGGCGTGCAGGCACGAAGGACCACATTTATCAGATTCTGACCAAAAGTACACAAGCCACGAGCAGAGGCCTGGCGCCGCTGAGCCGCTGTGCCCCGTGGTGGGAACGCCCCCTGGACAGAGAAGACGCTGGCCTGCTGTTCGCGGCTTGATCCGAGTCGGTGAAGTCTGCGTGGTGAGGAGCTTTGGCGCGCCCGCTGTAGCACTTGGCTACTGCTGCGAGGAGCGGAGCCAGGACACCGAGAACACCAGGGCGAACGGAAAAAAATGGCAGAAACACGTAGAGAACCGGAGCAAAGAGAATGGCGCGGGCGGAACTAGGCACACCCCACGGGCTCCTCCTTTTTGCTCTCTGTCTGTTCGCTTGGCCGCTGGGTTGGCCTTGGCCCCACCCTGGTGGCTATGAGCGCGCGAGAATAGGGTGGACCTGCGTGGCTGCAGATCCCACAGGCCCGACGTCATCGCCCACAGGCTGCGGAGGGGAAGAAACGGCCAAACCGTTGCGCCCAGGAACGGCCCCTATTCGTCTTTGACTGAACCATTGATGCCTGCCTCGCGAATTTAGCCCTCTCCCGATAATCATGCGACGCTACATTTTCACCACCAACTCCTCTTACCTTAACGTCGCCGCAGACGCTCGCTGCTACCTCTGGTGGCCAATCCCTGCCAATGTTTTTCCCCTTCACAAGTCCCCTCCGCTGAAGACGAGTCACGTATAGGCACAAACATGCCCAAACGCTGTCTGGTGCTCTTCCAGGCGGGGACGCTTCGCCGTTCGCTGCTCGCTACCTGCGCCGCACGCTGTCGTATTGTTCGCGCGAGATGCAACTACGCGAGGCAAACGCGTCGCACACAACTCCACGCTCCACCATGGCCAGAAAAGACAAACCCACGTCTTGGCTCCACACCCAGATCGTGTCCTCCGTGGGCAAGCCGATCCCCGCCAAGGAGCTCCTCGCGCGCTTGCAGAACATCGCGGACGAGTTGCTGTCGTTGGATCAAAACAGCGCCTCCACCGACACCCTCAAGCAGTTGGCCGCGGACTTGGCCCACCCCAAGCTACTAAGGCACAAAAACCAAGGCGTCAATGCGTTTGCGTGCTGTGCGATCGCCGACATCTTGCGGCTCTACGCCCCAGACGCACCCTACAGCCCCGAGCAGCTCTCGGCCATATTCGAGGCGTTCTTCGCCCAGTTCTCCCACTTGTGGAACGACGAAAACCCGTTCTTTTTGCAGCAGTGCTACCTCTTGAAGAGCATCGTCGAGGTCAGGTCCGTGGTCTTGATTGCAGAGCTCCCCGACGCCCAGAAACTAGTCTCGCACATGTTCGAGACAATGTACGGCGTGGCCAAGAAGGGCTTTCCTCTGAAGTTGGAGTCCTTGGCTTCGGACATGCTCTCCGAGACCATCTCGGAAGCCGACGCCATCCCTCAAAACGTCGTGTCTCTCGTTATCACAAAATTAACCGCATCCGCCGACTCGGATCTCACCGGGAGCTCTTCTAACATCTCCAACACTTCGTTTGCGTTCTCTTTGGCTGTGTGTGAAGCCAACACCGACAAGATGGCGCGCCAAGTCACCCAGTTGTTTTCTGAGATGCTCGACGACAGCGCCAAGTTTTCTGGTGACGAGAAGGACGACTTGCCCCACAAGGCCTTGGAGAAGATCCACACCTGGTCCGTCCAAATTTGGACGCACGTGCCAAACCTCATGAGGCCCGTCATGGGTCTCATAAGCGACGAGCTTAACTCAGACAGCGAGCAAGTCCGTGTCCTTGCAACGAAGACCATCGGTGACATGATTTCGTCGCCCTCGAGGCTCAACACAGGTAACTCAGCGCTCATATTTGTTACGAACCACAGGGATACTTGGATCAACTGGTTGAAAAAGTCCTCTGACGTGTCTCCTGCGGTTCGTTCGAAGTGGGCCGAGCTGCTTGTGGACGCGCTTTCTCTCCAGAACACCACAGAGATCAACTCGGACCTTTGTGTCAATCTCTCAAAATGCATCGTGGACTCCAACGAACGCGTACGTTTGGCAGCCTGCACCACTATTGAGGCTCTTCCCATCGAAGTTGTCACGACTAAAGTCTGTGATAAGACAAATTTGGAGAGCTTGTTTGTACTCATCAGGGAAAAGCACGGCGAGATCAGAAAAAAGGCAATCAACATTTTGGCCAATATTTATAACTACTATATGTCATTAAAGACGAGAGACCAAGTCGTGGACCTTGGTATCCATGATCAGAGTGACATACGGGAGATTGAATCCCTCATCCTGGTCTCAATCCCCAACCAGTTGATCCAATTGAACTATATTAACGACAAGTCGATTACTACTTCCGTGGATATTGTTCTTTTTGAGAAGCTATTGCCGTTTGAGGACGATTCAAACAGAAGGGTAAAGAGATTGTGTCTTCTCTTCCAGGCCTTGAACGAAAATAGCAAAGCTGCTTTTACGGCAGTAAACGCCAGACAAAAGAAGAATGCCGAGGTCATTCTCAAGTTTTTGGATATTATAGAAGAGTTTTCCTCAAGGGCATATACCGATCTCGAGAATAAGGAAAATCATTCAAGTCCAACTAAACTGAAGGAGATCCTTTCTTCACAAGTCGATAGAATCATCCAATGGCTCAGCTTATCATTTCCAGACGGGCTCAATACCTACGAATGCTTCGAAGTGTTCTTCAAACTTAAGAACATGAGGTTTGTGAACTTGGTCAAGAACTGTATTAACTCGCAGCTGGACTACAAAACAGTGAAGAATTCGATCAAGGAGCTTTTGGCAAAGTTCAGTGAAGCGAAAAACATCAAAATTCCTGGCGAGCCCAACTCCGTGTCTACCTCCGATATGGTCTCCAACTTCAAGATTTTACTTTACAGATCCTCCTCGCTTCTCTACAATAAATCGAATATTGGAGAGCTAATCAAGTTTTCTGACGATCCAGAGTCAGAATTCAAAGGAGTTTCAAACGAATTAATTAAAACTGTCGCATCTAACTCCCCTGGTGCTTTCAGAAGCCATGTCCAGCTGTTGGTTCGCATGATAAAGTCGAAGTCTGTGGAAACCGTCGAGTTACCTCTTTTGCAATCGCTTCATCAAGTCTTGAAGCGTTTTCCTGAGTGTTTTGTTGATCACGATCCTTCATTTTGCGAGCAATTGCAGACCATATCGAAGACGGGTAGCCCTGATCAGGCCAAATATTCTATAAAGATTATTGGCTGCTCAGAGCAAAAAGAGTTGATAGTCTCTGAAATATTAGAGTCTATTTTGCCACTTCAAAGCGAGGATCAACATTTCGCAACACACCTTTCGGTGTTGGCAGAGCTTTACCTCGTCAGCCCCTTCTCTTTAAGCGAGTATTCTAAGAGCATAAATAGTGTTGTTATCGAAGAAGTGCTCAAGAAGAACAGGCTAGAAAGTGTTGCAAGCATCGAGAAGTTGAGCTGGATAGATGATGAACATTTGGGTGAACATAAGATTCTCAAAGAAAAGCTTTTGGCGCTTCGTTTCATTACCAACAAGTTGAGATTTGTGGCGCTCCACGAGACCAGCGACCTGGTAACGATAAATGCTGCCAAAAAGCCCCTCATGTTATTGGCGAACGTGATATCGAGCAATGGAGAGATTGTTAAATCTAAGATGGACATGTCCTCTGTTAAGACTCCAACTCCGTATAGGCTGAGGCTCAGATTGACCGCGGGGTTGATGATTTTGAAACTTGCTAAATTCAGCTGTTATGATAAGTTCATGGATGAGACAATACTTCAAAGGTTGATTCGCTTATTACACGATGAACGTTTGCAAGTTCGAGAAGGACTCTTGAAGTCCTTGCAGAAGTATCTCCAGCAAGACTCAATTTCCGAGAGATTTTTGCCCCTTGTATTTTTCATGGGTCATGAGCCGGATTTCAATTTAAAGCAGAATGCCAAAACGTGGATCGCATCTCAACATAAGAAGGCAGAGAACAGAAATGATACACTTTACGAGAAGACATCAGTGAGACTTGTGCATGCGCTAGCACACGAGGAAAGATTCCTCGCCTTGATGGAAAAGCCTGAAGATGAGCTGATACCTAAAGAAGTGAGTGCATACCTCTATGTTCTGAGCTACGTCTCACTATATATCGAGACAATTGCTGATGAACGGAACATAAGTCTACTTTACTACTATGTGAGTCGCGTGAAGCAATACAAAGACAACTTGGCCGAAGAAAGCCAATCTGTTGATGGCGTGAATGTGTACCGTATTGCAGAATTGTTCCAGCTTATGTTGAAGGAGTTGGCAGATTCAAAGTCATGGAGCATAGAGACATGGCCCAGAAGGCTCAATTTGCCTTCGGATATATTCACACCGATCGATGATTTCCAGCAGGCACAGGAAGCCATTTCTCGCGTTTACATTGCCGATCAGATTCAGGTCGATTTGCGGCAAGCCATGAAAAGACCCAAGTCGTCAAGCGCCGCAAGAAAGAGGCCACATCCAACCGAGAAGGTTCCTAGCGCAGCAAAGCCAAAGAGGACCAAAAAGAAGGCCATCAAAACCAAGCCCTTGAGCCCCAGCGTCTCCTCAAGAAGAGCTTCTTCCAGGAGAAGCCTGAGGACTCCTAGGGTTTACTATGGTGAGCTCGATTCCGGGAACGAATCCATCGAAAGTGCAGACATGGATCTGTCTGATTCTGACGTTTGAAGGAACTAAAGCTCACACGTCAAATTTACTGATAATTTTTACTTCTGATAATGCATCAAATTCAACTATCCATAGGCTTCAAGCTATTGAAGTTTCCAGACTTTAGATCATCCGCTAGAACTTCTAGTCGCGTAGCGGCGGGATATTTTTTCTGCTTTCCGACGGGAACCCAGCTTCGAGATATTAGCCAGAAAATCTTCGAGGCCTGGTTTCCATACCTTTGGGCGAATTGTTTTGCGGCTGCCTCCCACCAATTCGAGACGGCAAAGAAATGTAGGTTGGTCAAAAGATCGGCAGGCGTATTTAAGATTCTCGCGATCACCTTCCATTGGGAAGCAATGCTAAAGAAGTCAAACTTCTCCGAGCCGGGGGTCACACCCATCACAGCCCACACAGAGAATATGCCGCCAACCCGCTCGTCGTACTTCACGTCGCTCTCCCACTTGCCGTCTAGCTTCTTCCAGCCCATCCGTACGCGGCCCTCCTCCGTGTCAATGGAACCGGTATATCCAATGGTCAAGCTGCACTTCTTTGCGAAACGAGCTTCCAAAAAGTACAGTAATCCCTCCACATTGCGCAAAAGATTAACAGCGAGCCCCGCTATCGGAAGCGCGGCGGTGGGCTTCACCGGAACCTCAGTTTCTGCTTGCGACACGATGGCTTTCAGGACGAAATTTAGGAGCCACTGGTGGGCCAACTGATTCAGAGCTGAGGACCTGAGAAGCTCGATTATGTCGTTGGATATGGTATGTAGCTGCCGTGTTGAGTTGGACAACTGGCCAATTTTGACGGTGATCTTTCTTTTCGTTACACCGATGGCTTTCTTCAACTCCTTGTCCGAGTTCATTTGGCCGACGACATTCTTCTTGATGTCCTCGATGTCTTTCCGATACTTGAGTAGGTCACGCAAAAGGTCACTTTGGCTGGTGTAGCCTTTGACTTTCTTTGCCTCTGCCTCTGCCTGGGCCTTCTTCTGCGCTGCCAACTTCTCCTGCTCGAGCTTCTTTGCTCTTTCCGCAGCCAACCTCTCTTTCTCCAACCGCTGCTTCTCCTTCTCCAAGCGTTCCTTCTCTAATCTCTCCTGCTCCTTCCTGGCCCTCTCCTTCTCCTCGTGTTCCTTGCGCTTGCGCTCCAAGGCTTTGTTATACTTTTCGATGGTGCTCTGGACGTCTAAGCTTAGCAGCCGGAACTCGTTGTTGAGGCCGGTATCAAGGGATTGCAAGCTGGTCATGGCCTGGCGCTTGGCATGGGTCGTGAAGCGCTCCACGTCTCGTGACTTGCTCTCGATATGCTGAGCAAGTTGCCGAAGATAGGCCGAGTTCATATCAACCAACGACTCGTTTAGCTTGTGGAGGGCAGACAGCCGAAGCGGGCCACGTTCGGGGCCCGAATTGAGGGGTGGCGGCTTGGGGAGAATGTCTCCCGAAACCCGGAGCGCCACGTCGGCCTCGTTTTCTTCTAGCGGGAGGCCGTACCTCATGGAGTTCTGCCTAGCTGTTGGTGATGTGAACACCGCGAACGCGCAGGTGTGGAGCAGAGGAAGGAAGGTAGAGGAAAGGAGAAGGAGAACAGGAGGAAAGCAGAATTAAGAAGAGAGAAGAGGGGAGAGAGAATCAGGAAGCAGAATAAAAGAAATAGAGAAGAATAGAGAATGAATTGAATAGAGAATGAATTAAATAGAGAAAATAGGAGAGATAGAAATAAAGAACAGAGGAAAGTAAGAGGTTAGATCGGTGATCGGCAGAAGCCCGTGACACCAGCAACAGCGCCTATCCAGCACGGCCGGCTCCAGCACGTAGCCGAGCTGGCAGCTGTGCAATTGAAAACAGGTCTACTATCTAGTTCACAGATTTTGCGTGGGCCTGGTCTCCAGCTTTTTCGCGCAGAACAAAATTTTCACGTCTAGATAACTCGGCACTACGATGAAGCAGTGGGTCAGACTTTTCTCCAGCACCGGAGCAAGGTCCAAGAAGTACTCCACCGTGGAGCCGGTCCACCACCTAGTGAAGATCAACAAGGCGGCGCTATCGCCAAGGTACCAGCCGCTCTTGAAGCCTAAAGACGACATCGAGTCCATAGGCTACAGGCCGTACGACATCGGCCAAGACAGGCTCCGGGAGCACTACGAGAACACGTTGCAGAGCGACTTGTTGTTGCATTTCTTCGACCACTCGAACGAGACCATCGAGGGCGCCAAGCGCCGAGACTGGGGCTCCAGCTCGCCGTATGCATTGTACCGTGCGCTGAGGAAGCCCAAGGGCTCGCCGCGGGCCACCCGAGACATCAAGCCGGTCACGCCCAGCACGGTGCCGGAGCTCACGGGCATCGTGCTCAACTTGTACTGCAAGGAGGCCTTGGAGTACCCGTGGCTCAACATCTCGGCGCGGTTGCAGCTCGCGCAGATCACAAACGTCAAGCCCAAGCAGTTGTACAACAAGTCCAACGTCTTGCAGTGGAAGGTCCGCCAGGGCAAGCCGTGCGGGTGCAAGGTCGAGTTGACGGGCAGGGACATGTCGCAGTTCTTCTCCACGTTGACGGAGATTGTGTTGCCGCGGCTCCGGTTCTTCAAGGGCATCAGCAACAGCTCGGGCGACAAGGCCGGCAACATCACCTTCGGAATGGACCCGGAGGAGGTCAAGTACTTCCCGGAGATCGAGAACTTCCAGGAGTTGTACCCCAACCTTTTCGGCTTCCACATCACCTTCAAGACGTCGGCCAGGACCGACGAGGCTGCCCGCACGCTCTTGAGCTCCTTGGGCATGCCCTTCTACACCCGCCCGCGCAACCTGTAAATAGAAAGAAGCCCCGTGGATGCGCAGCTGTAGGCTACGAGTTTGGCCAGTCCGGTTTCCCGGGCTCTGGTTTGCCGTACTTTGGCTTGCCGAGTTCTGGCCGTGTATAAGTGCAAGTAGGTGCGGAACCTCACGACGCGCATGGCTCTTCTTTCGGTCGTTCACGAGTATTCGGTTCTCTACTCGTCCAGGATAGTGCAGAAAGACAAGCGATGGAGTGACGGCCGGCTCCGGTTCTACGAGCTCAACAACAAGATCGAGGTCTACAACGACGCCATGCTACTCGTGGCCAGCGACTTCTACCCGCACCAGTCGCGGCGGCCGGTGGGCAACGGCGTGTTTGACGAGGGCCGGCTGTACAAGTTGCCGAGCGGCAAGCTCTTGGTCGAGTTCGGCGAGTACCTCGGCTCGTTCGAGCGGGACCTCAGCGGCGTGTTCTCCAAGAAAGAGGCGCCGCTGGACGCGCCGGTGCCCAGGCCCGTCCAGGTGAAAGCGGAGCCAATTGACATGAGCATTCTCGGGCCCCCGGCGGGCAGGCCCGCCGGGCCACAGGAGCACGCCAGGCCCCAGCATCACAAACCCCAGCACTTCAAGACGCAGCCCACCGCGCCCCAGCCGAGAAGAGTCGGGTTGGCGAGGGTGCCCAGGCGGCCTGGGACAGGGCCGGTGAAACAGGAGCCGCTTGGCCAGCCCCGGTCGGAGTCCGAACTAGATGTGTTGGACCGGCGGGGAGCCAGGTTCGCTGGCCGCATCGTCCCGGGCTCCAATCGGCTAAGCCAGAGGCTACGGCGCGAGCTTAACACAACGCAACAGGGATTCTGAGACACGGCCAGGCATACGGGCACAGAGGGGCCGGCAGAGGGCGCCGGGTTACGAGGATCTGAGACACAGATCGAAGACGGAGGTGGGTACAGGTTGACACACGCGGGTGTGCCCAAACGGGCTGCGTTGGCCTGATTGCGCAAGCAGTAGCAGACCATCTCCTGCATCAGCGGGGTGGGGCCTGGAGGAAGGCTTGTTCAATAGCTTATGTCTCAGATTGGCCCAAACACCATCAGTCAGCATGCTGGCCGCATCACACATCGGTGGCCAGCCCAGCCCATTACCTCGGTGTTGGCTCGCGCCCACGTTGGCGCTGCCTTATCGCACGGCGCCCGCAGTCCGCAACATTGTTATCGCAGCCGCAGGGCCTTTTGGGGTGCCGTAATTTCACCGGTAATTTCCAGGCGCTGGTGCAGGGGCCACTGTCCGTCCTGCTTGATAACCGTTGCGGTCCACAGGCAATTCCGTTGCACCGCTGCCTCCCCTCTATCTGGCGTTGGCCACTAATTTAGCAGGCAGTAATTAGCAGGCGGACCTACTTATTAGCAGGCGGACCTTTTAAATTAGCAGCCGGATCCCAGCTCGATGTGCTACGCTGCCCGTCGCATGCGGCGCCCTGGCCCTGGCTGCCTACGATCGCAAATGACTCTCAGCCACACAAACTGCATCGAAGGTGGGGCCGCCAGGTGCAAATTAGCGTTCCACTGGGTCACCAGGGTTCCATCTGAGCCGCCAACGTGGGGAGCCTGCCAAGAACTGCATGTTGGCCGCAGGCGCCTCCTCCACCACCGGCCGCGTACAGCTGGCAGCGGGCCCTGGCCGACCGAAGTCTTAGCAGAGCCTCCAGATTACATCGCTCCGACCGGCATCGGCGGGCTCCGGCGGCCTGCCCGCGAAAGTCTGCTTTTTGTTCTGCTCGAAAAGTTGGAGCGGGCCCTAGATGGCTGCAGCACACGTGCGCGCTCATTTTGACGTATGGACGGACTCGATATACAGGCGGGCAATTCCTGCAATCGTAGCAGTGTTCCGTAGACTTAAAGATTACCCTCCGCATAAACAGCTCCAACACATCCTGCTCTCTCCCGTACCGCAGCTTGTAGCGATCTTGCGTTGTCCAGCCCAGCTTGCCCGACTGCGCTCTGCTCTAGCCCAGAAAATCCCGGTGGTGCCTGCCTCTAGCTGGTCCCGGTCACACCCGCCTTTTGCGCCCAAATCCACACTGCGCTAAATCCTCCCTCACGCCATCGCCAACAACAGCACACGGAACCCCACCCGCTCCGCGTCCCCCAAAAGAAGCACACAAGCCCCTGTTCCGCCCGCACCCCACGTCTGCCCGGCGCTGCTGCTTGTCCCATCATTCCCCATCCTTTGCACGCCTGCAAGCCCGACAAACATTTTTCTCAAATACCGATGGAGGCCACAGATCGTCCATGAGCTTGATATTGTCCCCCCACTCCAACCCCATGTCCTCGACTACCTTGGAAAAGAGACACAACTCCCCGTCGTTCCGGCCCCCGTCGTCCCTAAGATGTGGGCCGGAAAACGCCCTGCGGCGGCCGGACCCCCCGGACCAGAGCCCGGATGGCGACTCGGCTCCAAAGAACGCCGACAACGGCCTAATAGACCCGTTCTTGGCGCAGTACATGAAGCCCACGAGCTCCATCAACCACGAGCTCTATTTCAAGTCATTAAACAAACAAGTTCGCATCCAAAGCTCCGACTACTACCAGAAGTACTTGAGGCAAACAGAAGTCATCGCCCCCCGGCCCCTCCCCCAAAAGCATGAACGGGCACCGTCGGCGCTAGCCGAGGAGCCTATCTCGGCCACCGATGTCGAGACGAAGGACCCCGCGAAGCATCCGCCCACGCTCCGGCGGCGTCGTCAGGCTGGCCCTGATACATCGCCCCAGCCCGGCCCCAAACGATCGCACTCGGAGCTTCTCACCAAGGTGTTGCCGTCCCTGTTCCAGGACTGCCCGGTGCCCGATCTCATCAGCTTGCTCTCGAGAATGATCCACTCGTTGATCAACTTGAACGACCAGAGCGTGCCCGCGTCGATCTCGGCGCCGTTCTCCTCCGAGCCAAACGACTCCGAGCAGAAGAAAAAGCTACTAACGCGCTACCACTCGCGCACCCCTCCGGCGATCTCCATCCACACATACCTTAGCCGTCTCGTGCGGTTCAACAACTTCACGCCGGGGACCTTGCTATGCACCATCTACTACGTCGATCTCTTGTCCCACAACTTCCAGCCGTACTTCACGTTGAACTCGTGGACAGTGCACCGGTTCCTCCTTGTTGCCACCATGCTCGCGCAGAAGGGCCTTGAGGATTTCTTCTACACCAACGACCACTACGCCAAGGTGGGCGGCGTGGCCTTGACGGAGTTGAACTGCCTCGAGCTTGACTTCTTGACGAGAGTCAACTGGAAGGTGGTTCCCGCAAAGCAGATCCTGCCGACGCAGACCTCCATCAGATACGCCAAGGAGGTGCTAGACCTCTACTACTGGCAGCTAGTGAACCTCATGGGAAAGAACGTCACGGACGAGAACAACACCGTGTATGTCATCAAGGCGCATGACCAATGAGTGCCGGAAAAAACGTGTAGTCTGTATTTATGTTACACAGAACCAAGCGTTCGCCAAAAGTAATAGATATTCACATCTGAAGCGTACTCCAGTAGCCCAATTTTGGTCTCGCGTTTCGCGGCCTTCTGGTCGCGGCCCAACCCATCGAAAGAAACAAGCTCATGTTGACTTGGGCTGGCCGATCCGCCATAGGCGCCCGGCTCTGTCGGTGCATGTCCTCGCTACCGCCTTTGCGGCCCACCCTTGACAAGTTTGAGTTCCCGTCTGCGACTCACACGGTGAAAGAAATAGGCGCACACACCGCCGGCCGGGTCACCATACACGGCCATTTGCACAAGAAGCCCCGGATCCAGGCCAAACGGAGCTTTGCCGAGCTCAGAGACACCAACGGCGACATTATCCAGATACTCCTTTCGCCCGAGTCGACCTCCGCCGAATTCTTCGACCAGTTGAAGAGAAGCAGCCCAGAAGATGCCGTGTCTGTGACTGGGCTCGTGCAGACCAAGAAGACGAAGGACTCCGGCGAAACAGCGTACGAGGTGGTCGTCTCCAGCTTCCAGACGCTCAACTCCGCGGGCCTCGATGCGGCCCGTTTGGACCTGCTCAAGCACTCCAGCCCAGCAGACCTCCCGCCGAAATTCCGCTACCTACAATTGAGAACACCGTTTTTCCAGCATGCGTTGCGCACGCGCAGTAAGGTCGCAAACTTGGTCCGGAAAACGTTGATCGAGGACCACGGCTTCACGGAGATCGAGACGCCGTTGCTCTTCAAGTCGACTCCCGAGGGCGCACGCGAGTTCTTGGTCCCCACCCGGCTGCCCTCCCGCTTCTACGCGCTCCCGCAGTCTCCTCAGCAGTACAAGCAGATCCTCATGAGCTCAGGCTTCACCAGGTACTTCCAGATTGCCAAGTGCTTCAGAGACGAGGATCTCCGTGCCGACAGACAGCCCGAGTTCACCCAGGTTGATCTTGAGCTCAGCTTCATCAACAACCGCACCCAGGTCACTTCTTTGGTCGGCAAGCTCGTCCAGTCCGTTTGGGCAAATACATCGCTGTCTCCGGTGTTGTACGTTGGCTCGGATGGCTGCCTCCACAATGTCGCAAGCGGGCAAGAAAAGAGCCATCCGTTCCAGGAGCTAACCTACCTCAAGGCAATGACCATGTATGGCCTGGACAAACCCGACTTGCGGTCCAACTTGGCCTTTATAGATCTCTCGAGGTTTTTCCGCTCCACGAGGGCCGCAGACGAGTTCCCCTTCGTGGAGGCCTGCGTGCTCAAGCAAGCACTTCTGGGCGAGTCGTCAAGCTTGAAGAAGCTCAACGACCCGGCTAATTACACCCGGCGCAGACCCTACGTCGTGCGTATCACGTCCGAAGATGATGCAAAGAACTGGTACAAGCTGTTTGTTGAAAAGAATGTCATCACTTATGGCCCCGAGTTCTCGCAGGAAGCCCTCGAGACGTTGCTCGATCTTCGCACGGGAGATGTGATTGCGTTCTCCACCCGAGCAGAGTTGCCGTGCGAAAACCCCACGCCTTTGGGCAGATTCAGACAGCTTGCAATCGAGCACTTTCCCTCGAGGTGGAACAGGCCCATTGTTTCGAGGGACGGGTCGCTCACCGCAGACTACAACAGAGACGACGTTTTCGTTGGGTCGTGGGTGGTGGACTTTCCGTTGTTCACACCAAACGAAACTTCGCCGGGCTCAGACTCGGACTTCCCGACTTACAACAGGGACGATCTCCTGTCTACGCACCATCCGTTCACCATGGCGAAGAGCGAAGATTACGAGCTTTTGGCTACCGACCCTCTAAAAGTACGTGGGGAACACTACGACTTGGTCATCAACGGAGTTGAGGTAGGAGGCGGCTCCCGCAGAATCCACGACCCTGCGCTACAGCTCTACATCTTCGAAAACATCCTCAAGATCAAGAATCACCACGAGCTTTTTGGCCACCTTCTCAAGGCATTGGAGTTGGGATGCCCTCCCCATGCCGGACTAGCCCTAGGATTCGACCGCATGTGTGCCATGCTTGTTGGGAGCTCAAGCATCAGGGACGTCATTGCCTTCCCCAAGAACCAATCCGGCTCGGATCCCGTGGTGGAGAGCCCCACCGACGTTCCAGCCTCTGTTTTGGAAGAGTATCACATCAAAAAGCTACACCTGTAAATAGTCATATCACCAAATGCAAATATACTTTACTCATCTATGCTTTTCTGTTACAATCAATATCTAGCGATTACGTCCCCTAACTTTGGTCCTCTTCGAAGCTGAGAAATGGTCATCAGCCTTCCGTTTACCATTTTCCTCCTGCTGCTGCTTCTGTTTGTAGAGCTTCTCCATTTTCAACTGAATTGGAGTCTTCTTCGGCACAGCGTCTTCACTCAGCCCAGCCTCGCCGCGGTATTCCTGCTCTTGCGCTTTCACCAATGACTTCCAATCGTATTTCTTACGCACAAACAACTCCATAGACCAGTTTTTCCACACCAAGCGTCCGTAGGTACTTTCCTTCACCTTGTGAGACTCCGCAGACAACTCAGATCCGATTCTGTCTTTGTACATGGGCAAGAGAACCGTGAAGTTCCAGAGCTTGTCCACAATGTGAGAGCCGTACGAGTTGCATGCCAACTCAGAGATATGGCCGAGAAAGAGGTTCAAGAACTTCTTTCTCTGGATGAGAATGTCCTGAGTTTCACCCTCGGAAGCGGGTTTCACGACTAGCGCATGTTCGACGACGTGTGAGAAAACTCCGTGGAAACACATCTGGATGAATTTCTCCAGCAGGAGAGCCATGAAGTTGAACCAGGAGCAAACAACAAAGGAGTAGTCGTATTCCATCAACTTTTCCAAAAACAAAGCCCTTCTTCTTTCCTCGGCAGTGGGCCAGTCGCCGCGCGTGTTGCCCAACGTGGAACCAGTCAATTGAAGGACATTTTCAAAGAGCTCACTGGTGGTGTCATCGCTGGGACTAGCGGGGTTGTAGTTGGGCGCGAACTTGGTAAAGAACTGGCCAACGAGCTCGTCTCTTTGGTAGTTGTGTCTCGAGATCGAGGCCTCGATGATGGACTTGGCCAAGTCGATATTTTGGTTTGTGGAAATCGACACGAGGTCTGGAATTTCGGGGATAATCGTATCTAGGATGAACTCGACTTCACCAGGCTTTAGCTTTTGCAAAAGAGCTTGAACAATGTAGACGCCGGTGGTTGAACGTTTTGCCAACTTCAAGATCCGGTCTTTCATGTACAACTTGTACAAGCGCTCGATGTACTTCATCCGTGTGCCGTCGTTCTTGATGACCGCCTCCAAAAAGTGAGAGCCAACGCTATCGGAGAGAAGATACTCGACGAAAGCCTCTTCGCCGGGGTCTTTGCCTTCTTTCTCGCCCTTGAAGATCAAGTGCCATATGGTGCGGTCTCTGTCGAAAATACCCTCGACCTGCAAGATGAGCTGGAGCACAGGGGATGCGATTTTGTGGATTGCCAATTCTCTGGCCGACTTCGTGTCCAATTTGGCCGACACAGCAGTCACTATGTTCTGGAGCTCGGCCTTGAAGGATGGTGGCACCTGGTACGCGCGGTCAAAGTCTTCGTTGTCTTTGATTTCGATCATCTTTCTTGCAATTTTCGACTTCTTCGAGCGCAAGACCGAGTTGGAGACCGTGGTGGACGGCAAGGGCTTTGCAGATGTGATGAGGACGAGAACCCGCATGACGTGGGACGCATATGGGTGGCTGATCATCGACGACCAGTATGGAGAGAACAGCAGGAGCATCTGGATGAACATGGACTCCATGGTGGTGGTGGACACAAAGTCAGGCTCGTCCAGGTCGCCCTCGTCGTCCTCCGGAGCGAGCTGGTAGTCGTTTGCGAGCTCCTTTTCGATCAACGCCGCGGATCTCACCGAGAGCGTCTCCAACACGTGGGATGCATACTTGTGGTGGGCCAAGGCCGGGAAATGGTCCTTGAACTGATGGAAGATGTGCTTCAACTGCCTGTCGGACGCATCCAAAACAAGACGCTCCATGAGCTTGGAGCAGATTTGGTTCGTGACCAACTTGAGCTCTTTTCCCTTGCACTCCTCCAACACGGACCGGATGAAGCCCGCCCGTTCCTCGTCGGAGTCGAAAGCGTTGTCGTTCAACGTTGACTCAGCCTGCTTGAAGTAGTCGATTTCGCTGGAGTCCACCAAGCCGTAAAAGACTGTGGTGAATTCCTGTGGTTGGGACTCGGTAGGCCCGTCGCCGTCCTGCGAGGCCTGGTCCTCCTTGCTCTCGGCTGGCTCGCCGCCCTCGGCTATTCGTTCCTTGAAGACGGTGGCGTTATGCCGGCGTCCCCTCTGTTTGGCCATTGTGGAGGGTCTATCAGGGAGAAAGGTGATTACTGGAAAATTTACTGAGCGATGAGGCGTGTACAATGCGCACTAGCGATGCGATGCGAAAGTAGAGGAGGCACATCACAGCGGGGCTGTTGATCTCTCTGTATTAAACAATCACTGGGTAAAACTTTTCACTTACAATTTGGTCTGCGTGATGCCGTTCTTCTTGAGGAGATCGGCCTCGAGCGCACGCGACTTCTTGTGGCTGGGGAGTTCCACAAGGTGCTCGTGCCACTTGATAAGATTAGGGTAGTCCTTGACGAAGTCGGGGCTCACGCCGAACTCCACGAACCTCTCAGCATTTCCAAAAATGTTGTTGTTGAGCGGGTAGTCGAGCATGAAGTCGGCCGCGGTCAAGGTGTTGCCCACAAAGTAGCCGCCGCCCTTCTTCTCCAACTGCGAGTCCAAGAACTTGAGCGCAGTGAACACCTTCTTGAGGTAGAACTGCCTGTTGATCTGGGAGGTGATGATCCGCACCATCCAGCCAGCGCCGAGCGGCGAGCGCTTGATGGCAAAGTAGTTCACCAAGAGCGAGACGATGTGCGGCTGCAACGTCCCCTCCGCGAAGTGCAAGTAGTAGTCCACGAGCACCTGGTCGCTCTCCGTCTTGGGCGTGAGCTTGCCCTCGGTGTCGAAGTTTTTGATCAAGTACAGGAGGATGAGCCCGGACTCCGCCAACACGATGGGCTCCGACAGCGCGTCCTTGCGCACCTCCACCACGGGCGACAAGCCCAACGGCCAGACCTTCTTCAACTCGGGCGGCGCCAAGAACTGCGGGGTGCGCTCGTAGAACTTCACCTCGTACTTGAGGCCCAATTCCTCCAAGAGCCAGAGCACCCTGGACGCTCTTGATTCCTCGAGGCTTGGTGTTAGTAGGGGCAAGGGCACGCAATTGCGGCGGCGAACGTACTAGTGCAAAATGATGGTTGGTTGTGTCATGGCTAAGCGATCTGCTACTTGAGTCGGAAGCTACCAGCTATTAATACTTGTGACGGGTAGAGAAGGGGTATGCCATGTGATCCTCGTGCGGCCAAGACGACATAGCCGTGCTGCGCACAGGGCCCATTGGTTGCTACATTCGCCACGGCAAAACGCGCCAAAAAAAAACAAAAACCCGAGCACCGTTGCGCCTGTTGCGTCCACGTCCGTTGCAGTCTAACCGACGAACGCCGAATTCCGCTGCTCGCTGCTACGTTGCTTGCCTCCCCAGCCAACGGCCCAATCCGACCCCGCAACCGGGCTAGGCGCGCTCGCAGCCAGGTGCCCGTGATGAGATGGGCCGCTCACGCAGGACTCTCAAAAAAAGTCCGATGCCTCGCATCTAGTTTTCTATAGAAAAGCGAAGATGGCCTCCGAAAAGTACATCGAGTCGTTGGTGCTAGACGCCACGCCCTTGATCACGCAGTCAGCCTCGGCGTTGCAGCAGCATGCGTCCAGGTTCTACACCACGCCCGGAGTCCGGGCAGAATTGAGAGATGAGCACGTCAGGAACCAGTTGCTTCTCTGGGGAGACGCTTTGCAGGTCAGACAGCCCAAGCAGGCGTCCATCGACCGCGTGAGCGCTTTTGCAAGGTTGACGGGTGACTTCTCGGTCCTCTCCCTCAACGATATCCACATCATCGCCTTGGCGTACGAGTTGGAGGTGGAGCACCACGGCGACGGCCACTTGCGGAAGTACCCGGGAGAGAACACCGGATCCGACCAGAAAGAGGGCCCCAGGCCCGCGACACACAGGCCCAGACCCAGAACCATCGAGCCTGCGCCCGAAGACGAGCCCGCGGCCGTGGATGACGACGGCTTCCAGGTTGTGACACGGAAAAAGAACAGAAAGCCCCACAAGCCCCGGGCCGTGCCTCCAAAACACGAAGAGACAGAGAGACCCACGGAGAAAACGACAGCAAACGAGGAGCACACACAGGAACCCACTCCAGTTGCAAATAGCGAGAAAGGAGCACTAGAGGACAACGAAAAGGCCGAGGCCGCGGAAAGCACACTCCAGGAAGAGTTCAACGAGGAAGACGACGACGGAGACTGGATCACCCCGGCCAACCTCCAGGAGACCATCTTGAAGGACAACAACGAGTCTGTCCAGGACACGCGCAGAGAGGAGCCCATCGCGGTTGCGCTATCGACGGGGGACTTTGCGTGCCAGAACGTGTCGATGCAGCTCGGGCTCAAGCTCATGAACCCTGTATCGGGCAAGCAGATCAAGCGGGTCAGAAACTACATGTACCGGTGCCACGCGTGCTTCACGATGGTGCCGATGCCAAAGACGGGCGAGGCAAAGCACTTCTGCCCCAAGTGCGGCGGAAACACGTTGCTCCGGTGCGCGGTGTCGGTGGACCAGGCGACCGGCAAGGTCACGCCCCACCTCAAGAAGAACTTCCAGTGGATCACCAAGGGCCAGGTATACTCCTTGGCGTCCCCCTTGAGCAAGAACACCAAGAAGCAGCAGGGCCGCGCCGGGTACCAGCACAACAAGGAGAACAGGCATAAGAACCTACAGGAACCGGTGATTCTCCGAGAGGACCAGAAGGAGTACGCGCAAGCCTTGAAGGACGACGCCTGGCACCGGCGCAAGAGCGAGAAGATGCTCCAGGACTTCATTGCCGGCGGCAGCGCTGACAACTTTATATCGCCGTTTGGCACCTCGGGCAGAACCTCGGGCGTGCGCGTGGGGCGGGGCCGGAACGCGAACGCCGTCAAGGGCAAGAGAAAGTGAGATTGGAGGGGAGAGATAACTATTTAGCATATTCACATCACATGCATCTTAATATAGAGCTGATTCATGTCCTAGGCGCGAAACTAAATCTACGGAGTTCGCGCACCGCCTACTAAAAACTTCCTCAGCCTCTGTATACAGACCATACGAGGCTGGTTCAGCTAAACTTGTACCCTCCTACAACAGGCCCCCCGCTACCTTCACCATCGCTTGCACATGATCTCACCGCATACCGAGCACAATCCACCATACTAAACACACAAACTCCTCCACAATAGTCAGCCAGCGAGTGTTCCGTTTCAGCAGCAGCCAACAATGAGTTCTGCGCAAGCCGCTGCTTCCGCCGCCTTCAAGGCCGGGACGGCTTCAGCCTCCAAGACACCGCTGCAGAAAAGGGACAACCCATATCGACTAACATACGCGGCGAAGACGCCTGAACGCGCACGGTCGCCCGACAGCAGGTCCTCCAGGACGCGAAGAACACCAGCCACCCCCAAGACCAAAACCGTACGCTCACCGAGCCAGCCGGCAATCTCACTGCGGTCGCTCAGAACGCCTGGCAGCGTCCGCACCTCTGCGTCCTACTCAAATAGCGGCGAGGACTTTCATGGGCGCAGCGACTACTTCGGGGCCAAGCTCAGTACACCCGACGGGACAAGCACGCCCAGATCGGGCCATTACACACAAACAACGCCTCAAGACATGCTCGAGCAGGTGAGGGAGTCCATAAACTCCAAGGCAAAGACCGGCGCGGCCAAGGAGTCCATTAGAAAGAGCAAAATCGCCCTCGACGAGTTCCGCCAGAGTTTGGATAACCGCATGAACCTCTCGCGGGCCACCAGCGAGTGGGAGAGCTCGGCCTCCCACGTCGGGGTCCTCACTCCGGACGGCTACCAGGACTTGTTGTCAACAGTGCTGCAGCAGAGCCTACACAACTCCGACTCCGAAGCTTACAATCAGCGCAACAAGTCGCAATCATCGGTGGGTTCCTCGTTGTCGGACCCCCGCAACGAATCGAAACTACAGCCGCCGATCTTCACAATCACCGACAGCGCAAGCGATGAGAGTGCCTCGAAAGCGCGCTCGATAAGCCAGACGCCCTCACCTATCCCGGTGCCCCTCTCATCACACGCAGTCGACAGGCACTTGGCGGTGGCCTCCGACAGATTGGCCTCACATTCTCTACTGTCGACGAACATCAATACAACCGGCTCGGAAATATCTGTGGGCACGGATGTGGTTCCTGTGAAGCCTGGCAGGAAGCCTCCGCAGTACTTCAGCGACGATCTGTCCCGCGATGCCTCCGAGCTGGAGAATGAGTCTGAGCAGTCTTTCAATGCTAGCACGGAAGAGGTGCATAGGGTAGTCCCAAGCTTCCCAGGGTTCCAAAACGCCGCCAGGAGCGGACTCTTCCATAAAAAGAAGACGAAACAGAGCCAGGACCGAAAGCAGATTCTCACGTCTCCATTTCCCGAAGGCGATACGGCCGCGTTGAAACGACCACCTTTGAATGCTGTACCCTCACAACACGTTAAGCTCAAGACAACAATGAGAAAAAAGAGCAAGCGGAAGGAAAAGAAGACTGCTTTCAACGAAGACAAGCCGTGGAAGAACCACAACGATCTAGAGGCGATCTCGGACCAACAACGCAAACGATACGAGGGGTTGTGGACCAGCAACAAGGGTCTCTACATGGACCTAGTCGTGACTCCTATCGAGGGGCTCGATCCCGACTCCGAGAAAGACGAGATAAAGGTGTCGGGCCCGAACATCGGGGACAAAGAGATGTCGCAGGTGGCCGCAAAGCTCTCGGCGCGGTCCAACGTGAACTCGCTTCGGGAAGACGAGATGCAACTACACGGGCTAGACAAGGTCAAGAGGCTGGATCTCATGCTAGGGTTTGTGGTCAAGGAGATATGGAAGAGAAGCAAGCTTCCGGACACAACGTTGCAAGCAATATGGGACCTTGTGGACTACAGGAAGGACGGAACCCTCAGCAAAGCAGAATTTATTGTGGGCATGTGGTTGGTTGACCAATGTCTTTACGGGCGCAAGCTTCCCAAGTCGGTAAACAAGCTGGTGTGGTCCAGTTTGGGAGGTCTAGGACTAAGCGTGGTTGTGAAGAAAAAGCGGCGCTAGGCAGGCACACGCTAGGGCTACTGTGCGGCTGCGTGCTGTTTTCGTTCATGCACAGCGGTTGCACCACGGTTTATACCGGATTGTCGCGGACTTAGTGATGGTACCGTGCTCCACTGCTGAAGAACAAAATTCCATTAATCATAGAGTATAGATAGAACCTGTTCGATTGAGTTAAACAGAGAAGAATTGATTCAAATACAATTTTGCAAAACCAGTCGAGCAAACTCTCGCTGCACATATTCGCTTTAGCATCGTCGCAAAATGAACTTGCTAGATTTATTATCACGAGAGTCGAATGGCCTCCAACCGGAACAAGAGCTCGACGGCTACCTTGGCAGCTCCTCTAACAGCAGGAGGGTGCGCTCATATGGGAATAGAACCGCAACGGTTCACTACCTTCCGACCCCGATGAGTTTTCTCCAGAAGGACATGTCCGAGGCGGTGGTGCAAATGTTTGCGTCCAGTATACGTGAAGAGCTAACGCCCCGGACCAAACGGTCTGACATAAGCAGCTTGTTGACCCCAGCAGACGATGATGTGATCAACGGGAGCCAGGCAGATGAAGAATATGCCCGCGCAAGGGTGACCTCACTCATTTACAATCTGCTCTTCACCATTTGCATGCACCCCTCTCTTGTTGTGGACCATTTCATGCCCAAGGGCTTGCTACTTCTGTCGACCAAGGAGCGACTTTCCAGCGTGTCAGGAAAACTCATGCTTTTCGACAAGCTTGTGGACGCTCTTGTGCTGCGGTCCAATAAGGAGAAGCTTACTCAAGACTACAACCTCATGGTGATCGCCAAGAGCACAAAGGAGCTCGAGTTGATCGAGGGCTTGATCATCGGCAAAACGCTACGGTACAATTATGTGAGCAGCGGCAAAAAGCTTTTCGAGGCCCGCTCCAGGTCCAAGCGATTTGTGAAGGAGGACACCGCGGAGGAGGAGCAAGCCAACGAGTTCAAGCACAAGCATCAGCACTTTTTCGCCAAGCGCGCCAGCAAGCAGCGGTCCAAGCTGCCCGAGGTGGTTGTGCATTTGATTGCAAGCAACCACTTGTACCTGTCGTATGCTTCCGACACGCAGTTCAACTTGATCTTCTCGTTTGACTCCGAGCTCGATACGCTGAGCCCCGGCCTCGACTTGTTGCGGTCGCAGGTTAGAACGCAGTACCGTACTGGGCGGCTGCGGCAATCGAAGGTCCCCATCCTCATCCCGATTCCGGTCTATTCGATCGAACACATCACGACGACTATCGAGAAGCCACACTCAGACTTCTCTGGTTTACACACAGACGCAGAAACGGAGTGGCGGAGACAGATCATCAACGTGTTTCTTGATAACCGCGACAAGCTCTTTGACGAGGACCACTCCAACTTTTTGCTGGAACACTACGGCGTCAACATGAAGTTGCTAGGCGATTGGCTCTTCAACTGGAGAGAGGTGGACGTCCCTGACGCGCTTGGTTTGCTACCGTCGTTTACTGAGAACATGCAAGCGTCATCAAGCAACGAAGAGCTCGGCGAAAAGTTGGCCACCAATTACTTGCTACGTCTCGGCAAGGACATCAATATAAGCGGGGAAAAGCCCTCGCATTGCAAGTTTGACGAGTCCAAGATCAAGGACTACGATGGTTTCAAGAAGCAGATGGCCGAGTTTCTAAACGCGAGAGCCTCCCAGATCGACACATTGAAGGTGCAATCTCTCACTGTGTTGATCCCCGAGCTACGTGAGAAGGAGTCGCGGAGACAAGTGGAGATCGACGCGGACGAAGAGCGCGTGGGAGAGCAGTATAGGAAGCTCAGGAAGCTCAACGAGGAACTTGCGCTCGTGGACCGTGCGTTCAACCGTGCCGAGTCAGACCATCACAAGTTGCAAGAGGCTGTCACCGAGAGCGAGCAAATGTACGCCCACTTGAACGACGTCATCAATAACAAGAGCGAGGACGAGTTGAAGAAGATTCGCGAAGAGCAGGACTTGCTCTTGTCGCAGCTTGAGCAGGAGAAAGAGGTGCTTTCTAAAGAGGAAAAGACCTTGATTGACGAGAGCGAGCAGGTGAGAGAAGAGTACCAGAGGAAGTCCACGCACGCGGTTCTCGTCACGGAAGAGCTCCGCGTGTTGACGCAGGAGAAGGCGGCGCTCTCCAAGTCGCTAGAGGGGCCCGGAATGCACGTTCTTCCGTCCCTTGCGCACAAGGACGAATTATCAACCTACGAGTACAAGTTGAACAGGTTGAAGCAAGAAACAGGGTTCATCAACAACCTTCTCTCTCTGCGGTACGACAAGGTGGTGAAGGAACGCAGTGCCCTCTTGGAGTCCTCATCCGGCTCCTCCAGCAGGCTGACCGCCCGCATAAGCAGGGCCCCCACGCCGCTTTAGGGCAGACGCATACAGAATCCACGGCTCTGTTATGCCAATGTATCTGGCTTTATATGTTCACCTGCTACGAATGTTTCACGTCCTCACTTATTTCCCGTAAGCGCATCCTTTGTAGAGTGCGCACCGGAACTGGTGCGCAACATCCGATTTGTGAGCTCGGATAGAAGTGCCGAGCTGGAATACCCCAGAATATTTTACCCACGGCGCCGGCATTTCCGGAAAACAGTCTTGCAAGGCCTTCGCGTACAGAATGAGCTCGTTTCATGAATCCTTGCTAAGACAGAAGTTCTTTGGCCAGCCATACCTCCCCACAGACCTCACGCAACTTGCATATGTGCTTGATCTACAAAGCAGACGTTTGTATCAGCACGGCGTGGCGCTAATAAGGAAAACGTATTTTGAGAGCGAATGGGGCTACTTCTTCTTGGCCAGGGACGTGTTTGCACTTTACGTGCTTTGGCGAATTGTCAGTGCAGTCGTAGGGCCAGTGATTTTCTTCGGCCCGTTCAAGCTTGCGAAGACCGCAGCGCTAGAGGCATACAAGAGAGCGTTTGCGGTCATCTTGGCCTTGCCTCCAGTGAAAAAAAAGATCGACAAGGAATTAGGCAAGACTCTTGTGTACGTCGACGGCGAAATCATTAAAAATGACGAGAGCTTGCTTCAGTTCCCCACTCTTCCGGAACATGGTCTAGACCCGGCGCAGGTGATTCGAGAGATCGAGCAAACGCAGAAAGCGCTCGGCCACAGCGACTGGAAAAATGGGCGGGTCTCGGGCGCCGTGTACCACGGCGGCGAAGAGTTGCTAGAGCTACAGCTGACGGCGTACGCGAAGTACAGCGTTGCTAACCAGCTCCACCCGGATGTGTTCCCCGGCATTCGGAAGATGGAGGCCGAGGTCGTTGCCATGGTGCTTGACATTTTCAATGCGCCGGAGTCTGGTTGCGGATGCACCACCTCTGGCGGAACGGAGTCGCTTTTACTCGCCGGCTTGGCAGCTCGTGAGTACGGCAAAAAGTACAAGGGTATCAGCCGGCCCGAGGTGATAGCGCCGGTGACCGTGCACGCCGGGATAGAGAAGGCCTGCTATTATTTCGGCATGAAGCTCCACAAGATCGAGTTGGACCCCACCACGTACCAGGTGGACGTGAAGAAGATGAAGAAAATGATCAACAAAAACACCGTGTTGCTCGTGGGCTCCGCGCCCAACTACCCACACGGCATCATCGATGACATTGAAAGCATCTCCAAGTTGGCTGTGAAGTACAAGATCCCGCTTCACGTGGACGCGTGCCTCGGCTCTTTCATTGTCTCGTTTTTGGAGCACAGTGGCGTGCACGGCGACAAGACGATTCCTCTCTTTGACTTCCGGGTGCCCGGGGTGACGTCCATTTCCTGCGACACGCACAAGTACGGCTTCGCTCCCAAGGGATCTTCCTTAATCATGTACAGGGACCCCAAGCTCCGGGAGGGCCAGTACTACGTTCTGAGCGACTGGACCGGCGGGATGTATGGATCGCCCACCTTGGCTGGGTCGAGGCCCGGCGCGTTAATGGCAGGATGCTGGGCCACCTTGATCAACATCGGAAAGGCGGGCTACAGCAAGTCGTGCTTCGACATCGTGTCTGTGACCAATAAGGTGCGGCTGGCCATTGAGACACACCCGGTGTTGCAGACGCACTTGGAGATCCTCGGCGACCCCATAGCGTCTGTGGTGGCGTTCAAGGTGCGTGACTCAAGCAGCGTGAACATCTACGCCCTAGGCGACGCCATGGGGAAGAAGGGCTGGCACTTGGCTTCGCTACAGAGGCCTGCCGCGTTGCACTTTGCCTTCACCCGGCTCTCAATCGCACTGGCGGACGACTTGGTGCGCGACTTGATCGAGACGGTCGAGTCGCAGAAAGACTCCGGCGAGACGACGAAGAGCGAGACGGCCGCGTTGTATGGTGTCGCCGGGAATGTGACCACGGCGGGCGTGGCTGACCGGGTCATTGTGGGATTTTTGGACGCCATGTATAAGCTCAAGCCGCGGCCGCAGGAGTAGCTTGTTGGCTGCGAAATGGACGTGCGCGTGTTCAACCTCTACGAAAACAATAAACTATGACGACAAGACTGTACTACAGCAAGACTGTACTAAAGAAAGACAGTACAGACACGCAAAATACTATGACACACACGGCTTTATTTCGTAGCCAAGCGTCTCGGCGCCAATCCCGCAGTTGCACTGCTCCGCGGTCAGGTTGCATCTCAGATCACGCACCGTGGGGAAGCCGCGCATACGCACGCTTATCTGTAGAGATAACAACAACATCTGCTCGCCATGGCCGATTGTGAAGCCGGGCTCTCGGAGTTTTTGAGCACGTTGTCCCTCTTGAGCTGGCTCTGTGCGCAGCTACCGCAAATCCTAACCAACTACAGGGCGAAGTCCGCGGAGGGTATCTCGCTACTGTTTCTCCTCCTATGGTTCATGGGCGACTTCCTCAGCTTCACCAGCTGTCTCCTCAACGACGTGGCGCTCAACTTCCAGATCTACTTGAGCTTGTTTTTCATAGCGAACGACATCACCTTGTGCTACCAGTACTACTACTACAATAGCGTGTACCCCCGAAAGTACTTCACGCCCGTTTCGCAGCCGGCCACCGACCCGGGGGCCACCACACACGAGGCAGAGTTCTACGAGCAGGCAAACCCCATTCGCATACGCCTGCACGCCCCGGAGACCAACGGCCACGGTTCCAAAACGGGCCCGGCCACCATCACCTCGAGCTTGTCGTCGTCCGAAGGCGAGGACGGCCGCGCGGCGTTTGGCTCCATGGACAGCTCGCCCCGACTCGGCAAGGCGCTCGCCGCAGGCGCCGTTTTGAACAGCCGAGGGGCCAACGCCGAGGCCACGGGGCTCGTGGCTGCGGCCCTGGCCGGTGCGTTCAAGCAGGTGTTGGGCCTGGTGCTTGCGTGGGCGTGCACCTGCGTGTACATGAGCTCGAGATGCCCCCAGCTCTACAAGAACTACTTGCGCAAGTCGGTGGAGGGCATCTCGCCGGTGATGTTCAGCGCCGCGCTTGTGGGCAACGTGACGTACACCTTGTCGATCTTGACCAGCTGCGAGTTTGTCACCTCAGACCACAAGGCGCAGTTCTTCTGGAAGCAGCTCCCCTACATCTTGGGCAGCTCGGGCACGATTGTTTTCGACGCAGCATATTTCTACCAAAGGCATATTTACAGAGACGCGAGGCAGGAGACTGGCGTCCGGTTGGAGCCGTTGGCCTCTGCATGACAGCATCCGCTTACAGCGCTTAAAATCGTATAGAAACCGAAGTGTCAGCAAGTACGGAACACGTATCAAGCAAAACCAGAGTTGCCAGTACTGGCAGTTGTAGCGTAGGAAGTTGTAGCGTAGGCAGTTGTAGCGTCAGACTGTGCAAGTGCCTGGCCCGGCACCAAGTTTTCGCAGTGCGAATCTCGACAGAAGCTTTCAACACCCCAGATTGCAAAAGCGCCAGGCAAAGCCACCGAGTCATCGCCCCAAAACCCATTTACACCACCACCACCCGGAGCCTTCATGGGAATCAGGCCAGGCAACCACTAGTCCACTCCCATGCTCTCTCATCGTGTGTTCCGCCGTTTGCGACCGAGCCGACATCAGTCCACGAGCCTACTAAATCCAAGCTTGAAAAGCAACTTGTTTTCTCTGCCCAAGCTACCCAAGAACATCCTTGATGTGAAGCCAGACCAGTATCCCAATCCGCTACTCTGCTTGGAGAAGAGGCAGCTTCTTGGCCTCGGACAGCACGAGCTAGCGCACCTCGCATCTCTCCCGGTGAAGAACATTAATGAGACCGACCAATTTTGCCAAAAGATCATCGAGATCGTAAAAGACAACATTGTAAAGGACACAAAACTAGCGGTGTCTTTTCTACGCGTTTTTGAAAGTTCTCCCATGGGCGAGGTGATCACTACAAGCCTAAAATCCACCTTCGCCTCGGACACCCTCCGGGGCTCTATCGTCGCATTTTTGGAAGACCCTACATCCAGAGAGTGCCGGGAACTAGTGATCTTGAGTTTGCGCAGAATCCTCCGTGTGACCGGAGAGACGTCCAAGGAGTCAACACTGATTGCCTTGAGCTTTCTAAACAAGTTGGCACTGACGGGAAAGATGAACCCCAAGCCCATTCTATTGGATGCTGACCTTCTGCGCCGCTTGTGCAAGGACTTGACTCATTTGCAAGAGCGCGAATTGTTTGCTGCCATGGTGAACACGAACATCAGGCCCAGGAGCTCTGCTCATTGTAGGGCGTTGCGCGAGTCGCTCGCCAAGGGCTCCTCTTTGGGTCAGTTCGTTGCCAGGACAGGCATGTTGGATGCCAAGTGGCACCACACTGAGAAGTACTCTTTTTCGGAGGACCAGAAGCAAAAGATGGTGAACTTTTTCTCTTTGGACGACTTCGCAGAGTTTGTGGGCGACGCGCTAAAGACCAAAGACGTCACTGCTGCCAACTTGTACCTCGAGCTCTTGGTGACGAAGTTCGAAGCGCTCAGCAACTTGGACTACCTCCACCTTGTGTTGGACACCATGCTCAGACACTCTATGGCGTTGAAGGGACCGAAGGAGTGCATCAAGTTTCTTCGATACATCACAGACTCCAACATGAAGATGGCACCCGGCACGTTACTCCGTGTCCTCCTGGCGTTGCGCATAGAATCTTATCACAACGAGGCACTTCTCTTGATTAACTTCCTTCATAATGAGAAGTTGACCTCCACAGAGCGCAGGAGATTGGTGGGTGAGACGATGAAGATCATCTGCTCGAAGTTTGAGAACCACCCTAAGGTAGCCGTGGGATACTTTGCATCGCTTTTCAGTGACGAATCTGACAAAGCACTACACATCTTGAAGGATCTTTTCCTTTTAGATCTCATATATGGCCCTGGCTCAGTCGCATCGCTGTTTGACGTGATCGAGCGGGCTGACATTCACGACGACTTGAAGAACTCCAAGTTAACCCATGAGAGCTTGAAGGAAATGTACCAGATTACTCTTTGGAACTTGCCTGTGCTGCAGAGCACGAGTCCGACTCTAATCCGCAAACTTTACGACGAGTACAAGGTGAAGCTCGAGGAGGCGAATATGTCTAATGATCTTCGGAGCATCTTCCACCAGAACTCTTATGACGAGAGTATCGTGGCTCTATTCATGGACCATCTCTTGAGGGTCAATCCAAGATCGCGCAACGACATGAACCTTCTATACGACAACATGAGGTACGAGGCAGCGAAGTACATCATGAGCGACTTCATGACACGAGTGAGCTCGAAAAACGGCATGAAGAAGCCGTATCTTTTGGATATAACCATCAGCTCCGCACTTCTTAAGCATCATGACGCCAAATTTGCCGTCCAGGTGTTCAAACATGGACAGGAAATTGGTTTGCCCATTACTTTCAACCAGATATACCCCTTCATCATATATCACCACTCAAAAGCGGAATTGAAGCAAGCTCAAATGTGGTTCGACTTATTGGTGCTGAGCGGTGCCAAGGCGAAGTCTACGGCTGCCGAAAAGCTTTTTAAGTTGGCCAAGCAGCTTGGCTGGCCAGTTAAAGGAACATACTATTTAAACTCTGCCAAGCGCAAAAACAGAGCGAACCGCCTAGAGTTGCAGAGAATCAACGCAGACCCTTTTGCCAAACTCGGTGACAAAGATGCAACTCACTCGAAGCTGAACGTCGACTTCACAAAGGAGCTTGAAGATGTGCTACACGAAGTCTCGCAAGCACGAGATAAATGATCCTTATGTAATTAATAGAGTGGATCGAACACCCTCCGCTGTAGTGAGTGCGAGTCCGGAGCTTGTCATGCCTCGCGCGGCCGCGACCATCCATGCCATCTAGCGAGCTACTCAGTGTTTACAAAATCTCCGTATTGGGAAATATGATAATACTTTGATACTGTGATGCCAAACCCATTGCAACAGAGTGACTCGCTTGATAAACCCTTAACCACACCAAATAGAGAGGCCATCGTGTCATTAGTTTTCTTGAATAGCGATACCAAGACCATCACCCGCAATAAGTGACTCCCATTGAGTACCCATCAACGTCATATTTCCCAGTCTTCACACCAGGCAAAGGGCATGGTAAACACAGATACTGATGAACACTACCACACATAAAATCTCCGAAGGGCCGCCCACATCTCCCGGCCCATTTCTACTACGTCGGGACCTCTCGGACCTGAAGCATGATCCCCAAGTTACTCCAGAGCCAAATGGAGAGCACACAAGCGAGTTACGGGCACAGTCCAGGACCATGGGCAAACCCGGGAATGAAACGGAAAACCAGTTCGACCTCATAGCAAGAAATGTCAACGAAACTATCCAGCACATCCAGCACATCTACAAGGAAATCGGCTACTCAAGCAAAGAGATCTCAGAAAAACAAGACGAAATCTTTGTGGCCATCAATGACACAATATCCTCTTTCACCAACAGCCTACAGCGAGAGAAGAACAACATCGGCAACGAATGCGAGTGGCTCAAGCAACAGATCAGAATCATCCTAGCCATGCTCAACGACAGTAAGGGCGAGAGAACACTTTCGCTGTCCAAGCGTGAGCTCGTGTTTCATGACGAGCAAGAGAGCGGCCGCAAGCAACTGTCCAGCCTTCAAAATGGTGGCTCTGTTTCAACACAGGCAGACTCCTTCCTGCTCTCCACTGGAGGATCCAGCTCCCAGAACTCCTTCGACAAAGCACTCCTGATTTTCCAACACCATTCGTTAGAACTTTCCAACGATGACAGCGGAAGCCAGCTCCAGCACGCGTTCGAAGATTTGTCCAGTGATGATTTCTCTGTGGAGAAGCAATTCGAGTACATGACGAGGAGAAAACCAGAATTCTCATTATTACAGCTAAAAACAACGCTCAACTCCATCTTTCTTGAGGTGTTGAAGGCTTTCATCAAGATTTTCCGCAGGTTCAATGAAGCAAACATTCTATATTGGGAGAATACAGAATGCATATCTGACAATTTGACACCGGACCCGAACAATGTTTTGCCATCCAAAGACGATGCCGAAATGCATGCTGCACTCATTGAGGAATTCGATGAGGCTATACTGCAATTGAATTTGACGAAAAAGAACAATATTGCCAATTCCCGTTCAGCTCTGAGGGGTTCTGCTGTTGAAAATCATGCATTCATCATCTCCAGTCCACGCAAAAGACACCATTCTCTGGACAACAGACCTTCAGCAGAGTTTTCAGATGATGATGGTATGTGTCGGCTACGAGAAGTGAATTATAAAATTGTTCATGCGATCAGAAACCTCAAGATCACGAAAATCACTCCCGAGGTTGTGACTTCTTTAAAGGCGGAGGTCGAACGCACCGAAAAGGAAGTTTCCGAAAGAGTAACTGAAATGAAGCGTGCAATTAATTTATGTCTTGACTTGATCGAAGATCTATTTTTGACAGAGCTGGAGTTTATCACAATTCAGAAAATGCAAGACTGTTCCAACGGAGTGATTGATGGATCCAACGTTTCAAATGAGGGGTACCTCGATGTGGATACTCTCCGGTTTATCCAGACGGATCCACGTGAGTTTGGCCTAATGGATCACCATCTAAAGTTCCTCACTAGAATTTCCCAGAGTTTACAAGCCTTGAAGGAAACCAAACAGAAAAAATGGGACCAATACTCGCGCGGGTGTATCGAGCTATGGGAGAAGCTTGACGAAAGCAAGGAGTATATGGAGAACTTTTTACAAGTGAACTCCACCTTGAGTGACAAGTCATTATCCAATTTGAAAAGCGAGTTAAAGAGATTATATGCTAAGCGTTCGGAGTTTGTTGACAGCTTTATTGCGGACGCCAGACTGAAAATAACTGAACTTCACCACAAACTTCTATATTCCGAGTCTCGTTGTCGGGAATTCAAATATATGGACTTCAATGTTGCCGACAATAGCGATGAGAAGGAAATGGTACTCAATGAGCATGAAAAGGAGATCACAAAGCTCAAAGCAGAATATGTTTCAAAAGAGCCTGTTTTAAGGCTCTATGCCCAGTTAAACGAGTTGCTTAGTGACCAGAAGTTCCTAGTCGAGTCATCCAAGGACTCTGCTAGATTGCTCAGCAAAAACTCCTGTAAGATATTGCTCAATGAGGAGAAAATACGGAAGCGCATCAACAAGAATTTGCCTCGAGTTCTCGAGAGTTTGAAGACAGAGATTACAAAATACAACAATTTGCTGGCGTCAAAAGGTGAACCTTCGATCTGCGCAGGCGACCAAGACTTACTTCAGAAAGTTCTCTCAGTGGAATCGGATTTAAGCAATCAGGGATTCAAACCGAGTAGAGCCAGGACTCTGTCTCCAAATAAGGTTCGCCAGGTGGCTCCATCCCGACCAAAGTCACCTTCCAAGACTATATCGCCTTCGAAAGTTACTAAAGACAGAAGGCAGATCGTGCAGTCCACTAAGTCCCTGGCCTCTCATCAGCAGTCTATGAACTCCAATCCGAGAAGCACGGGCCAACAGAAATTGAAGAATGCAGCTTTGAACCACTCTCCTATCGCCTCTCGAGCTCCGCCTCAACACCTGAAGTTCGATATTGTGGATCTCAAACCCTTGAATTCTCCTTTAAACGTCAGAAATGATATGATTGTGGACAATGCCTCACCTGACCGTGCCAGCAATAACAGCACCTTGTACTCGATTTGCTCGAGGGTATCTCCAATGAAAACCTCCCAAGAGGATAATCGCACAAATAGACTTCGAGCTCTATCCACCAAGATCAACAATGCATTCCATCTGCTGGAAGAGGCTGACAAGGAAAACTATGGGCAAGAGAGGAAAAAGTATTACGGTGAATCTCCAACGACATCTTATGGAAAAATGGAGCGGGACCATTCTTATTTTGGCAACGAAAGCCTTGCCAATTCCACAATCAATGACGATGACTACCAGATGTGGCGGGACGGCAGAATCAAACAAATGAATGGAGAAAGTTAAATGGCCAATGTATATTGTGTATTATATTCGTGAAGTGTATTAATAAATGATGAAAATGCAAGTAAAGCAGTAGTATCCCAAGTTTTTCACTGTAAAACTCTTGATACCCTCTCTCAATAGCCAACAACCCTGTCTTTCTTTGCGGCCTTCTTGTTTTTCTTATTGTGCTTCTTATTTCCCTTGGCACCAAGCTGATTGTGGTGGAAAGCGGGACTCATCTTAGCTTGTACATTGTCCATCTGGAAAAACTCTTTGTCTAGATCGTCGGCAGCACTCTCCAAAGCAGCCTGTCTTCCACCGTAGAATCGAGTGGTTGCACCCGCTGTGTGATCACCCGATGCCTTTTGGTGAGTGTCTTCCGAAATGTGCATAGAGAAGCTGAGCTTGGCAAGATCTCTGGACAAATCAAAGTCCTCTAGCTTGATGTTTCTCGCCGCCAACGCAGCGAGGACTTGCTGTTTCCTTCCATCAGGTAGAGAATGCACGGTGTAGATGTCTTTGTTGAAATCTCTGGACTCTTCGACAGACGGCATATCCCAGGTGCCATCAGCGAGAAGCTTGGGAGGGGGGTTGATGTAGAGTAATTTCCCGTTAACATAATCTTTCAAGATGTATCTGGAAGCCCTTGACTCATCAGCACTTCCAAATCCCTGAGTCATGTAGCCACGAGCTCTGGCATAAGCATTGAGAAGCTCCCTCGCGGTTGGATATTCACCGTTACCACCGTCCTTTCTACTTTGGATAGGAATGTGAATACCGTAGACCGCCTCAAGGTAGAATTTAGGAATCCTCTGGCAGACTAACGAAACAGGGGGGATGTGCTCCCGCAACTGGTCAATTGGAAGAACACCGTTGCACACCAATTCACCGTTGGAGTATGCGAAGTTGGGGAAGACCAAACCTGGGCAGTCACACAAAACCACGTCTGGCGACAAAAGAATGGTTTGGAAGTGCTTAGTTTTTCCAGGCGTGGCGGACACAGACACCTTTTTGGACCCAACGAGCGCGTTGATGGTGGAGGATTTACCCACATTGGGGTACCCAACCAAGCCTATCTGCAACTTGCGGTCCTGATTTTCCTCAGTGCGGTCGATTTTGGGCGCCGAAGTCATGAACAAGTTTTCCAACTCCTCGATTTTCAAAATCCGGATATCGTCCAGCTCGTCGTCATTGGGAGCGTCGGGAGTAGTGCTGTCAGCCTGGGACGAGTCTGTATTAGGCAAACTTTGCTCTTGGAGCTCTTTCTCCAAAAGCTCATTGGCGTTCGCAGCGGAAAAGAAGACGTAATTGATCTTCTTGGTTTTGAAGTAAGCTGCCCACTTTGTGCGCTGGGATTTGGTTAACAAATCTGCCTTGTTGACCAAAAGCAAATTTTTCTTGGTCTTGCCTTCTTCCGGCTTGCTGAGGCTCTCAACGTACTTCTCCAAGTCCACAGAACGGAAGGCCAAGGGGCTTCTGGCATCCACGATCTGCACCACGAGATCACATCGCTCAACAACCCTCCACAACTGCCTCCAAACCTCGAGGTTTCTCTCGAAAGGCGTCAACAACAAATCGTTATTTTCAGTCAAGGCAGCCAACTGTCTTCTCCACTCCAAAAAGGCAAGGTTTTCTTGTCTCTCGATCTGGAACTTCAGCTGGTCCTTGTGCCACTCAGGTCTTCTAGGGATAATCAACTCGTTCTCAAAAAGCTGGTGCTTCTTCCTGAGCGCATGTGTCTCTTCCTCCGACAACAAGCCGCTCTGATTGACAAGAGAGGTGTTCCCCACCTTGATGATTTTCACCTGCTGGCCCTTCTCGGCGGTGAAATCGTGGTCTGCCATCTCAGCGGTGTTCAAAAACTCATCCAACGAGTTTTCCTGCGTCACGGATCTCAACTTGACCCATCCAGCCTCTTTGCGGTCCGTCGTGAACCTCATTTCTCCATCGGGCAAGAACTCTATGGCGTTCTCTTTGGTTCTCTGGTTGGCGATGGATCTGCCCAAGCCTATAAGATTCTTGTTCTTGTGGTGGACCGGCTTTGGGCCCTTTGGTGCCTTCCATTTCTTTGGCTCGGGATGCAATGCACCCTTGTTTTCGCTCATGTTGACGTGATGAGGAATGAATTACTAATGGTTGGCCGGGTTGCGAGTGCGATGCGATGAGACTGCGATACTGCGAAAAGGTCGAGTTCAGCATAATGCGCCGGATCAGCCTGAGCATGATCTATACAGAAAAACCACCGTCGGCGGGAGACACTGGCGTCTAAGAAAAGCGTAGAATAGCTACTCAACATTAACAGACCCGAGTGAGACGCGCCCGCTACTTGGCTCCTTAATAATATGTATTAGACAAAAATAGGGATGGCCACAGGCCTCGGGTTCCTCGACGTAATGTACCACTCCTTGGTCAGAAATTAAATGTACTGGGACAACCACTTGAAACCTTCGCCGTATCCCATTCTCATGACAACGGAAACCATGAAGATCTCGATGGGTCTCACGTTCTCGGGCAACTTGCCTGCGTCCTTTCCAGTGGTTCCGTACAAGTCCAAGGCAGCCTTCAACTCGCTCTCGTTGACTGCGTTGGGCGAGTCGATCTTGTTACCCAAGACCAAGAACGGCACCTTGCTCAACTCCTCGATCTTGAACAAAGCGGCCAACTCGGCTCTGGACTCGGCCAAACGCTCGGGGTCGGCGGCGTCAACCAAGAAGACAATCCCGTTGACCTCTGGGAAGTAATCCTTCCACAAACGACGGGCCTGCTGGTGACCACCCAAGTCGAACGTGGTGAATCTGACGCTGCCAATGGCCAACTCCTCCGATGTGGGGTGCAACGTGGGTTGCAACGTGGCCAAACGGTCGTTCTTCAACATGTGCAACAAAGTGGTCTTGCCCGCGTTATCCAAGCCCAAGAACAACAACTTGGCGTGCTTGTTCCACAAACCTAACGACGACAAGACGTCTTGAACTGACAATGTTAGTATTCCAGGAGCTTGCGCCATAGGAGCCACTTTTCCAGTGGCAACAGCGGGAACGCGCCGATCGGAGCAGTAGTCGTTGTGAAGAATGCCCCGCTTCAGCGGGGTGCTTGGTACATACCCCAGTTGAAAATCCACATGATGAAAGCTTTATCTTTGTTTCTTGCTATACACTGAGTAGGGCGAGGCGCTCGGCCGAGGTGGAAACTTCCACCGCGAAGGGAGGTACGGACTCGCGGCGCGCACGAATGCACCACCTAGGCACATACACATGCAGGCGGGCGCCGACCAGAAGAGACTCAAGAACACGGGCACGCCAGCTCAACGGTGCTGTGCGTCTGGAAAAGCAAAGTCCTTGCCCTCCTTTCTCAACTTGTCTGCGTACTTTCTCAATTTCTCTGCTCTGGCTTTCTTCACGTCGGCCACCTCCTGCCTGCGCTGTATCTTTCTCTCGTCCCAGTAGATTGGTACCAAGCCCGCGCGGTGGGCACCGGCCAGCACAATCCAGTCGTACAACTCATTGCAGTACTCGAAGTCGCGGTCCTTGACCGACAAGAAATTCTTGTTGGCGCCCTTCTCCTTGAGCTCCTTTTCGTAGTCCGCGTGGATTTCGCTGGCGCTCGGCAACGAGACCCGGCCAGACAACACTCGCGCAACCAACGCGGCCTGGGACTCGGAGAACGGGAACGGCGAGATGAACTTGGAAAGACCGATAAACGACAACGAGGGGTCGTCCACGTAGAAGATGTGCTTGTAGATGTCCTTGACGTATGTGCCCTCCGTGAAGTCGTGGGAGAGGAACGGCAAGGTGTATAGGTACCCAGTGCAGAACATGATCACGTCGATGCCCTCCACCGTGCCATCGGCGGTGTGTGCAGAGCGTGTTGCCACGTCATACTTGTCTATGAAACCGATGTTCTCGATGTAGTCGTACTCTGACGGAGGCGGCACCTCGTCCTTGGTGCTGACGTAGACCTTCTTGGCCGACGTGCCAATCTGCGTGGCCAAATCCAGCCCACTGGAAAAGTTCCCCACCACGAGCACGGTTTTGTCTCTATAATCACGCGATTCCGTGAAGTATCTCGAGTGGGTCACCGAGGGCGGGTCGGCCTTGCTCCATTCCTCAAGGCCCTCAGTGTCGGGAATGTAAGGAAAGTCGCAGTGTCCGTTGGCCACAACCACCGCGTCGTACTCTGCGGTGTCGGTGGCCTGGGTATCGAGGTTGGTCGTCGACACACTCCAGAGCAGCTCTGCCTTTCTCGCAACACTCGTGACGTCGGTGAAATAGCGGAAGTTGACGCTTGACGGAATGGTGGAGACGTACTTGTGCAAGTAGTCAAGCACGCGCTCTCTGTCAATGAACTCGCCAGTGTGCGGCTCGAACGGCACCCCGCTGTACTCCATGAGGTCGTCGTAGAGGTTTGTTTCCAAGTTCTTGTACATCGAGGAGAAGTATCTGTGCTTTTTGTCGGCTAGCACGCGTTCGTGACCATTTGGATCCAGCGACGGCACTGGCGGAAACGCAGTGGGTTTCGATTCCTGGAAAAACCATACTCCGCCAACGGCGCCGCGTCTTTCAAACAAGTCGATCTTGAAGGGCGCGGGCTCTAGTGCTAGAGCCTTTGCTGCAGCAAGACCACAAGGTCCTGCGCCGATAATTGCAATTCTTTTGGCAGCCATCGGGAGTTCTTAGAAGTAGATGGGTGGGGCCTGCATGAGGTGCCAATCGGAGATTAAAAGTTGGTGCAAGCTGTGGCGCAATCCCTGGAGATAAGTGCATTTGAGAGAGGGTTCTCAAGGCTGCTTCTCACCAGCAGTATCTGGCCTGGTTTCTGCTTTAGTTTGGCGTCATGTTTCCGCTTTCTCAGCCTGGTGCGAGAAAAAGCCCTAGACTGATGTACGTCCTTTGCGTGAAACTCTATCTGGGTTTAGCCGTGAGCACTGCCGTCTCAGGACGCTATGGACACAGAATCAGCGAACTCGAGCAATAGGGGAAAATCGCATAGAGGGCTGCGGTCTGTGTTACACGGGAGTGCCATCACAGTGTCCAAGCCAAAAAAATTCGGTTTCAGGCCGTTCTCCTCCACCGTCTCCTCGCCCCCACCACCCCAGTTTTCATACATGCAGGCCATGTCAAACAACTACTGCATGACGTGATTGCTCTCAGGTTTCATTGAAACAATAACCGTACTCTCCTTACACAAAGCTGCCTCGTTTTCACTCAAAGACTGACCACGATCCCATTGCAAACTATCCAACATGGCAGACCCTGCCGCCAGCATCAAATCTCTATACAGCGGAGTGGGCAACTTCACCGACAGCGAATATGAGGATTCGTCTCTGTTGAGAGGCATTCCAGCGGCCTCCCAGAAAAGTGCTGGGTCGCCCACTGGTTTGAGTATCACGCCCAATGTGAAGGGAGACGCTCCCTTACCACCTGTAACGGGAGGCCCAGGTAACAGAGGGACCGCCTCACTGCCTCCCCGGACTGCTCGCACGGCTGTGACCCCGGGACAGAGTGATGTGAACAGCGAGAACTTCTTGACCCCGGGCGACGAGCCTCACGAGTGGTACTCCAGAGACAACCAGAGCACGAGCGCCTCCTTGATCTCCTCGTTCAGCGACTACAAACAGGGCGTGCTTTCTAATACCGATGCCGAGCACAACGACCTTGCTCCTTCGATCAACGACAGCTTTTCCCGCCCGTTATCGCGCAACTCTACCACGTCTTGCTTGTCCACAACCGCCACAAAGGACGGTATTGAGGGAAAGAGGCTACACAAGCAATCACACCTCGCTAACGTGTTGGGCGGGCACAGGAACGTCTCCGATGCTCCCCACTCACCCACACAGGGCCACCACTTTTCTCCGAACGTGTCCGATGCTAACTCGAACACGTTCAAAAACGACTTGACGGTGAACTCCTTGCCGCCAATCAGCCTTAATGAGAAGATACGCTTGATGAACTCGGAGAGCATCAAGGACCACCAGTGAGGGCTGGCGGTGACGCTGTAAGTTGACCACTGAGCCTCCCTTGACGTCAAGAAAGGGACTGGTGCAAATCTGCGTGGCAGAGTAAGGCTGGCGAGCTAGGGCCTCGGCCAGGTAAAGATCTCTTCAGGTGAGATTCGGACGAAAATACAAAAAATCACGGAGTATATAACTAAGATAATAAAAGATTGCTAAGACAGCCCCGATAGAAAACAGAATGTTTTAATTATTTCTTTTGTAATGTTCTTGGGATATGAGGACGCTCTTGAATCCTCAGTGCGAACTACATATTGGAGATCCAAAAACTTTTCACGAGGCTAACTACTCACGACTTTCAACAAACAAGCAAACCCTCGGGCTCTACAAAATGCTCAGCAGTATAACTAGAGCTTCAAGGAGCCGCGTGCTTTGCGGTGTTGTTGGTGTAAGGAGATTCATCTCCAGCAAGCCGGACGAAGTTGTCACCCGGCTCAACAACCCGGCAGACCCCGGCAGAAACCTGTTTTTCCAATATAACTGGGGCTCATGGTTGAAGGGAAACAAGGTCGAGAGAGCAAGGAGAGAGACGAGATTCAACATCGAGAATTTGGCCGCCTTCCTTCAAACCTTGAAGACCAATGAACCTACCGTTACTGCTCCTGAGACCTTGGCAAGCGGCATCACCATTTTGCCCAACAACTGGACAAAGGACATTGTTGGTGACTCGAACTTTGGTATCAAGACCATATCCAGTATTCATGAAGGTAAGCACCACAGAATATACAAAGTCACCGCTTTGAATGGTAAAGAGTTTGTGTTGAGGGTGCCTTACAAGCTCGAGTCTGACTTTGCAATTGAACGCAAGATCAAAAGCGAGGTTGCGACATTGGATTTCTTGGGCTTGAAGCTCAAGGCCAATGTGCCAAAGGTCATTGCTTATGGTAGCACGCGCTCGAACCCTTTGCAGACGCCTTTTGTTTTGATGGAGTACATCTCTGGCGATTTGTTGATGAAGCAATGGGACCCAATGGTGCCAGACTCCGAGGAAAACAACACTAACTTGCATCTGGTCATCAACCCGATCCTGGACTTTGCCTGCAACGCGCTTCTGATTTCCTTCAACCGTTTTGGGTCTCTTTACTTCTTTGACGATGTCACAGTGGAGCAGCAGTCCGTGTCCCCATACGAGGGCGAGGAGCAAGACGAGTTTGCCGGAAGGTGGAGGATCGGCCCCTCTGCTGAACGCGCTCTCTCCAGGGGCAAGAAGCATTTGGCTGCTCGCCAGATTAATCAGTTCAGTGGGCCATGGGAAGCCAACAAGCCCTTGGACATCATCACGGACTTGGCTAATTTGGAGTTGGAGAGCTTGAAGACCAGAATAGGCCTCGCACAGGCCGACTCCGGAAGCAAGGTTGAAAACGTTCCTCAGTTGGAGCAACAAGTCGAGACGTTTGAGCATCTCAAGATTATGTCGCAGAAGCTCCTCAACCCTCACTCCAAATCTATCATGAACGTGGATGAGATGTTCAAGCCTCGCCTCTTCTTCCCTGACTTGGATCCGTTGAATGTGATTGTTCACGATGGCAAACCTGTGTTTGTGGACTTTGAGCACGCCAGCATCAAGCCCTTTATTCTCACCACGTACCCTTCCTTTGTGGCATACTCTGGAGCAAAGATTTATAACTTGGCCGAGGACATACCCGAGTTTGAGACCTTAGATGATGTCGAGAAGGAACAGTACTCGTTTATGTACTACAAGACGAGAAACGAAAGATTGTGGGAACATGCATTGAACGAGAGAAGACACGATTTGATCGCAGTTGCCTCGCCCCACGTGAAGGTCTCGAAGGCCCCATACGTGCAAGCGCTCGACTGTAAAAGCGACAAAGACTACCTATTTGTGGAAAATGCGATTATTCAATTGCAAGCAATGTGGAATGTCTATGTTGCCAATGATATGGTTAACACTCAAGACTCTTCCTTCCCTATTGCATACACTCAGGAAAAACTTGATGAGCACCAGGCTGTGTTGGAGCAACACCAAAACGATGTCGTATCCAAACCTTTTGCTGCGACAGGAGGATGGGTTCCACAAGACGTATTCGAGGTCTTGAAGGAAGAAGGGATCTTGGTTCCCGACAAACACGATGACTATCGTATCGAGAATGAGGCAGCTTTGCGCGATTTGCCCAACCCCAACAACTCGGCTTGAGCCAACGTATCTGCTCTGCCTTTAATATGTATATAGCACTCACCAATGGATGACTAGAGGTATTTCCGTGCTAGAGACTTCACTCTGTGATCGAAGTCGGGCGAAACCAACGGATCGTTCACAGAACAGAAGGGATTGAGCAACGCCTTGACGTAGAGATCGTAAGACTCGGAGAAAAAATGCTTGATGGAGTTTTCGTCGTTTTTGGAGCTGGTCGTGGCCAGGATGTCCAGAGGGTTTCCGGAGGATGAGTGATCGGAGCAAAGAACCAACTTTATGTTTCCCTGGGTGACAAAGGCATTGACCTGAATGCCGTAGACCGCGTCCACCTTGCCCAAGTTGAAGCTGTTGGTCAGCCACTGGCTGTCTTCTATGATGTCTAACGAGGAGTTGCTGATGAACGGTAATAGTTCCTTGACCTTTGAAGAGAACTGTGGTTTGCCGGGACTCACGGAGGATGAGCCATTTTTGAAGGAGGAGAATTCCAACTCATATATAGGGTTGTCTCGCGTGCCTATGATTGTGAAGTAGTACGAGATCATGAGTAGGAAAGACGGAGTAGCAGGCAGAGAAACGATCGAGTCGCGCGACGCTACCAAGAAGGGAAAGGGAGCAAGTTGACGATAAAAGCTGGAACCCACGTTTGAGCTCAGGTAGGACCAAGAGAGAGAGGTAGAAAGGCCAAAAAACCAAGCAAATGATGCAATCATAGTTTTTTTGTCCAATGCTGGTTTGTACATGGTGGACATGCCAAACTCAGTTTTGGGGAGAGATGCAACAGTAACTGCGAAAAGAGATCCCAAATCAAAATAAAAAAAGGAATTAAAAGATTGCTACAGCGCTTCCGGTACAGCTCCACCAAATTTACTTTTGGGCCCTCGGTAGTTTGGACTTAAATCAGCTCAAATCGAAAAAGGCTCTGCCTTGTTAGATGGGCACCGAGATGACGCCCCAGCACGTAATCTAAACACACCTCTTTTTATCATGTGCCTGGCGCCCGCGCTTGTTTTGCATAGACTGTTTTCTCTGCAACGATCTTCGGCTCGATATGCGCACTGTCTCACGAACCTGCACCCGCAATTGTTTGTTTTTTGACTTCTCACAAAAGCTGTCATACCTAAAGCCACTCAACTCAAGAAATACATCGCCCAGCACGATTCCGCCCGAGGCCCGTAACCTGGGTATCATTCCTTTCTGAACAGAGCGTGTTTCGTCTTCCCATTCCCGAGTCCGGCTCCGTTTCTCCCGGATCTTGAATATACACATACGCCACAGTCCATACAGTCAATTCTCTCCTCGTACTGAACTCTCCAGAAGTTCAGCAGATACTCCTAGCCTCCAAAATTCCTCACCACAGCCTTATCAGAAATGGTGCTACAGTCTGAAAGGACTGCGAGACTCCTTCACCATCGAAATCCTGTTAAGGACAAAGAGCGGCCCAACATCCTATTTTCCTCAGATATTCCTTTCAAGATTGCAACCTGCGTGGCGGAGCTACATCTTTACCAGGGCGGCGTTACTAGCAGGGTAGTAGACCTTTCCAAGTTTATCCGCTCCTTTGATTTGACGTTTGAACTCAACGCTTTGCTCTCGAGAGATAGAACGTTATCTCCTTCGGAGCTCATACAGACCAACCAGATCTTTGTCGCCAAGACAAAGACTGTCACACACCACCGAGGCCTTTATCTCTCCGCAAACAAGTTTCCCGATGTCTGGAGATCTGTTCTCTCCATGAAGAAAGTCGATGAAGTGTTCGTTGTGAACTTTAACTTGCAGCTAGAACAGTTTTCCGTTGACCTCGCCAACGTCAACGATATCCGCATTTCATTCCTCACAAACCAAAACCTCGAAACTCTACTACGATGTGACAGCGACTTGGTAACTCACTTGAGCTCATACATCCGCCACAAACTTTTATCGGAGTTGAAAAACAATGCTGACATATCTATACATATCAAAGACTCAACAACAATCCTACAAGACCTGCCCCAAAACGAATGTGCAGCGCATTTCAGGAGCATGTCAGAAAGGCCCAAGAATGCCGCTTTGGACATTGCAGACGCTTCATTGGATGAATCAGATATCTCATTTGTATTAGAGAAGCAGCTCGTTCTCGATGACGAGGATGCGTTTGAAGCTTCTGACGATGAATTGAGAATCTTGCATTCAGATGACAGTGGCAAATGCATCTCAAATGAAGATGAAGAATCTGACTACGCTTCGTCTGCCCCATTGCATAATCACGAGCTTGCTAATATATTGGGCACTGTTCACACTACACACTCTTCCACAGCTACTTCATGGACAATGGAACCTGTCAAATATTCAGACTCGGCATCAAAGAAACTCTCTCTACCTTTTGTACCGAAAAGCAGCGAAGCTGGACAGAGAAAGCTTCTGTCGGCTTCTGTCTCAGGTGACGAGGACTTTATAGGCGAGATTGAGAACTTGAGGCATAATGATACGGTGGCTACCAGCATTTCGACGAGAGAGACTATTGATACACCTCGAGATGATGCTTCTATCTCCGACCAAATTTCCAATCTCACGTTGAAGACGGACTTTGATAACTTCTGCAAAGATTTAACCGCTTCTCCAACGAAGGACGGTAGTGATGAATCGTCACCCCTCATATCGCCGCAAAGAAAGTCATATCCTAGTCCCATTAAAACGAAGGACGCTGAGCCTTCTCTGCTTAGAAAGAAAGCTTCGCTTTCCTTCATCGACCATGGAGATGACCACGGGTTGAAGTTTGCTTACAAGGATTCATCTTCGTCTGTTCCTGAGTTCATTAAGGAGAACAAAAAATTCAAGTTCATAAAGATAGGGAAGGTGCAGAAGTTTGTCAACATGTTTGAGGAACAAATGGATCCGCCAAACAACACTGCGAGTCGCGCTTCAAGTCGATAGTAATGACAATAATGAGTTATAAATGCAAAATTGTAGTGCTTCATGGATTGAATCTAGCTTGCTGACCTTTCTAGCATGGCTATGCGATCTGTGAGTTCGTTGAACTTTTCAAAAATCTCTTTAGTTTCTTCTTGCTGCGCGGCGTCGTCAACCTCTTCATTCGGGTCTACCTTTATAGTCTCCAAACACCACGTTTCCCGCAAGCCCCTCGTGACACCTAGCAAGTCTTTACATAGGCGGATTATGGCTAACGCATCGTATTCCATGGCCACATTGTTTGCAGCTAATACTTCTTTGGACTTGTCTTGTATGATCGCCTTGTCAAACAAGTCCTGAAATTTCTCTAGGATTTGGTAGACTGTAGAGTCAATTTTCTCTTTTGCGGGTTAGTTTCTGAAGGAGGAAATGGTGGAAAATCGTGTACATACTTAGTAGAGCAACAGACCTTTGTTGCATTCTAGTTTGTTCTACTAGTTATAGAGGTGTGGAGCCTGGAGAAGGTGATCGGAACACAAAAGATCCGTACACCAAACAAGTGCCTGAATTTACTAATAAATGCAATGCAATTAAACTATGAAGAAATTAGTGATGAATGCCCATGTTAGAAATTAAACGGAATGAAAAAGTTAACCACGCTCCAGACCACCCTGAATAAAAAGTAAACAACTTTAAACACATTGACGGTTATCCATATAAGCCGCAACACGATAACAATGGTGTTTTCCAAAACGGTATAGAGCAATTTGCGGTCAGTAGCCTCAAAGATTTGTAGTTTTTGGTTGTCCGTAGACGCGCTGTCTATGGCACTGCCGAAAAGAGACAGATTCACTTTATCTAGTCGCTCAGTAGTCTTTCTCAACTCCATCAGAAGCGAGGTATTGAGCTCTCCATAAGACCGATCCGTGGCGCTCAAAAGATTGTCGATCTTTACCGCACACTCGTCATTGGCCATATGAATAATGCTTTTTGCTTCCTCAGTGAACCCCTTGTGCACTTTCTCCAGATATGGGAGCAATTCGTTGTGGACGCGCCCGACAGAATGAGTTAGCTGTATGAGGTCATGCTGATTAATCTTTTTCAACTTGTCTTCGGTGGATGCGATTAACGTCGGATAGACGCAGGCCAAATAGTTGGAGTTCAAAAACGTGGCGACCCTTAAATACTTCAATGTATGGCCGATAGATTGGAGTTGCGTAAGATCCGAGCAGTCATTGGTGTAAGACTCAACCTCCTCGATACTCGACGGAGGGCCCACCGATGTCACCGTATCGCTTCTCTGCGACAGATTTTGTCTCAGGTGCGCAGGGAGAAAATTCACATCAGCAAGCTTTGACTCAAAATCGACAGGGTCGTACTCCAAATCCTTGATGGGAGAGATGCCTTGGTCGACTGGGGTTTCTGTGGCATCAGTGTCGGCAACGACTATCTGAGGCATTGGGTTTGGCGCACCCTCAGAAACATTCATAGAGAATGAGCCACGATTACCTTTGCCGTTCAAATCGAGATTGCTATCCATTTGGAATTCGTAGACTTGACCCAGCTCGTTGTCCGAATGTGATCTAGATCCATCCACAAGTTTCACTTTGGTTGCAACGTCGGAACTCTTTTGCGGGGAGATATTGGATGCCGAGGTTTGCTCAGAGTCCGAAATGGATGATGTAGAGTGGCCGTAGATGCGGCGAGCTTTTTGCTTGAGGTTTTGCCTGAGCTTACGCCTGTGGTCCTTCGAACGACTTTGGATGGAGACTTTCAGAACCAAGTTGTCATCCGTGGAGCTTGCGTTGCCGAATCCTGCCCACGGCTTGTTTTGGATTCTGTCTTTTATGTGCTTGTTCTTCAGCTCCAGCCTCTGGAGGGCCGCCTCGGGGTACAAGGGTTCTCCGTGTGAATCAATCAATTCCATCCAATTGGCGGTGCTCCAAGAATAGTCCACAACAATGTCATCGGAATCGATGCCCCAAAGCATTCTCCACGGCCTGCGTCCTCGTGCGCGATGCGAGGAGAAGGCGTCACAAGGTAGCGTCTGTGCACCAGGGCCCGGAGGGGGTCCCTCAAGCTTGTAGCGGACCTGACGGTTTCGTATCAACTGTAGCGGGTTGTATGTGGCAGGAGCCCGAGACGAACCGGGGGCTGTAGTCTGCAGCTCTTCGAAGGTGCGCTGAATCCAGAAGTACTTGATTTCAAGGGCATTCTTGACCATCTCCGCACGCCTGCGGGCAGCAGGAGAAATCTTGGATGCAAGGGACTCGCTGGCGGCATCTTTCGAGTTGCCCTTTGCTGTGGGCGAGTCCAAAACATTGTATTTAGCCCTATAGGCCTTGTTGCAGTTCAAGAGCACAGCGGCAACACCGGGCCCATGGTATATGTCGTCGGAAGGGTCCGGAGTACTGTGCTGACCCGAGGGTACACATGCACCGATGCCAAAGCCTGGATCAGAGAGCGGCCGGTGGGCTCGGAGGGTCCTGGGCAGCTGCTTTTCAACATAGGGCTGCGGCTTGGGCACGTTTCGCTTTGTTCTCGGTAGGGGCCCTAACCGCAACTGTCCCAAGGGGCTGCCAGGCTCATCCGGCTTGCTATTGCCAGGGAGGCACGCGACCGGGTCTTCAGAGACAGCCATGTCCAGAAGCGGTTTGGTGAGTATTCTTGTGTGACTTGTGTGCTGCGGATTAGATTGATGTGGAGCGAAGTGTGCGGCTCCATGCCAATTTAGGCAGGAACTGTGGAGGAAACTCCAGGAGAAGACGTCACGCGGACAGCCAATATGTTTGGCAGACACAGTCAAAAGCAGAGAATCAGCCCTTCAGTTGCCAGAGCTCTCCTTTTTATTCTGGGACTCTGCCGAGTCTAGTCTTGGGGCCCTTGCAGGAACGTGATCTACGGCATTGCGCAGTCGCAGCGGAGTCGTGTGTGGGTTCCGCCAGCCATGTGGCAGAGAAAAGTACAGAAGTAATCGAGCAACGGGTGGCTGGCCTCTGTAGCACGTCGAGAGCCATGGTGGTTTCCGTTGCTTGCACAATTATTGTCCCGGTTCTCTGCGACGCCCCACCTCTGCTGCCCTGTGCCAGGACTCGCGCACCGCACGCTGAACTTCGATCGCATTCTTATCGTGCAACGCCATCTTGCCATGCCCGAAATCAGATTCATCAAGAACAAGAGCGATTTGGACCAGACGCTCGGCGCGAACAAGTACACGGTGCTCAACTTCACCGCGTCGTGGTGCGGCCCGTGCCAGGCCGTAAAGCCGGTGGTGGACTCGCTCTACGCCGACCCCAGGTACAAGAAGATCGAGATCGTCCGCGTTGACCTCGACAGGAGCCGGGACATTGCCGCGGAGTACCAGATCTCGTCCGTGCCCACGTTCGTGTTTGTGCAGCTGGGCAAGGAGGTCAACCGGGTGAGCGGGTTTCCGGGCTTCAACCAGGCGTTGGACGCGTTGAATGCGACCGCCCAGGAGGACGCCACCGTGTCCCACCGGGCGTCCGCAGCGCCGCCGGTCAAAGTCGATGACAGCGCGCAGAAATTGATCCCCAAGGGCTTCCTGGTGATCAACGAGGCCATCCACTTCGGAGAGATGGTGGCGCTCAACGCCATTCCATTGCACACGGCCACCGACGACGCCAAGCTCGCGTTCAAGCCGGCAAGCAAGGACTCTGTGATTTACAGCGACGCAGACTCGCAGATGCTCTTCTTTGTGCCCTTGAATCACATCTGCAAGGTGTACTCGATTTTGATCAAGTTGTCCCGGCCGGCCGCGCTGGAGCTGACCAGATTGGACGACGAGGAGCTTACAGAAGAGAGCCAGCCGCCCGCGGTGGTGAAGGTCTGGGCCAACAAGCCGGGCGTGTTGTCGTTCGACGACACCGCCGCCTCGGACGCGCTACACGAGGAGAAGCTTGCCGTGAGCGACGATCAGGAGTGGTGCGAGGTTAGACTCAAGTACGTGCGGTTCCAGAACGTGCAGAACTTGAACATCCTTGTGGAGGGCAGCGACGAGGACTACCACACGTTGGTGGAAAAAATTCTAATCGTCGGGATCACCGGCGACAGCACCGAGCACACTGCGATCTTGCGGGAGGAGGAGTAAGATCTGGGACGGCTGGAACCGAATAGGCTGCGAAATCATGGAGCATGCTTGTGGCTCTCGGCCCGCGTCCTCAGTACGCACCCGGCGCGCGCGGGCAATGTCACACTCACAGTAGTAGAGAACAAGGCACAGAGGGGCCAACATAAATAGGCAAAAGAGCGGTATCCGCCCAAGAACGAGCCAGTAGGAGAACGGCCGGGCGGCGGCCGCATCCAGTCGCCCCGTCCCGCTCGTTTGCCACAGGCAGCGTGCGTACTGCACGTGACTCGGCATCTTGGTAGACCGCCACTTTCTGTGCGGAAAAGCCTGTCTAGTAATTCGCTGAAACTTGCACCACGGTTTCTCCTCGTATCTTCCTGCCAGTAACTCCCGCTATGGCATCCCGATCGATACAAAGAGGTCTTTTAGATATCAAGGTTGCGACCGGTTGCCTATCCCGTCCGGTCCACGCGCAATTTCGGGTCTCTGGGGCATGCGTTTTCTCCAGGACGGCGTTAGTCTCGGCTAGATTCCAGTCGAGCACGGCAAAGCCGGAAAGCACACTGGGGGCCAAAATCGAGGAGCTCCCCAAGGATTTGGCCCCTTCGAAGGCCGTGAAAACCACTGATGTCATCAAAGATACTCGGCAGAAGGAGCTCATAAAGCCTGAGCCCGGAACGGAGGTAGCCTCCAAGCCCAAGATGTCCCTATGGGAAAAGGTCAAGCACGAGGCCGCACACTACTGGGCTGGAACGAAGTTGCTAGGCTACGAGATCCGCATCTCCACCAAGTTGTTCATCAAGATGGCCTCCGGGTATGGCTTGTCGCGCCGAGAGAGTAACCAATTGCAGAGAACCATGGTGGACGTTGCACGGTTGATTCCTTTCTCCATGTTTTTGATTGTTCCGTTCGCCGAGTTGCTCTTGCCGGTTGCGTTGAAGATCTTCCCCAACTTGTTGCCCTCGACCTACGAGTCCTCGTCGGACGTGAAGAAGAAGAGGGCGCGGTTGACCAAGGCCCGTACCGATGCGTCTGAGTTCATCAAGAAGACCATGGAGGAGAGCGGTCTCAAGTTGTCGAAGAAGATCACTGACCATGAGAGAGAAGTGTTCGTGTCGTTCTTCGACACAATCTCCATGGGAAACACGCCCAAGAGAGAGCACTTGATCCAAGTCGCCAGAATGTTCAAGAACGATCAGGTTTTGGATAACCTTTCGCGCCACCAGTTGGTGGCCATGGCACGCTACATGTCCCTCAGGCCCTTCGGCACGGACTCCATCTTGCGTTATCAGATCAGACACCGTTTGTTGACCATCATCAAGGACGACAAGGCCATTGACTACGAGGGTGTCGAGTCTTTGACTGTTCCAGAGTTGCAGCTTGCGTGCTCGCAGAGAGGTATCAAGACACAGGACGTGTCGCCTGGGCGCTTGAGGGAAGATTTGGAGACGTGGTTGGACTTGAGATTGAGACAAAAAATCCCTTCGACTCTTTTAATTCTTTCGTCTGCCTACACCTACGGTGAACACAACCAGGGCGCGGACACGTACTACGACGCTTTGTTGGCTGTGTTGTCGTCTATTCCAGACGAGGTTTACAACGTCGCCAAGTTGGAATTGTCTGACGATTCCAAGTTGAAGTTGAACATCTTGAAGGAGCAAGACGAGTTGATCAACGAGGAGAACATGAGAGAGAAGGATACCGTGAACAAGGTGAAGGACAACATCAAGTTGGATGACTACGAAGAGACTGCGACAGAAGGCATGAAGATAGAAGAGGACGAAGACAAGAGCCCAGAAGAGGAGAACGCGGGAGAGAAACTGGAGGAAAGTGCCAAGGACTCCGAAAAAGAGTCGGAGGACAAGGAAGAAACGGCGGAGAAGAAAGAAGAGGTGACAGAGAAGCTGAAGTAAACAGTTCTGGAGAACGGAAGCAACTGCGAAGAGAGGCCGGGAAAGACAAAACAACTTTGGAAGCACACTCACTCGAGACGAATTATGACTTCTCCTACATAGTGACTCTCAAACGTACATAGCCACTTTCCAAACGAGTTTAAGTATTGCGAGAAACCGTTTGTAGACTTGTATTTAGTTCTTGCCGTTTGTAGGCGTAATATTTAGTTCTTGCCAGTGGAGCCGAACCCACCCTCGCCTCTGGTGGTAGAGTCCAAGTCTTCCTTCGTGATGACCTTGATGTCGGCATTGACAATCTGCTCCAACACGAGCTGGGCAATTCTGTCTCCGGCCTTGATTTCGAAGTCCTTCTGCGAGTGGTTGAAGAGGACAATCTTGACCTCGCCTCTGTAGTCTGCGTCAATGACACCAGCACCAGTGGAGATGCCGTGCTTGACAGCCAAGCCAGATCTTGGAGCCACGCGGCCGTATGTTCCAATGGGAACTATGATGGTGATGTCGGTGGCCACCAAACCCTGGCCCTGCGCTGGGATCACCGCGTCCTCCGAGGAGTAGAGATCGTAGCCTGCGGCCAAGGCAGAGCCCTTGGTGGGAGTGGTGGCTCTCTCTGAGCGAAGAAAGACCTTGAGCTCTTCCGAAGGTTTAATTTTCTTTTCTGCGGACATGTTACGACCTTTCTTTTGATGCTGTTTGACGGTTCAGAACACGACGCGAGCGATGCACAATATGTACGCGAAATGGCACACGCGTCGTGGAAACTCGATGCTCAGAAGCACAATTTGAAAATGATGCAATGCAGTAAAATATTTAGAACGGCGCTGCTTATGAACATGATGCAATGCAATTAAAATACTTAAAACAAGGCTGCTCACCTTGCTTCGGTTTTAGGCTCGTGTTCGTCACTCCGCCATAGACCTTCGTAGAGCTTTGGCAAATGCCGCACCAACTGGGTCTCGTTGTGCGCCCGCTTGACTACAAACGGAAACATGATCCTGTCCAAGTAGTGGAGCAGATCGCTCACACGTGCTCGCCACTGCCGCCAGTCGCCCGAGAAATGGGCGACTGTGTTGTACTCGAAGATGTAGTCCATCACAACCGCGAGCTTGATCTCGAGCGACTGCTCACGAAAATCCTGTGCCGACGTGGGGGTCAATGCGACGTCATACGAGCCTTTTTCGAGTGCCCAAAGCTCGGAGAGCTTTTTGTTCCGCTCCGCCTGTTCTAGATGCCTGTACTGCTGCTCCCTCTCCTGATAGAAGCGATTGAACGAGGTTGGCGGCACCTTCCTCGCCCTGGCGAAGGCCGCCCGTCTTTTGAAGAACTCCATCTTCTTCTCGCTCTGCCGCTCGTACCTGGCCTTTGTTTGCTGCGATAGCTTTTGGTACGCCGGCCGGGCGTCGCCTGGAGCATCTGCGAACTCCGCTTCACTGTTGTACAAGTTGGCGGGCCGTACCGCACCAGGCCCCAACGCCAAAGCCTCTTGGATGAGAATGTCGTAAACGTCCGATGCAAACGGGGGCCTGTGGCGTAGCTTGTCCTTGACGATTTCCCAGGGATACAAGTGTACGCCCCAGAATGGGTTGTCGCTGTGCTCGCGACCACGCACGGACTCGTACGCAAGGCGAATCCGCTGGTAGTGGTCGTCCACCTCCTTCGGAGGGGCCAGGAATATCGCCCGCTGGTCCTCTGGGAGCATGTTCCAGGACGACATGCACCAGGCCTTGGTTTTGTTGCCCGACACGCGACGGAAGAGCTCAAACCCACGCAAGCCAGCCTTTGCCGCCGGAGGACACGGGGCCTGGAGGAGACTCTTGTCGAAGAGCGCATACGGCTGGGGAAGGATGAGCGAGGGCCGCAGGTACGGGTTTCGGTTGCCGCAGCGTCGAAGCGTGGCCCTCATTGCATTTTGCAGTCAGATGAGGTCTGGTCTTTTCGCGACATGGCGCACCTAATGAATACCTACAGAATGGAGCGTTAATAGCCTTTTACTCGTCTATTATGGACAGATTACAGGAACGCAAGTAGCGGATTGCTCTCGAACGTCTCGTAGAGCTTGACGTCCAAAATGTCGGGCACGCCGTTGGGATCGTACGACACCTCTTCTCCGGAGCCGGTGCCCTGTAGACGTAGAATGCAGTTTTCGTTCTCGTTGGCACGGAGGCCCAACGGCGAGATGGTGGACTGCAAGAATATGCTCTGATAGATGACAAGCTGGCAGACCAAAATGACCAAGTCCATGCCCAAGAGACCAACGAAGCCCAACTTCCAGAGCTGGAGCCACGCGGGGTCGTCGGCCGAGTAGTTCGTCGAGAGGGTCTCGCCGAGAAAGGAAAGAAAGTACCAGGAGCCGGTGCTGAGTAGGTCCAACTTGCCGTTGTTCGCCGAGGGCCGCAAGTAGAGGAGCACGAAGAGCGTGTGGTATATGATGGCCACAAAGAAGTTCCAGAACACTAGGTGGCGGGTTTTCAATGCGAGGAAGTGGTTCATGCTGGTGCGGTCGAACGGGAGCGACGCGCTCTCGAACTGCTGCTGCTGCACGTCCAAGTAGTTTGCGTAGATGGACCTGGTGTTTGCCAGCAGCAGCGACCAGAAGCGCCGGGCGTTTAGCAGGAACTGCGCCAAGCAATGGAAGATCGTGGGGGGCATGCATGAGGAGTGGGTGTACTTGAGGAACTGGAGGCCCACAAGGAAAAACACGAGGGTGTCCAACTGGCCCATTAGGTGCTTCTGGCCGAGCGACTTGGACGCGGCGATCTCGGTGTTCTTGAAGTGTAGCTGTTGTCTTTCAACGATGTATTCCGTGAGGCTGGAGTGGTCACCGGCCAGCTGGCCGGAGTGTTCCGGCTCAGGCGTGCCACTGGTTGCACGGGGGAAGGACCCCGGCATCAGCAACAGCAGGGGCATTCCGAGGCAGGCGTGGGGGACAGGGGAGGGGTTTTGGTGCAGAGCTAGTCAGAGGCAATTCTCCTGTAGGAGTGCGGATGATCTGCTCGGGCGCGGACGGCAGCGCACAAATTGCCCGGCCGTGCCAGCCAGAGGGTGCGACCGTAGATTCCAGCCGAGTGTTTGTACAAGAGATGTCTGCAACCTCGGTACAGACATTTACAAGAGATCCAGTGTCTGTAAGCCTGGTCTGCTAAACGGGAACGAGGCAAAACGAGTAGGCCTCTACCAAATGAGTAGCCACTGGCCAAGATCTACCAGAACCAGCAAGGGCCTACCGTAGCAAAGAGGTCTATCGTATGCAGTGGGCCTCCAGTAACGAATACAGCGGATTAATGAAACGTAGCCGAGAAGTAGGTATCTTCCGACGGCATTCTTTTGGCCGACGCTGAATCCTCTGCGGCTCAGCATGGCTCCGCGTTTTTAGGTGCGCATCGATACGCGGGGCCGATACGCGTCGTGTATTAGTTTGCGCTATTTCAGATCTCACCTTCTGACCGTGTTTTCTTCAGCAGTCCGGTATTCCTTAGACATTCGCCTAGCACCACAGCACGCTGACCAATGTCGAAAGTCACGCCTGTCAAGAAACAAACAAAGCTCAAGGGCAGCAGCTCCTCCAACATGAAGCAGCTGTCCTTGATGTCCTTCTTCAAGCCTGCGTCCACGCCACGAGATCCCATGTCGTCATCGCCTTTGAAGTCCAAAGCGGCAGAGCTCGGCAGCGACAAGGAGAACGACACCAGCATGATCAGCGCAGCCACAGACACGCCTTTGACCTCGGAGTCCGACGTCACCCGGAGCGTCAAGCCCTCTGCAATACATTCATCCCCGGTGAAGTCCAACCAGCCGGCAGTGCAGAGTGAGGTTAAGCTCGAAAAGCCAAAAGCACCAGAGGCCTCGACAGCGCCTTCAAAAAAGCAGACGGAAGCGCAGCAGTCAACTTCAAAGAGGGGACGTGTGAAGAAGTCGGTGTCCTACACCGAAACCGACACGGACGAGGAGGAGAATGTCACTGTGCAGAGAAAACGGAGAAGAGTGGTGGACAGCGACGACGAGGACGACTTCAAGCCGAACGAGGACGACGACGAGGAAGACGACGACGAACACATGAGCGACTTCATCGCTGAAGAGAGCGACGACAGCCCTCTGGAGGAAGACGCAGAGGAGTCCGAGGACGACGCCCCACATGCGAAGGCACACAAAAAGTCAGCGCCCAAAAGCTCTGAATCTATCTCCACATCGTCCTCGCTAGGCTCAAAGTTCACTGCGGGCTCGAGCTACGTCGCCCTGAATGCGCCCGCAACCACCCCCAAGGCGGCGCCCAAGCAGAAGGCCGCAAAGAAGTCGTTTGAAAAGGAGAACGAGGAAAGGTATCTGTGGCTTGTCAATATAAGAGACGGGGAGAAGCGCCCGGTGGATGACCCAGAGTACGACTCGCGCACACTTTACATCCCCTCGTCTGCTTGGGCAAAATTCACGGCCTTTGAGAAGCAGTACTGGGAAATTAAGAGCAAAATGTGGGACACCGTCGTGTTCTTCAAGAAGGGCAAGTTCTACGAGCTCTACGAAAATGACGCCGTCATTGCGAACACAAAGTTTGACCTCAAAATTGCTGGCGGTGGAAGGGCAAACATGAAGCTAGCAGGCGTTCCGGAAATGTCGTTCGAGTATTGGGCAAAGGAGTTCATCAGTCTCGGCTACAAGGTGGCCAAGGTAGACCAGAAAGAGTCGTTGTTGGCCAAGGAAATGAGAGGAGGAGGAAGCAAAGAGGAAAAGATCATCAAGAGAGAGCTCACCGGGGTCTTGACCGGCGGCACGCTCACTGATTTGGACATGATCAAGGATGATATGCCCACTTACTGCATGGCTATCAAGGAGTCTACCTCAATGAACGGCGAAAAAGTATTTGGCGTTTGTTTTGTTGACACGTCGACCTCGGAGCTCAATTTCATCGAACTCGTCGATGACGACGAATGCACCAGGTTAGACACTCTCATTGCGCAAATCAAGCCCAAGGAGGTGCTCTGCGAGAAGCACAATTTGTGCCCATCTGCCGTGAAAATTATCAAAACCAGCGGTCACAGTAATCACCAAATATGGAACTCTTTGAACCCTTACTCTGAGTTCTGGGACTTCGACACAGCCTTGGAAAATCTTGTGAAGAGCAGATACTACGAGGCTGAGGATCTCGACGATTTCTCAAATTACCCAGACATCCTCCTCAAGTTTAAAGATCAGCACCAGATAGCATTTAACGCCTTTGGAGGTTTGCTTTACTACTTGAAGTCACTCAAGCTTGATGAAAGCATAATGACAATGAAAAATTTCAAGGAGTACGAGATATCCAGAAGTTCTGGAACTCATATGTTGTTGGATGGTATATCATTGAGCAATCTCGAAATTCTCAACAACTCTTTTGATGGTGGAGACAAAGGAACTTTGTTGAAGTTGCTCAATCGAGCAATCACTGCATTCGGCAAGAGAGCTTTGAAGCAGTGGGTTATCAATCCCTTGTTGAACTCAGATGAAATAAACTCACGCTATGACGCTGTGGAGTTCCTTATGAATAAGGAGCCTGAGTTGAGAGTGTTTCTCGAATCTTCACTCAACGAACTACCTGATTTAGAGAGACTCATTGCAAGAGTTCACAGCAAGACCTTGAAATTCAAAGACTTCTTGAAGGTTATCGAAGGTTTCGAGGTTATCTCAAAGATTTTTAAGACGCTTGAGAAGTCTGATGTACTGCTGGCAGGTGCTTTGAAGACTTTGGTCTCGGCTTTTCCCCCTAACCTTCACTCTTTGATTGCATCCTGGGAAGATGCATTCGATCGTGAGCAAGCCCTACAGAATGTCGTGGTACCTGCAGAAGGAGTTGATCAGGAGTTTGATGAATCGATTGGTAAGATCAAGAGCTTGGAGTCCCAGCTCAACGAACACTTAAAAGTGTACAAAAAGGAATACAAATCGCACGAGATTTGCTTCAGGGATTCTGGCAAAGAATTATACTTGATCGAAATGCCAATCAAGATCAAGAATGTTCCTAAAGATTGGCAACAGATGGCTGCAACATCTAAGGTGAAGAGATACTGGTCACCAGAGGTGAAAGTACTCGTCAGAGAGCTAATGGAGCAAAAGGAACTCCACAAAACTGTCTGCGAAAACATCATGTCGCGGCTATATGATAGGTTTGATGTCAATTACAAATCATGGGTGTCCGTGATCAAGATCATCAGTCATATAGACTGTTTGGTCGCCCTCGCGAAGACTTCAGAAACGATAGGATATCCATCTTGCAGACCAAAGTTTTTAGAAAGCGGAAAAGGTTCTTTGACTTTTGAAGAGTTGAGGCATCCTTGCTTTGTTGGAACTTCTGACTTCATACCCAATGATGTTCGTCTTGGGGGTGATAGTGCAAATTTTGGGCTTTTAACGGGAGCGAATGCTGCAGGGAAGTCAACTCTTATGAGGACCACTGCTCTCGCAGTTATTCTCAGTCAACTCGGCTGTTATTTGCCTGCCAGTAAGGCCGAATTAACCCCAGTTGACAAAATCATGACTAGATTGGGTGCCAACGACAACATTATTCAAGGCAAATCAACATTTTTTGTTGAGTTGTCGGAGACAAAGAAGATCTTGAGCAATGCAACCCCCAATTCGTTGGTGATTCTTGACGAGTTGGGTCGGGGCGGATCATCTAGTGACGGATTTGCGATTGCCGAGTCAGTGTTGCACCATTTGGCCACGCACGTTCAGCCGCTAGGATTCTTTGCTACTCACTACGGTAGTTTGGGCAAGTCCTTTGTGAAGCATCCACAAATAAAGCCCATGAGAATGGGTATAATTGTGGACAAGGGCTCGAGAAACATTACGTTCCTTTACAAGCTAGAGGAAGGTACGGCCCCCGGATCGTTCGGTATGAACGTGGCTGCCATGTGCGGAATTGCAGAAAGTATTGTTGAAAGTGCTGAGGTGGCTGCCAATGAGTACGAACAGACATCGAAGCTCAAGCAAGAGCACGATCAACAGATGAAGAATCCGATAAACCTAGGACTACAAAGCGACTTTGTGTGGACAGCCGAGCATGCTCATGAGCTTGAGAAAGATATTTTGAGATTTCAAGAGGCCGAAAAGATCAATTCGCTCAATAACATTTTCCGGATGATTGATACTCTTTGAGAATCAGGCCACTAGTGAGGTTGGCCGTGCGCGGACCCGCGACGCGAACCTGAAATTCATGAGGGATATTTGGTTGCTAGGAAATCCGTCCATTGATTAGACCCGCCACATCAATATAATGTCAAGTTCAATTAAAAACGCAGCGCATATCCTTCTTTTCTCTGTGAGCTTTGGAGGAGGAGTAGTGCACTCGTTTTTTGTTTCCCCGATCGGCTTCAAAATTTTGCCACGGAAAGAATTCGGTGATTTGCAGAATAAGATCTTTCCCACATACTTCTTGAGTCAGACCACCATTCCGATCATCCTAGGATTGACTGCGCCTGCCCCAACTAAGTTTGTGTATTCTGTCTTGGCCGCTTCTGCAATTGCAGGTGCCCTCAACTACTTCTGGATACTCCCAGTATCTGGAGGCATCAGACAGAAACGGTTGAAGCTCGAGAGTGAGAAGCGCCATGAGCAGACTGTTGATGGTGCCGTGGTTCCCTCGGACGAATACAAGGAGTTGAGCAAGCAATTCGGGATGTACCATGGTATTTCTCTGTTGCTCAACCTCATCTCTTTGGCCACCCTCGGGGCATACGGCGGAAGCTTGGGATTTCTTCTCTAATGAGAGCTGCTATTTCTTCTGAGTCAACGCGTCTGGGTTAAAGGAGATGGATATCAGTACATAGGAAAGACGTTGACCATCGATGCCCATCAAAGGCCCAATACTTTGTTCTAAAATACGCTATACATTTAACGTTCCGTGTAAGCATGCCTCAGTTACTGTTCTTTCTTCTCCGTGGCCGCCACCTTTTTTCCGTATATCTTGGGATATATGACGAAAACCAACGTGCTTGCAGTGATAAGAACTGTGACGATTAGGTAGAGCAGGTAACGCAACAAGGTGGCACGGGGAAGTTCGGGGTCCACTACCCACTGCCTCATAATCCAAGCGTAGTGCGCTAGAATCACCATGAGGCAGAAGAACGTTGCAATGACAAGTAGCAAATCTTTGGTCAGGTCATCGGACTCAGTGGATTTGGTCTGTTTCTTAGAAGGGAGCTTTGCTGCGGTCTCGGCACCAGCTGCTGACATTTTGAAAATTAAGGCGAAAAGGGCGAAAAGAGTACGAAGCAAAGTCTAAGCCTTTTATTCGTCCCTCAATTCAATAGAATGACGTAAAGGTTTGGACGATAAGCTGTTTAAGTTGGGGCCGATGGATCCAACGCGCATCGCAGAGCCGTGCAAGATTGCGGCTATTCTGTTGCTCATTACTTATATTAATCGTAAATACATAGTGTCCACATCATGACATAATTTTAGGCTCCTCGTCAATCAAGTACTTGCGGATTTGCGACAACGAGCCACTCAATTTCTTGAAGATGGAGATCTTGATGTTGTGCTCGTATAAGAATCTCATCATCAACTCTCCAATCTTCAAGACGTAGAGAGTCTTGTTCAAGCTGAAAGCAAACAAGTTGCTGAGCTGCTCGCCCTCCAATGCACTGGCTTCGAGGTTTCCCTCGCCCGTGAGTATCTCTTCGCTAATTCCAGACAGGAAAAGAAACACGTTTGACATCTCCAACTCCACCTTGGAGGTCTCAACCTGAGATTTGAGAAACCTTTCGAACTTGGTGAGAAGTCTCATCAAGCTAAGGAACTTTTGGTTGAGCTTTGCGGTGGCATTCATGTTGTGTGACTTTGCCAACAGTGATCCGGGGTTGTTCCGCTTAGCTATGTGTATGGAGAAAATTGAGAATATGACAAAAACATGGAAAAGAATCTGTGAGTGAATCGGAGTCTTCATGCTGAGTATATCCTCATGCATTTTCAATCCGAACCTTTGCTCAAATTCCAAGTTAAGCTCGTTCTCGGTTTTGAGAGAGTCACTAACCATGGTCTTAAAATTCACAGAAGTTACAGGCTGGGTCTCGGACGCAGATTGAATGCCCTGTGCTCCATTGTATTGCACATCTGTTTGCTCAGCACGGAACAAAATCAACTTGGTGCAGATTATGCAACTGTCAATAATCTTAGTGAAGTCCTCGTCAGAGATTGACTCCATGCTGGTCAAGAAAATGTGAAAGTTTTTGTTCAATTCGTCGTAATTCTTGAGCCAGCTTTGCTCTTTTACCAACTTGGAGTCAATGATAGAGCATATCTTCACAAAATTCACAAGCAAGGCATAATCGCTCTTTTCGTAGCTTCTTGGGCCGTTCTTTGGATGCCGTGTTTCCGGATTTCTCTCGGATGAATCAAGGAATAAGGTCAAGTTGTCGAGCACAAAACCAACATCCATGTATTTGAAGTCATCATATTGCATAAACTCGTAAAATCCTTTCACAAGTGTGTTGGATCCTATCTTGCTCAAATTCGACAATCTCGAAACAACAGCACCGTTGAAGTCGCTTTTGCATAACGAGGACAACACACTCTTGAAGTTAATGACGTTGCTCTCATCCTTGACCAAATAGTAATCGAGCCCCCGCGAAATACCTGAGCTGGTGACATAGTTAGAAAAGTCCCGGTACGTGTCAAACCTCCACAAGAATTCATCACAAGTGTTTGGTAGCGTTAAAAAGCTCAAGTCATTGGCACTAAGGGTGAGAGGAACATTGAACATCATCAAAATGAAGTTTGTGAGTTGATATATTGTTAGAACAACTCTCACTTGCGATTGCATGTTGATGTTATTTTTGAATTTAACAATCTCTCTGTCATTCGTGTCCGGAAAAGTAAGCGCATGACTAAAATTGCCCGAGACAACGGCGTTGTGAAATACTTCGTCCTCTCCTGTGATATGGAAAAAGACCTCGTTGTTATTTTTAGCTGTTTTGACCAAAGAGTTAAGAGCATTCAACTGCCGAATAACAATGTAAACATTGTTCTCGTTGTCGGAGAAAAGCCCATAGATCACGGAGAGTGTAAGGGATTGGATCAACCAAAGGGGATTAGACTGGCTTGCTTGAGGGGATTTGGCAGCTCCGCGTTGGTTTTTTCGGCTCTCTAAATAAATATGGATTATTCTTCGAGAAGCTTCGTAGAGATGCTCCGATTCGTTCTTGCTGTTAGCCAAGAGAGCACCCATAGTTGCAACCAATAATGGCATGCAGACACGAGCGCTGTCATTCAGCGGACTTTCGTCAGAGGTCATACTCATGATCTCGTACTCATTCAACTTGGAAGGATGTATGAAAGGGGAATAGGATAAATATCTGTCAATGAATGTCTTGAGGAAGAACTCGAGCTTCTCATTTGGGGGAATCGACGGCGACATAACATCACTGATTGGATAGTTACTCAAGGCCTTGTTAATCATGCGCCTCATGTTTTTCGTAAAGAGTCTAGATTTGCTGTAGACCCTAGCATCAAAGCCCCTGGCGGAGTGGATCAGAGCCTCGTACGATGCAGTGCGAGGATCGATATCCGACTTCAAAACTTGGCCCGAATAGTTTTGGTTGTTCTGCATTGCCGTTGGCGACATCACTACTGGCGGAGAGTTCGAGTCAAGACCAGAAGACGAGACCAGAGGATTGTCACCGTAAAAGGAGTAACCCCCAGAGAGGAATTTGTTACCGACGTCAAAATCCTGGCCGAGTTCATCTATATTATTCAACAAGTTGAAGTTGAAGTCTCCATTATTGAACTTAGGGTCGTTGTTGTTGCCAGATATTAGGTTGCCAGCGTTATCCACAAACATTAGGTCATCCTCCAACTCTTGTTTGATGGGAGACAACGGACGAGCAATGTGAGTGGGGGCTCCTCCTCCGTTTTCCATCATAGATTCTGGAATATCGTAAAAGGAGTATCCGCCGGTTCCATAATCACCTTTCATGTCCATATGCCCGTTTGAGGACGATCCGACCATGCTGGGCCTATGAGACATGAACGGAGCATTTGCCGATGCTGACTCCACGGTATTGATAGAATTGTTCGAGGCTATGCTGTCGGAGCGGCCCATTCCCTGTACAAGGCCGGCCCCGAACATGGAGACCGACTTTGGAATCTCGGAGTCCATCGCAAAGTTCGCGTGTGCCCCGTAGTCGTTCTCAGAAGACATGCCCGGAATAGAAGAAAGGTTATTCAACCACGATTCCTCGTCGTTCGTGAAGGAAGGAAGGAACTGAGGCGTCGAGAACTCCACGTTGTCGGCGGTATTGTTGTCGGGGTAGTGAGGCAGGGCCGTGGCATAGTTCTTACCCGACTGGGCGGAGAAGGACGCGCCCCTGAGCCTCAGGGTTTTCTTGTCGAACAACTGCTTTTGCAAGCTGGGGTCTTTGACGGAGTTAGATCTGGAGGGCCTCATGGGGGACGCAGGGTTGACTTGGCGGTCGGAGCTTCTGGAAACAAAGGAGTTGAGGTTGAACGTGATGTTGTCCACAGAGCCCCGGGTATTGGTGGTTGCGGGGGTGGAGTAGGTGCTCGACTTTGAGTCGGAGTTGGAGTTCCCGTTCCCGTTGGGCGAGTACATGCTCGAATCGCCGTCTTGGTAATCCGAGGCCGAGGATATCGAGTTTGACTTTAACAGTTTCCGGCGCAAGCGGGTGATGGCGTCTGCGCAGCCCGCGTGCAACTTCTGGGCGTGCCGCAAGAGCAAGTCTCTTCGGGAGAACTTGCGCTGGCACACACCACAGATGAAGGGCTTTTCTTTGGTGTGGGAGCGCTCGTGCCGTCTCAAATGCTCCAAGCGAGCAAAGGCCCTGGTGCAGGTGCCACAGACAAAGAGCCGGGGCTTTCCCGAGGGCGTGGTGCCCTGGGACGTCAAGTTTTTGGGGATTTTCGCGTCCTGTTTTGGAAGCAGCTCGTGGTACGAGCCTCCGCTGGGGCTGTATCCCGTTTCAGACATTTGCGGGTTGAGCAGATTGTCCGAGGGCAGTAGAGCAGGAAGCTGTAACAGGGGGGTCATCAAAGAGCAAGAATGCGGACGGCAGACGTGTGGCCGACTTCAACGATGGAACGTGGGTGGTACCTTGGTGACAACGAAGGAAGCTCCGGGGATTCGGCGTGGGCGAAAGATCTGGTGGGGCACTGAGGCCAAAGAAAACAACAAGCCACGAGCCGGTTGTATCAATAAATAAAGTCACGGGTCCAGTGCCGACTACTCCATAAAACAACAGAAGCAAGAAAAGTCGTGGACAACACCGAACTAAACAGAGACAGCAGGGAAATAATAAATAGGGTATAGCGTGCTGTGCGTTCAAGTGGGCACAACTGGAAGCAACGGGTGCCGATGCAGAGGGGGAGTCTGCGCTGACGGTGCTGGTGCTTGGGTGAAAAGAACGCTTGACGAGGCGAAAATCGTTTCGGGTAGAGAAGAAATGCGGGGGGAGGGAGGGACGGGCGGACCGCTCGCGATATGCGGACGAAAAATCAAAATGCGGCACGCTTTTTCTTCTGCTACTTTTGGCCCAGGCCATCACGCGAAGTCAAAAAGAAAGAAAGGCGGAAATCGGAGGGCGGGCACCGTGGAACAACGTTGCAGCCCTTTGAAGTGCTCGGTTCCGCCGTTGTCGGGCGGTCTTCGCCCCGGCACAAACAGCCGTTCCGATGCCGGTGGCTTGGTGCTTGCTAATGGGCTCTACAGTAGAACGCAGTAAAATTGCAGTAAACCAACAAAAGCGGCGGGTGTGCCCAGAGGATGTGTGCACCAGGGCCCAGCCCGCTCTTTGCAGCTCGGAGAATTTTGCCAAGAGACCGTTTTTTTAGTCTAACGGGTGTATCCCCAGACCCAGCGAAGCAGACGGGCCGACGCTCTCCTGCACGCAAGCAACCAAAAACCTGGGGCACTGGCCGTAGATACCGGAACGGACGTAGCGTCGAAGACATGACCCAGGGGATATTTTTATCCGGTCGCCACTAGACGGCCAGGGCACCGGCACCACGGACGGGCCCTCCCCCGACGCCACCGCGATAAAAGAGCACCCGCCAGCCCAGCGGACCGCCCTACGTGGGGCCGCGATTTCCCCAGATTTTGCCCAAAACTCTGTCCCAACAGCGGTTGGTGCACGGGTGCATCGTGCACCATCGTGCACCAGGTGCACCAGCACGCACGCCTTTAAACTTTTCGCCCGCACACGCCAGACGGTTGGAATCGCATCACGTGACGCGGCACCATCTTAGTGCGAGCTCTGCTCGCTGCTTACCTCACCACGTAATGTCTGTTATCGAGGTCACCTCGGAGGAGCAGTTCACCAAGCTCACGCAGTCCAACTCCGGCAAGTTGGTTGCGCTCTACTTCCACACGCCGTGGGCCGCGCCGTGCCAGAGCATGACCCCCGTGGTCAACACGTTGGCCCAGGCCAACCCGGATGTGACGTTTCTCTCCATCAACGCGGAAGAGCAGCCCGACATCACCGATCTCTTTGAGATCTCGGCCGTGCCTTACGTCATTCTCGTGAGGAACTCTGCCATCTTGAAGGAGTTGAGCGGCGCAGACCCCAAGGAGTTCATTGCCGCGTTGAAGCAGTTCAGCGGCGCGTCAGCCACAGACTCTGCGCCGGCCGAGTCGGCCACCGCCGCCAACACAGCCAGCTCGGCCGCTGCGCCCGCTGCCTCCGAGGAGCCCAGCGCGGAGGAGCTCCAGGAGCGGTTGAAGAAGCTCACGTCGGCCGCACCAGTCATGCTCTTCATGAAGGGTGCACCCTCGGCGCCACAGTGCGGCTTCTCGCGCCAGATCGTGGCCATCCTAAGGGAGCACCAGGTGCGGTTCGGGTTCTTCGACATCTTGAAGGACGACACGGTGAGACAGGGCTTGAAGACCTTCTCCGACTGGCCCACGTTCCCCCAGTTGTACATCAATGGCGAGTTCCAGGGTGGGCTTGACATCATCAAGGAGCTGCTCGAGGAGGACCCAGACTTTTTTGCCCATGCCACCGCCGCCACGTGAGTCGTATTTATTGAAGTAATTACTATAATGCTGTGTATTAGATTTTGCCCTGCGACACCAAGAACGCGAGCTCCGGGTCGTCCAGAAACTCCTCGTCATCCAGCGCACCCCGGCGAGGCGCGTTGTCGTCGTCCGTGTCTGAGTCCTCAACGTCGTCACTCAACACAGACGCGTCGGCGCCCAGCCCCGCTTCCTCCTGCTGCCGTATGGCTTCCATGATGTCCTCGAAGAACTGGTCCCGCGCGCCCCACCCCGCGTCGTCCTCGTTTTCCATAACCGGTATGTCCTCGTCGCTGTAAATCCCCTTGAACCTGCCGCCTATGCGATTGTAGACTAGCCTCTTTTTGCCGTACCGCTGCTGATAGCGCTCTGCGTTGTATATGAGCGGAAGGAAGTGCCCATCGAGCAAGTTGACGTCCGCGAACAGAACCGCCGCGCCGCCAAGATACCGCACGTAGTTTGAAATCTCCTTGGACACCCGAATCTGCTCTCGCACCAGCTTCAGATGCCGCGGGAACTTCATCGGAAGCGTTTTGCCGGACGTGCGTTGCACCAAGCTGAGCCGGTTTCGGGTTGCGCGGATGCCGTAGTCATTGGACTCCTCCACCCCCAGCATCGTGTCGTTCAAGCTGAGTGCATCCACTAGTGAAGCCGCAATGCTGACATCGTACTGCAGGCCGTTGCAGATGTGGTAGTTTTCCAAGATGGCCAAATGAAGTAGCCCGTGGTTGTGGTAATGCTCGTTGACGCTTTGCACCAACTGGTAGTCGCTGGAGTACCCGGCCTCGGTGTCCTCTGTCACGGTGGAGCTGGAGTGGAGCACTTTGCCCACGGCGTGGAACAACGTGAACCGGTTCTCCCGCGCGATGTCGCCCCACGCGTTCTGCCTGCCCCAAAACTCTAGGTTTCCAATCAGCGACCGCACGTCCCCCGACTCATAGAGCGACTGGAGGAACTCAACGAAGCCTGTCTTCCGTGCTAGCCGTTCCAGACTGGCTATGCGGTCGAGTGTCTTCTTGAGGTATGTTTTCGCAATGGGCAAAAACTTGATGCGTTTGATGCTGCCGGCAGAGAGCCCGGAGTTAAGAAGGTCTCGGCCGAGAAGTGTTTCCACCGTGAAGTAGTTCTCCAAGGTGAAGTACCCCTTGTTGGTGCTGCTCTCAGACACCTCCACTTCCGTCAAACATAGCACTAGTGGGGGGAGTTCCACGTGCACCGGCGTGGACACCCATTCGCGTAGAGTCTGGCGTAGTGACTTCAAGGTATCTTCATGGAACACGTTCGGAAGATCCTCTAACAAAACCAAGCATTTGTTGGACCCAACGCGGTATCTGCAGCCATCAATAAACTCCTCAAAGTGGTTAACGCGTCCCACATTCTCCAAGGACGAATCAAGGTACTCGATGTAAGCTTCCTTGTTGGTGCGCTTGGGATCAAGCAACTCTTGGGCCAAGCACTTGACCACGCTCGACTTCGAGCTGCCAGCCGGGCCTGAGAGTATCAAAAGACGGCACTTCAGCTGCTGGCCGATCATAGCCTCCAATGCAGCTCTGACCTCTTTCAATTTGCCAGGATTTATGCTCACATCTTGCGACGACTTGGGCTGGTACTTGACGACCCATGGCTCCTGGATAGGCTTCTGCCTTTTGCGGGGAAGCTCAATGTGCTCTTCTGTCTCATCGTCTATTTCTTCGCTGCTATCTTCAGTACCTATTGGGGTCGACACCTGCAGCTTTCTTCTCATAAAAAAGAGAAAGAGCCTTGAGCATGCGTTTTCCGATGAGCGCGATCTGATGAGCGCGACGTACCTAGTGAGTCGTATCTATTTCCTGTCCTAAACAAAAAACCACGTCTAATTTTCCTAGTCGGAAAACCAAAGCCAAAAATAACCAGTACTCGACGTTGTCCACTAGACACTCGATATGTGGTGAACCTTCTTGCCAGAAGCCTCGTCTGATGCGCCCGCAAACTCGTTGATGAAGGTATACTTCGCTGGGTAGTACGCACCAGGGCTCGGCGCGGGGCCGTGGCCAAAAAGACCTGTTTGAAACGTTCCAATTCTTTTGCCATGTCCAGCAAGGCTGTAGTTCTTCTCGGCCAAACTCGTGCGTCTGGAGCTCTCCGGGGTGTTATCGTCTGTGTGCAAGGGAGAGCGCCTACCGCTCGTTGCTCTGCACATCGCTATGAACTTCGAATTGTCAAGCTCTTTCGACTCGCCAATAACCACATCGTTGTAGTGCACTTCAATGGATTCTGTGAGCTGGGGATACGCAAGAACTTGCAAAGTCAAATCCTGTGGAGAGTTGGCCGTGATTAGTCCGCAAAACGTCTCTCCCACAAGCTTCTTTCCAGTGCTATGCAACGAGAACTGGATCAAGGACTCAAGCGGGATGGCCGCAAGCTTCTTGAACCGAACGTCACTATCGCGATCGCACAACTTAGAAACTGCAGATCTGTGTGCTTTGCAGCACGTTTTGTCGAACAAGAAGCCCGCAGCAAGCGCACAGGTTGGGTGGTACGTCTTGGCGCATTTTCGTGTAGTGCATTGGACGCATGCCCCGAGTGATAGCTTCTTAGCAGACGACAGAATCCGGTTTGGAGTGTGACAGACGAGGCAAGTTGAGTTTCTCTGTGCTCTTGATATCGAGTTCAAGCCTGTCACCACCTCCCTCCCACTCTTGTTATGTACTTTGAGCTGCGGTGCAAATGCCTCAAAACATATCCGGTGTACTTGCGCTGTGCTCCCGTTCTTTCCATCCGTCCTGTCGGTATCCAAAAGTTCAAAAGCTTTGTACTTTGTCAAGTGTGATGTGAGATTATTGGGGCACAATGCACATTCGTAGTTCACTGCAACAACCTTCCTCTTCTTTCTTCCTGGTCCCGCGCTCTTCAAAGACGGTTCTTCAGGCTCGGACGAAGGGCCAATACTCTGATCCTTGGTGGGCAAGCGATGGGAGCTGAGTTCTTCTCCCTCCACAGGCACATAAGGAATGCCTTCGAACTTGCAGTATATTTGGCGGTAATTGATGCTGACCGCATCTTTGATGCACTCGCACTTCTTGGTTTTCTCTGCAAACGAAAACCAGTCGTCGAGCGCAAAGTTAACGGACTCCGCTAGGTTGTAGCCAAAGTTGAAGCCAGCGTGGTATCCGTACGGATACGTGATCATAAACTCGCCCTGGTTGTGGACAATTTTGTTGCAAGTCACGCCGTTCTTCTCGAGAAACAGGGGAGACGCCAAGAACGTCTTGTGGCGCAAAAACTCCGTACAATTCTTGTAGTCCTCATGGAAAATTTCACTCATCAACTTAAAGAACTTCTGGTTCTCGCTCTGCGGGATGGAGTACCACTGCTTGGGGGCGCCAAAGTGCAAGTAATTGATGGAGTACAAGTCTTGGTCTTCCAAGTGCCACGAGAAGGTCGCTTTCCACAACCCGGCATACAAGTACGCATCGTTGACGCCTGGAAGCTTCTCCTCCATCAAGTCTAGGACATTGGGGAGCTTGGAAACGTTCCAGGATTTCGTGTCATCCAGGAAGAGGGATCCTAGCATGTCCGCACCGTACATCGGCTCGGCGTATCCAAGGGATCTCCAATATAGCTCCTCAAGCTCTTCACAACGCTCTGGAGTGAACTGCGAGACGTCAACGTTGAACGCATCGCTGAGAATCTGGTCAATTGGGCGTGTGTTGTGTGACTGGCGGCGTGTTTTGGTGGCCTGGGTGTCTTCGTTTGCACTGTCTTTGGATCTCCTCCTTTTGTCCTTTGGCGCCGGGGGCATGTAGTTTGGTTTTTCCGAGAGTTTCTTCCACTGGTCAATGTTGTACTTCCGCTGGCGCTCCACGTTTTGGCAGGAGTATACGCCCTTGTACCCAGCAGTGACGTTCATGTTTTGCACAATGGGGTTCTTGATCTGGATTCTGCTGAGGTTCAGCGGAGTGTACGTGTTCTTGAGCTGAGCATGCCACTCCTTGGGAGGAATAATCTTGGCAATCCCGCTCTGCATTCCGTACTTGTTGACTGCCTTGTTAAACTTGTAGAAGTCCTGGAACTGGGCCATAGTCGGCTCAAACACAGGTACTCCCCCCGAGTAGTACGACGGCTTCACCTCAAGCCGGGGATCGGCCTGGAGCGAATGCTTCATTGTTGACTGTTTGCAAACAAGACCTGGCAAATTCTGAACGCAGTGACGTGCTAATTGCAGTGCCCGGAACGCAACTCTCGAGTCACCCGACTTTGGAGCTTGGAGAGCGCACGTGACCCGCGCATCGGGCCGTACGTCAGATCACGTCTCGCGATCGCGACGTGGCTACAGGGAACAGCGATCATGGCCCAAATCAGACGGCAAGCGCAGCACGAGCGCATCTCCAAGTCGAGGGTCGCCAAGGCGTCTGTGCTCACGGGAATCACGGTGGTGCTTTTCCTAGCCTTCTGCTTCCATGTGTGGTGGGGGGTCTCCGCGTTCTACCACAATAGATACGACTCCGCCTTCAGCAACTTCATGATCATCGTGGGAGGGCTCTTCGTGAACGCGTATGTCAGCGTCAAGGTGCTCTTGTTTCTCGAAACGCGGTTTTTGAGCGACGGCATCGATGCGGACCACAAAAAGTACATCTGACCGGCGACTTGCCTCAAGTCATTTCAGTCATTTCTATCTATTTAATGAATGCTCGGCGTCTCTATGACCCGAACCTCTTGCAAGCCCTCTGTAGTCAGCCTAACTTATTTCGGGACTCGAAGGAACCTGTAGAACGGAAGTGTTCAGAATGCGCACGTTGTCATTGCTGTGCTCTGCGATCTCCACTATGGTGAGCTCCTGGTCCTCGTCTTCCGAGTCCTGAATCACTTCCAGAGCAGGCTGCTCTGGGCACATGCGCTTCAACGAGATGCCTGCCCTCTCGCTCTCCGCAAGCTCGATGTTCCCGTAAACTAACAACCTAACCTTTTCTGGCAGACACGCCTGGCTCTCCCCACGGGGACGCCTGCGGTTGTTCTCCTGACTTCCGAAGCTCGTGGCTGCAGTCGAAAAGACCACATCTTTGTCGTCATCCTTCTCTTCGTCGCTCCTGATTGCGCGGATGTGCTCTTCTCTGCCTCTCGACCTGGTGGGTGATATCGGCGACGAGTCAACGCGTATATCGTCCGACCAGTGGCGCCCAAAACTGTGCAGACTCTCCACTAGAGACCGAACCGGCGAAAGGAACCTGGCCAGACTGTCTTCTGGCTGGTGCAATTGTACTGGCAGCAGGTCCTGGAAGTCTCCACCGCGATACGCATCCTGAGAACACAGAGATACAAAGGAGAGGCTTGGCGCTAGCTCTGGTGACTCTGGAAGCTTTGGAGCTTGGTGTGACGTGATCCTGGAAACCAGCGCGGGTTCGGGTCCGCTATTCGAGAGCTTTGAGTCCCAGAGAGAGTCGAGATCCGGCTCCGAGTCCGCCACGCAGTCCCACTCCTCACTCTCGTGCAGACTCGTCTGCTCCAAGGGCCCCAGAAGTGCATCAATTCCGTACGCGAAGCGCTCGGGGGAGTCCTCCGGCGAGTCTGCGTGAGTTTCCAACACTTGCGAGAACGTGTAGGACGTGGGTTCGTCGCCGCTCTCGTCCTGGTATGTGACGGTGGAGTCGTTCCCGAGCTGCTCGTCGTCTAGGTCGTAGAGCCACTTGATGTCGTCGGCCGTGAGGTCGCTGCTTGGCTGCCGGGACGCCTGCGACCACATGCGCGGCGAGTCGTCTTTGTCAAAGACGCCCTCTGCGTCCCTCAACTGGTCGAGGCGCCTGGTGATGACCTTGAACGACTTCTTGTGTCTCCTGGCTAGAAACGGGAACCGAAGCTGCAACTTCTCCACAAACATCTGCCACTCGTCTGCCGAGAACAACGTGGCGCTCTGCCCGTGTGGCTTGCTGGAAAGCAAATGGGGCGCAGTTGCCGACTTGACCTTGCTCATGAAAGTGTCGAACTTCTGCTGATCGCCCACAAAGAAGTCGAGCACGCTCTGCGTGTCAGAGACCTTCTTGTTGCCTAGTGTCTCGCGGACAAACGCACTGATCGACGTGATCTTGCGTGTCTTGCTGTGTAGGCTTTTCCTGGGCTTCTTGGCCGGTTTCCGCTCACTGACCTGGAGCAAATGTACTCGCGATGTCTCTTCGTGCTTGTACTGCCGTAGCTTGGAACTCTGCTCCTCTTTGCGCTGCTGATCCTCGTGTCTGCCTTGCATCTGCGTGGACATGAAGCGAAGAGACGCGGGCGGAGACCCGGCGTCTTCTTCCATTTCTGTGCTTGCTGTGTGGCCGTCACTTTCCTGTCAGTCTGCTTCTCCTGGCTTTTTTTTTGTTCTGATTATGGCGTGTCAAGTGCTGATCAGCGCATTTGCCGGCTGCGACACGTCTTGTATAGTTCTCACGCAACCTCATGCAACACATTTATGCGCAGCATTCTGCTTTGTTGAAAATACGAGATAATTAGTATTCAACTATTTTGCTGGTCCGCCATGCCTCTTCCGGAAGCATGTACGGGGATTACTGTGCTACTGTGTTCTCGCGCTGCTTGATCTCCCACGCGTTGCTCTTCTTGTTGTAGAACGCGAGCTCCTGGATCGTGTGCTTGAGCATACTCTTTGTGTAGACCTTGAACTCTCTCTTCGCTAGTTCCGAGAGCGTTCCGATGCTGAAATCGCTGTTCTTGCGGATGAAGTCGGCCAAGTTCTCCACCACCTTCGCGTCTTTGATTATGGGCTTCTGCGGTGTGAGAACGTTCGGCGACAGCCCGGCCTTGACCTCGCTCGCCTTTGCGGGCGTTCCTAGAACAGACAAAACTGGTTCGGGCTTTTCCTTCTTCTCGGGAGCCTCTGTCTTCTGCTCAGTAGACCAGTAGTCTTTGAAGGGGTCGATCGGGAACTGGATTTGGGGGTCCAAGAGCTCGTACTTCAAGTTCTCGAAGACCGGATTTGCGCTGCCGTCGTTCCAAATATTCACCGATTGCAAAGGGCCAACGAGTGCAAACTTCTTTGCCGCGTCGTTCTCCACAAAATCGTCCATCTCGTCCTCCTCCGCGTCGTCTTCCTCGTCCTCACCATCCTCCAACTCGTCAATATCCTCACCCTCGTCTTCGTCCTCCTGCCAGTCTAGATCAGAGTCATAGTCGTAGTCGAACCCCGTAACAGAGTCTTCTAGAGGATGCGAAAGAACCGTCAGCAAGTGTTTCTCCGAGCACCACGTGCCCACATATGGAGGCTTTGCATTCTCGTAGAATTGCAAGTACTTCACCGGCGGTAGGTTCTTGACTAGCTCGCAGAGCTTGTCCTCTGTCATGTGAGACGAGTTGAGTGCATCCACCAAGGCTTGCGAGCTCGTGTAGGATTCCGCCTTGGTTTCCGGGTTTGAGGAGCGCAAATCTGAGGGTAGTAGAGTCGCATGCGCCGTTTCAAGGCTGGAATCGAAGCTCAGTTTTGCAGCCATGAGTTCATCGTCCGCTAGGCTACGGCTGGGAGCTAGCAGCACATTCTTCTTGACAAAGAATGGAAGGAAATCGGACTCGTAGCTCTCGCGCTCAGCAGCCTTTTTCTCCTTGCTGTCGGGAGTGCTGGGAGCGGAGTGTTTGTCCGTGGAGCCTCTCGCTGTGGAGGACACGGGGGCCGCAGGCTTGACAGCAAAAAAGTTTGAGATTTTCATCTGGCTGCGCTCCTTCAACTCCTCTTTTTTCTTCAACTCTTCCTCCTTCAAGAGCTTCTCCTGCTCCTTCATCTTCCTTTCGAGCTCCTTCGCCTTTTTCTGCTCCTCCAACCGCTGTCTTTTCTCCTCGCGCTTCAACTGCTCTTGCTCTCTTTTGAGCTGTTTCTCCTTCTCGAGCGCTTCTTTCTTCAATTTGCGTTCCAACTCTTTCTTCTCTCGCTCGAGCTTCTTTCGCCGCAACTCCTCCTCCTTTTTACGTTCTCGCTCCACGCGCTCCTGCTCTCGGAGCTTTTGCTTGGCGAGCCTTTCTTGCTGCTTTTTAGTGAGTTTGACTTCCGGTGTGTTTTCTGTGGCTGTAGCTTCGCAGCGCGTACTTGGAACGTGTGAGTGACTTTCAGTGCTGCTTTCTGGCACATCGATACTAATTTCTGACACGTCAGCAGTCTTTGTCCCATCGCCTGTAGATTCAAGTTTTGGTCGCTTTTCTTGTTGGGTTTCCCCCAGCAGAATTCCGGGTGTATTTGAATTTTCGTCGTGAGATCCGCCGGTAACTGCGGGGAGACAGGGATCGGAATGCAGCACTTCCGCTAGCACTCGTTTCCTCCCGGATTCACCGTGCCCCTCCACTGTGCTGGGGATGACGGCTGTGTCGTGAGCTGTGGCTGCGACCACCATTATCGTTGTTTCGGACGAGGTTCGTATCACCAGGATGAATCTACAGTGGTGTTACGCGTATCACATCGATGCAGGACAACCACTAGTTGAGTCTGAAGATGGGAAAAACGTGAAGACAATGTGGCCTACCGCGGTCGCACCAAAAGGCTTAATATTTGATGGGAGCAGGCTACGTATTGTACGTGTATAACCGGAAGAGGTCTTGGATGCTCTTTGGAGAAGGGTCCTGGAGCCTCTGGCAGCACCTCCGACTACGCGATGCTACTGGCAGGACAGGTCATGTGATCCGGTAAAGGTGCCAGAGACAAAGTAGCAGGAAAGGTCAACAGGGTTTACATTCTTAAATAGCGATGAAGTCTTTTCAGTACATCTACGAGTGCCATGGGCACTCGTATTGTTGCACTAGGAAAGGTACTCGCCTTCCACCTCCCTCAAGATCTTGTCAATGCCTTCAGGGTCGCTGCAGTTGCTCAAGACATCCAAGTCTGGTCCTGATTCGGCCAAGGTACACTTTTCTAAGTCCGACACCGGCGTTAGAACCTTCTGCGTCCTTGTCCGCGATATCAACGTCTGGTCTGCCAGGTCGTCAGTCGCAGTTCGGCTGAATATCATGTTTGGGCACGAGCTGGGCACCGACGTGTGGTACGTAGAAGAGGCCCAGAGCGAGCTGAAGGGCAAGTTGCACACGATAATCACTACGCTCAAGTTCAAGTACACTGGCGACTGCGACGCACGCGTATAGTTGTAGATGACCATGATCGACGGCACGATGAATGTCTGAGTGGACATGATGAGCAAAATGTGCATGGAGTCAAACTGTCTGAGCCCCAACACCCTCCTAGTCCGGATTGCAACAAAGAGCTTGGCAACCAAAAGCACGCAGGTGTAGTTGATTGACAGCGAAAACATGATGAAGGGGAGGTTGTTCTCCCAGCTCGCGTACCGCAGGAACCCTTGCGTGATGGTGGACTTCACGTCTTGCAAATTGCGAGTGACCGAAATCACGTAGAGCACAACGACCACTACCGCTAGGAGCGCAGAAAAGAGCGTCAACACCACACCCGGCACGCGGGCACGGGACGACTTGAATATCACGTAGATCTGGAACACAAGGATGCACTCGATCGACGCAATGAGGAGGACGTAGAACGTGTTGATGGCTATGGTCACGCGGAAACTGCTCCAGTCGCCGTCGAACATCCCCGTGTATGTGTAGGAGAGCGAGTTGAAGGGGCCAAGCAAGTACGCCAAGTACAACGAGGAGCGGATGACCAAGAGCGCCAAGGCAACCTGGTGAAGGAAAAACATCGGGGTTTTCTTTTTCACCACCGTGAGCCACGACATGAAGCTGAGAAGCACACCGGCGCCGATGGCGACGCCCTGCACGATGGTCTGTCTGACGGTGTCCTTGAGCGTGGAGTCTAGCTGGTGGAAGGTGACGGAAAGAACAGTGTCCGCAACGGTGTAGTTGAGCCAAATGCTCGCGGGGTCCGTGGGGGAATCCATGGCGTCGCTGGGTGAGACGAAGATGCCAAAAGTGGCATAAACGTCTTGGTTTTAATACTTGGAGCCATGGGTGCAAAATAGTGTGTGTAGTGTTTCGGCGACCTTCCTGTTTGGGGGCCGCAATGGAGCCTGTGTGTCACCGCACCTGAGGCGTGCGAGCCATGGCGACTCACGACGCAGGGCCTGCCCCGGCACACGTCGAATCGGTTTCAGGTTCTGGCCCGAGACGATCCATGTAGACTGCCAAGCTTCCACGGCCCACGCCTCGCGGCTATCTGCTTGATCAGAAGAGTACATGTTCCGCTCCCCTCACCGCCTGAGATTCCCAAAAAGCAACGTGCAAGTCACTGACTCATTGACGGCGGACGCTCGCTCCAAACTCCGGCCGCCGAGAACACCGCACGTTACCACGGGCCCATAGACCAGTTTCGAGCGGAACGGGCCCTGGAGCGGCCCTTGCGGCCTCCTCCGCCCCCGCCTCCACACACCCGCCAGAGGGTCCGTAGCAGTGTGGTCACGTGAGCGGCCGCTTGAGCGGACCCGCACACGGCTGGGATCGAGGAAAAAACAAGAAAAACACCTCCAGCAGTCTCCAGCACAGCACTCTTTTTGCACGCGGCACGGTCTCGCCTCTCTTTGTATAGGCTCAATTGTCCCAGCCCCTCGCTCCGCAGTATACTCGCTTGTGCCGCGCCGGTGTTCCCCCCTGTCCCGGCTGGATACATCTCGGAAGCAGATCCCGAGTGAGGCGGAGTTGTTTTTGCAAGTTCTCCGGCAAAGAGCACTCTCTCTCGCGTCGGCGAATCAGGCTCGATCAGAAAGCACACAGATCCACGCAGCCGCCCCCCACGCTCGTCCCTGACCCGTGATCTATAGTCGCCAGACCCATACCCCTTAGCATTTCCTCACCACTGCCCAACACGTCATCAGCCTTACGATCGCAGCATGTCGGACCAGAACGACATTTCCATGTTGGACGTCTCTAACGCCCTAGACAGCATTTCCAACGACAAAGGCGAAGCCGACAAAGAACACGATAAAGATGCGCCCGTGCGGAGGAAGTCCACGCTCATTTTGACCGACGAGCACGAAGCGGACAAGATGCATGTGGAGCCCACAACTCCGTCGTCGGAGGGCTCCGTGCCGCTGGCGGCGCTGCACAGCAATGAACAAACGCAGTCGAGCAGCACACCCCAGCCGCCCCAGGCGCAGCAGGACGCTCCGCCAGCACAACCCAACCAGGCGCCCGATCCCGCGGTGAACGTGCCTGTGGTGATCAAATGGGTGCAAGGAGGCACCAAGGTCTACGTCACGGGGTCCTTCACCGGGTGGCGCAAGATGATCGGGTTGCAGAAGCAGCCCGACAACACGCATGTGGTGACCCTAGGCCTCCCCGTCGGCACGCACCGGTTCCGGTTCGTGATCGACAACGAATTGCGGTTCTCGGACTTCTTGCCTACGGCCACGGACCAGATGGGCAACTTCGTCAACTACGTGGAGGTCACGCCGGAGCAAGTCCAGGAGCATTTGGGCCAGCAGTCCAAGTTGGCGCAGGAGCAGCAGCAGGAGCAAGCGCGCCAGGACGAGGAGAAGTCCAAGAGCCACAACCGGTGGCGGTCGCTCTCGAACCGGCCGCGGTCCGACTCCATCTTCGGGTTTCTTAACGACGACGACGACATGGGCAACGGGTACCTGAGGTACTACGACGAGGACTCGGACCAGGAAACGGGCAAGAAGTTCAACTACATCAACGACATCCCGCCCATCTTTGTGGACCCCAAGGTGATGGAGCAGTACTACCTTGCGATCGACGAGCAGGCCAAGTCCAAGAACGGGCCGCAGCAGTCGTGGCTCCATCCGCCGCAGTTGCCCCCACAACTAGATAACGTCATCCTCAACAACTTCAACTCCATGGATAAGGACAACAACTCGGGTGCGTTGCCAATTCCTAATCACGTGGTGCTCAACCATTTGGCCACCACCAGTATCAAGCATAACACGTTGGCGGTCGCATCGGTTGTCAGATACCAGAGAAAGTACATGACGCAAGTGTTGTATGCGCCGTTACAGCAGTAAGTAGCATGTGATGTTTTTATAAAATGAATTAAAAGACTAGCTCGTACGTGTTTGGCACCTTTCCCTTTTAGGCTCGGATATCGATAGAGGCCTGGGCAGGCGAGCCCAGCAGGCTCAGATGGGGGGAGTGTAGCCTACCAATGGGGCCTGACCAGGGGCCAATCACAGCGCCCCGCAGCCCTGTGTACACACTCCTAGACGTGAAGATAATATGCGCAGCGGCTAATCACACGGTGTGAGAAAAATTGGAGACAGCACGAAGGGAGGGGCGCTCTCTAGGTGGTCCAGGCTGCAAAGAGGCCCAGACAAGACGTTTTTCTGGCGTGAAAACAACGGGGCCACGCAACACAGGCTCGACTGAGGCTGGCGGCAAAAACCAGCAGTCCCCGGGCACGGCCTCGCAGTGAAATCGAGATCTGGCTACTGCTCTCTCGCTACGCTCTGCATTCATGCATAAAAAAATCTGGGGTTTCTCGTCCGCGGCTGGTGAGAAGATGCTTGGAAAAAAAAAACCTATATTAAGTGAGGGTTTCAGCTTCTCGGCTTTTGGGAATCTTGTAATTACTCCACAATCCTTTCAAAGTCGCTTCTCTCAAGATTGTTTTTGGCGCCCAACACACAGTGACCGGCCCTGCCCTTAGAGAACATCAAACATGAAAGTCGTCTCGTTTCTTCACGACAACTTCGTGCCCCACATCCCCACGGAGGAGAAAATTGTTGCCAGCCCACGGCGGGAAAGCGGCGACGGGTTCAAGCCCGGGGGCGATGCCATGAGCCAGACGTCAATCGTCTCGGTGGAGTCGGACTCCACGCGCCAGAGCACCAACCATCTCCACAGAAGGCTAAGAGGTAGACACGTGCAGTTACTCGGCATTGGGGCCACCATCGGGTCTGCGTTGTTTGTAGCCATTGGTAGGGGACTCCAGTACGGGCCGCTCAACTTGCTCTTGGCGTTTGTTGTGTGGTCCATCCCCATTCTCTTCATCACAGTATCCACGGCGGAAATGGTCACCTACTTGCCCATCACCTCTCCCTTTGTCCGCTTGGCGGGCCGATGCTGCGACAACGCGTTGGAGGTGATGACCGCCTGGAACTTCTGGTTCTTGTGCTGTGCACAGATCCCCTTCGAGGTCACCACCGTCAACTCCATCATCCACTTCTGGAGGGACGACTACTCGGCCGGCATCCCGTTGGCGGTCCAGGTGGTGTTGTACTTCATCATCAACGTGCTCGGTGTCGCGGTCTACGGCGAGGTCGAGTTCTGGTTGAGTTTGGGCAAGGTCATTTTGGCCACCGGCCTTATCTTGTTTACCTTCATTGTCATGGTGGGCGGCAACCCGCAGCACGACGCGTTCGGCTTCCGCTACTGGCGGGACCCTGGCGTGATGTACGTGGCATACCACACTGGCGCTTTGGGCCGGTTCCAGGGCTTTTTGGAGTGCCTCATCAGAGCTGCGTTCACGTTTGCCGGACCCGAGTACGTGTCGTTGGTGGCCAGTGAGACCATCAACCCTAGAAAGACGTTGCCCTCTGCGTACAAGCAGGTGTTCTTGCGTTTGACCATCTTCTTCATTGGCGGCGCGCTCTGCGTGGGCATTCTTGTTCCCTACAACGATCCTTTGTTGTTGAAGACCTTGGGTGTCACCACGCCGGGTGCCGGCGGCTCGCCCTACGTGATTGCCATGCAAAACTTGGGCATCAAGGTTCTTCCCGACATCGTCAACATCTTGTTGGTGACTGCCGCCTTCTCTGCCGGAAACTCGTACACGTATTGCTCCTCTAGAACATTGTACGGGTTCGCTTTGGACGGCTACGCGCCCCGGTTCCTCACGGCCACCACCAACACGGGTATCCCCATCATCTGCGTTTTGATCTCGCTTTGCTGGGCGCTCATCTCGTTCTTGCAGTTGGGCGAGGGCTCCGCGGTGGTGCTTGACTGGATCATCAACTTGATCACCTCGTGCCAGTTGATCAACTTCACGATCTTGTGTGTGGTGTACGTGTTCTTCTACCGTGCCATGAAGGCCCAGGGCATCGACCGCAAGACGTTGCCGTTCGTCGGGTGGTTCCAGCCATGGCTCGCCATCATCGGCGGCCTGATCACGTTTGTGATGATCTTTGTGTGCACGTACTCCATCTTCCTTCCGGGCCAATGGGCGGTGTCGTCGTTCCTTTTCTCGTACCTCTTGATCTTCGTGGACATTGCCGTGTTCGTCGGGTACAAGGTGGTGACGAGAAGCAAGTGGAAGAAGCCCGAGGAGGTCGACTTGGTCACCGGCTTGAGGGAGGTCGAGCAGCACGAGGAGATGCTCTACTCCAAGCTACGGGCCGAGCACAAGCTCGACGAGAACGGACAGGTGAAGCGCACCCTCCTCACGCGCATTTCCACGTTCCTCTTTGGCAGTGAGATGCGTTAGGGACCAAATGAGTAGCCGAGTTGTAAGTACAAAATAAAAGTAATCCAATGAAGAGAGCGCAATAAAGCTGCGAAAAACGCCCCAACACTGGCCTGTTCGGCCCCCGTCAACGCACCGGTTTCGAGCCTAGCAACCACTGCTATCTTGCAACACAGTGCGACTAACGCAGCGAATAGTGCAACAGGCAAAAAAAGCCCTGGGAACAAAAAAAGCCCGGGAATGTCGGGCAAGACCGCCCGGTACACGGCTGGAGGCGGCGCCGTTCCCAGCTGCGTTCTACGTCCCGCCCCAGTGGCTTGTCTGCCTGTGCCAGCCAGGCCGCGCGCGGCGTCTCAATAACGGGAAAAAAATTAAACAGAGAAAAGACAAGAAAGGGAATCTCGCTGCGATCCCTGAACGAGGCCCGACTGTATATGCTGAGCGCTCGCACAAATATTCCACGCAATAAAGCCAGACCCTTCGCTCGTCGAACACCCGCAAGCTGCTCCGATCTGCCCAACGGACCCGGCTGGACTTTGCACGTTTCCCAAGGCTAGTCTCGGCCTCTGCACGCCCGCTGCTGACCCCCGCTTTTGAATGTCCGTTTCCCTCGCTCGCGCCAACCGTCTGTCCATTCCATCTCACTATCTGCTCCGACGCCAGGCTTCTGTAGCCACTCAGCCACCGTTCTGGAACTAAAGAGGCAAAAGGGAGCAAGAGGCAGCACACCACCGCAAGAATGTCGTTCGGCTCCTGGGCGCAGCCCGCATACGACGGCCTACTAGCCCTCAAGCGAGAACTACCGGACCAGCTGACCATCTTCACCGCTGAGCAGAACGCTCTCCAGAAGGGCTTGGCCATGGCCGCGTCGATTCTCTCCATCATCTTCTGCTTGGCCGCCATCTACATGTTCGCGGCCATCGACCCAAAACGCTTGGTGTTCCGCCACCACCTCATTGCATTCTTGATCTTTTTCGACTTGTTGAAGGCCACCATTCTCCTAATCTTCCCCGCCCGCGTGTTGATCCACCCGGCGTCGTACGCAAGCAACAACCTCTGCCAGGTCGTGGGCTTCTTCACCGCCACCGCCATCGAGGGCGCAGACTTGGCCATCTTGGCCTTCGCCATCCACACCTTTCTCCTCATCTTCAAGCCGAGCTTGTCGGTGAAAATCAAGGACTCCGACCGCGTCGAGGGCGGTCTCTACAAGTTCCGCTACTACATCTACGGGCCCTCGTTCATCATCCCGTTGGCCATGGCCAGCTTCCCCTACATCGGCGTGGGCTACCGCTCCTACGTCTGCTGGTGCTACTTGCCCCAGGAACCCTACTGGTACAGAGCTGTGCTCAGCTGGGTGCCGCGCTACGTCATTGTCATTGTGATTTTGGCGGTCTACGGGCTGATCTACATCCACGTGCTACGCGAGTTCCGAACACTCGGCGGTGCCTTCACCACTATGCACCGGCTGCGGCAGAAGCTGCCCAAAAACAACCCTTACGACAAGCCGTACTTCTTTGCCGCGTTCTTGTTTTTCCTACGCGATGTCAGGGACTACATCTTGCCCAAGTTCGTGCTTCCTGAGTTTGGCACCAAGTCTGCCACCGAGTCTGCCTCCTCCGAATCTAATATCAACGAAACTCGCTCCAAGGAGCAGGAGGAGCCTGACTCTCCCGGGGGTCCCTTGGACCACGAAAACGCAATAGGGGAGGCCCAGTTCCAGGCTGCAAACCTCGAGAATTTCCGCAAAAGACAACGGATCATCGAGAAGCAAATGAAGTCGATCTTCATATACCCCATTGCCTACATCTCCATCTGGCTCTTCCCGTTCATCCTTTACTGCACCCAGTTTCACTATGAGCAAAACCACGGTCCTGTGGTCTGGCTCAACTGTGTGGCTGCGTTCATGCAGCCGTTTATCGGGTTTGTCGACTCGTGCGTTTTCTTCTTCCGTGAGGAGCCATGGAAATACACCATCATGAAGAACTTCCAGAAGGACAACGCCAAGAAGCTTGATGCTCTCTTGGCACATGGCAGCCTTGCCGAGACCGAGTCTGTGAATACGTCCGCGATGCTCACTGGCAGCTCGATCGCACACGGGACTCGGGTCGACTTAAATGACTACTCTAGGTTCAGGAAGTTTTTGGCCAGGTGCCATTTACCCTTCATGAAGCTCCCCACCGAGGAAAATGTCGCGAAGTTCCAAGCACAATATTTCAAGCGTTCCATGGAGCGCGCAGCCAAGGGGCCACAACGGGGCAGAGACAAGTCCTTTGCCGGGATTGGAGGAGATCTCGGTGGTTTGCAGGCCAAACACGATTTCTCCAACTTGCTCTCGAACGATTTTCTGGCCGACATGCCACAGACATTCCATGGCTACACATTCGAACATGGAAGACAAAATTCTGTGGGAATCAATCTAAACGGCGGAGAAAGACGAGGAAGCGTTGCGACGATCTCAAACAAGTCGAACCGATCTCGGAAGCTTTCTATTATGGACACCCGCGACCAAATTCCAGAGGATGGTCAGTATGTGGCTGGGCAGCCCAGAAGCTTCCGCGCTGGTCTGAGTCTGCAAAGAAAGTCTGCACAGACTAGTGTGGATAACTCGGCAGACGAGGGAGAGCTTGATCTCTTGGACTTCTTGCGCAAGGGCCCCAAGTAGAAGGGGAGACAGTTAAACTTCCTACAGCCATACAGAGGCAATGTTCGGACACCTTTAATAGTCATGCATAGTGAATGAAAAAAAAAAAAAAAAGAAAGAGAATGCCATCACATTACTCGTGCTTCGGGTTCATCTCCATGTCCGGACTTTTCCTGTACACCCAATTGCGAGCGCAATACCGTTGTGACGTGCGGCATTGTGGCGCCTACACATATGCCTAATATAGGGCTGACAAATTGACACCAAAAATCTTCAACACATGGAGCTTGTGAGTTCAAAATCATACAATGATTGCAGAAAGTGCCAAAGATGACGGCTTCCACCAGAGCAATGCCGGGGACGGCACAAAGGCCACGGACCAGTACTTGCATGGCTTCAGCATGGTGCTCACCTTGATCAGTGTGGTTATCGCTCTTTTCATAGTTGCCTTGGACCAGACAATTGCGTCCACAATTTTGACCGTGGTGTCGAACGAGTTCGATGGCTTTGACAAGGTCGGGTGGGTGACCTCGGGCTTCATGCTTCCCATGGCCTGTTTGGCTCCGTCGTACGGCAAAATTTCCATAGCGTTTGGCAGAAAGCAGACCATTTTGGCCTGCATTCTTATTTTCCAGATCGGCTCGCTCATATGTGCTCTTTCCAACAGCATGGACATGCTCATCGGGGGACGGGTGGTGCAAGGTGTGGGCGGCGGAGGTGCACAGGCAATGGTCCTGGTGATCATCTCTGAGAGTGTGCCCATCAGCAAGAGAGCGTTGGCAATGACGTTGATTGGTATGACGTTCTCCGTGGCGTCGGTGTGCGGGCCATTTATTGGCGGTGCCTTCACCACCCACGTCACCTGGCGCTGGTGCTTCTACGTGAACTTGCCGCTTGGGGGCTTGGCGTTTGGGCTCTTGCTCTTGTTCTTCCACCCTCCGAAGCCCGAAGGCAACATCCGGGCCAAGTTGGCCAAGATCGACTATCTCGGCACGTTCCTCATGTCTGCGGGTTTGGTCTTGATCTTGGTTGCCATGACGTTTGGTGGGCAAGAGTTTCCCTGGAAATCCGCAGCCGTCATTTGCCTGTTCGTCCTCGGTGGCTTGTTGTTAATTGCATTTATCTACTACAACTTCTTTGTTTCCAAAATCGGTGTCATCCCTCGCGAGTTCGCCACCCTGCCAACCATCATGGCGGCAGCCATGTTTGCATTTTTCAACTTTGCGGCATTCATGAGCTTGGTCACCTACCTTGCCATCTACTTCCAGGTCATCTTCAACGACTCGGCCTGGGAATCCGGAGTTGAGTTGCTTCCATTAGTGGTCAGTGTGTCACTATCCTCTGTCTTCAACGGTGTGTTCATTCGGTTTGTTTACCGCGTCAAAATTCCCGCCCTCATATGTGGCATCTTGACTCCCATTGGAGTAGGCATCTTGTTCATTTTAGAAAAGAATACTGCCACCAGTGCCAGAATTGGCTTGCTCATTCCGTTCGGTGTATCAGTGGGTCTCCAGTTCCAGAGCTCTTTGCTCTCAGCCCAACTTGAGGCACCAGGACACCTCCCAGGTTCGATGATTTTGGCCACTGTTTTCGTCAACTCCTTGAGAACCATTGGAGGAGCAATCGGCATTGTCGCATCTCAGTTGATGTTATTGAGCCAAGGCGCAAAGTACATCTCCCAGGCAATGAGAGATCACCCAGAGATGACGTCTTTGAGCTCTGTGCCGTCACAAACCTTGCTCCTGTCTCCCAGCTTAATCTGGAGCTTACCGAAGGATGCAAGGGAGTTACTTTTAGATGCATTCATGAGGGCATTGAAGGACGTCTTTTACCTAGATATGGGCTTTGCCGTCTTGACCCTCATAGCGGCACTCTGCACCACAACCAAAAAGATTCCAAAAACCAATGAAATTAAGCATGATGACGAAGCTGGAGAAAAGGAGAAGCCTGTGTTTGACGTCACACTCACGCGCACCACTACCGACGAGGGCAATCTTACTCGTGTGGAAAGCTAGTGACCGTTAACTGTATGTATGATACTCTAATAAAATATAGAATCTCCCCATGGTCAAAGATGATTGTTGATGTCATGCAAGTACTCGCGTATATGTGCATTGAGCTTGGCGACCGCTGCTTCAGTGTTGCGGAACTCGGTATCGAAGTCGTACCGCAACCCGTTTATAAGTGCTTCAAGCTCGCTGTTCTCTGCCTTGGTCTGGTCAAGCTTTTCCTGCTTGATCAGTCTGTCGCGCGATAATCTGTCGTACTCCGCCTCAAGGCTGCTGAGTCTCTGCTTGGCGTTGTTGTCTCTCTCCTGAGCTTGTTGCCGGAGCTTTTGAATCTTTTCTTCCGACTTCTGTAGCTGTCTTTGGACTCGTTGGATGTGAACAGTAAGCTCCTCTGTGGTCTGAAGCTTGCTATTGAGCTCATCGCCCTGGCGAGCCAAATTTTCTTTGGCTTGATCTAGCTTCTTCATATCGTTCAAGATCTCCTGCGCTGATTTGATGAGGTTTCGAAGCTCGCCCTCCACATTCCGGATAGCGTCGAGGTTGTGTGCTTTATTGCGCAAGGAGACCTCGTGGTCTCGGAGGATCTCCTCCGAAGTATGCAAATTGGACTTTAAATCTTCCACGACTCGTTTTAAGAGCAAAGGATCCATGGACGAGTAGTTTTTTAGTTTCTCGAGCTCCCTGCTGGACTCACCAAGCAAGTAATGGTTGTCCTCCAACTTTTCGAAGAGAATTGTCTTCGTTTCTTTGTAGTTGCTGTGCTCCCGCTTCAAGACCTCTTGCGACTTCTGTAGGTTTTTGAGCTCTTGCTCGAGCTTGGAGTTATAGTTGTTTAGCTGCGACAATGTTGACCGCGAGTGTGATCCTACTGGCCGGTGTTCTGGATCACTCTCAGACTCCTGTAGTCTCTCCTTCAACTCATGAATTCTGTTAGCCACAGCTACGTTCAGTTCTTCCATGGACCGAATACTCTGCACGCTGTCCTCGGAGTTGCGAGCAAGAGGTTCACACTCCCGCAAGTGCTCTTCCCGAAAGCGTGCAAAGTTGATCACCCCACTTAGAATCCTTCTGGTTCTCAGTGCATCGGGGCGCACCAAATCCATCAACGTAAAATCCAGGATCCCGCAGTTCTGGAGCATGACGTTGGCTGCTCGAAAGAGTACCAAAATGCTAATTGAATCCTTCAAGTCCGAGTTCTCAGGCTCGTCACTTGACTCGTCGCCTTCATCTCCAGTGACCTCAGATGCAAACGTGTGTTGTTTTACCAATTCTTTGGTTGTCGATACACAATAGTCTGCTGAAAGTCCCATGAATGTGTCCAAAATTTGCTCAAATAGCCTTCGAATGAAGACGCCAGTAGGCCGCGACACGAGCTCTTCGTTTGCATCGAAATCACACTCTTGTAAACACTGTGAGAGCTCTCTGAAATCGAGGAGAGGAAATTCATCTCCACTGATGAGATTATTTCGAGTGCTATGCACCAGCGCAGTCCCGCCGGGCCTTATGATGCTAAGACGGGACATCTTCGTTTGTTCGTTCCTCGTGCTAGAGAACTCTCTCGACAATTTGAAATACTGGTGGCTGTATTATCAAACCCGGATGTGGAGTAGACTTGATCGCTCTTTTGTTTACATGGGAGCGGTCACGTGAGGCGTCTGTAATCGCGCTCATCATGGCGCATCGGCTTGCGCAGCGCAATGTAGTCAGGGTCCCAAGCCCAGTCTACGCAACAAAGAAAAAAAAAATATTTATAATAACATTGAGAGTATGCATAGGATGGAACGAATTGAATGCTTAGCTCTCAAACCCGTTCTGCTGTCCAAATGGCACCTCTGCAGACCAACTTTATAGCCTCAGTAAGCAAAAGGTACGGAACAGCCTTCTCTGCATCGTGCTCCACAGCAGTATCCAAGTGCTCGAGCTCGTCATCTCTGAAGGTGCTGATCAACTCCTTGAGTTGAGTGAGTTCTGGCGAGGTTCTGACGGTCTCCTCTAATTGCTCAGGACTTAGCTTCTCGCCTGTTTCCTTGTTGAAGACATCGATATTGTACTGGTTCATAAGAACTCTTAATTGCTGGTTGTAGTGGCCACCAATCACTGTTTCGACTGCAACGGTACATGCCATTGCAGCCTCTTTGCTGATGAGGGCGGTTCCGGCACCGATCGCAATAGCGCCAGCCTTCCAGAATGGAGTGAACAAAGAAGGTCTTACACGACGCTCTGCCTGGAGGCGGTTGAATGTGTTGTGATGGTGGATTTCTTGATCCCACATATGCTGTAATACCGGTTTCAAGTGAGGATACTTGCTGGCTAAGACCCCGTACTGGCCCATATAAATGTAGTTTGCACCGAGCTCTCCGGCCTGGTCAACGCGGATCACCCGGTCAAGGAACGCCTTCTGTGCCTCCGACATGGCCCCATACTCCACGCTAGGTGGCTCAGAAGCAGCGTGGTTGGTTGCCTTGCTAGCCTTTGAGAAGACGCTCCTGGAGGTCGAGAACGCTCTTCCGTTCTGCAAGCAAGAGAAAGGTCTGAGCATTATGCGAACCAATTGAATACGAGAGACTAGTTTCTGATGTCTAGACGACTCGAGTATTTATCGACGTGCTGTAACAAGTGAAATTTTCCCAGCTTCTCGTGGGTCGGCAATTAAATCGGAGAAGCCAGGAAATGCGACATTCGCATTTATGCTGCATATCTTTGTGCCTGACATCGAGCCATATTTCACGGTTCCAGGCGCTCAGCATCCACCAGTGTCGCGCAGCCAAGAGGAGAAAATGTACAACATGGAAACCCCGACATCAAAGGGCAATTCCTGAGTATCTCTAGATTTGACCACGGGCTTGTTTTCATTTGTGGGGACTCTCAAGTGGCGTAAGCACTTGTTGGGAATTTCTTCGTATGCAATCCACTCCACAGGAAACACGCCTTTCCAGCGGGAAGGCTCGGCCCATACATCGCTAGCCTTAGTAAAGTCCACAGGGCCTGTCATTCTGGCAACGCCACAGAACATGGCGGACGAGTTGACCGAGAAAAACAAGTAGATCTCGCCGCCTGACTCGCGGTACGCCCGGTCGAGACGCCTGTTGCCCAAATCTGTGGAGGCCCAGATTGTATTTGCAATGGATGCCTCCACGTCGGCAGCGCAGAACGACTTGATGACAAAAAAACGGGAGCTGTTCTTGACAGTGACGTCGGAGATACTTGTACGACATGACTGCTCGCCTGTGCTGACTGAGTCGGGGTCCAGGGGGGGCAGGACAACACTGCTTTTTCCTTCAGCACAGAGCTCGTGCGAGAACACGGACGCTTCTGAGAAAGAAGACCGAAGAGATTCTCCTCCGTAGTACCAGGCCTCTCTCGCGTCACGTCCCGAGCCAAAGATGTAATCTTGGTGTGCGTCATGCTGCAACGATGAGCCAGCCCAGATGTTGGGAGCACATGCTATGTCGATGAAAAGAGTGTCTTCCGATAAAGCGGTAACTGCGAGGAGCTGCCGCATTGTGGTCGAAGTGCAAGCATTCGTGAGCCGGGAGGCGGGCGGAGCACGGAACTCGATCAAGCTAGAATCGTTTAACAGAGTCAGCATTTCACAAGCGGCGACAGGGTGGCGGAGGTTGCTGCGTAAGCGGTGAACGGGGAGGAAGTTTTTGAATCTCGGTTTGCTGTAGAAATTGGTCTTTTTATATGGCGGTGTTTCACGACGTGTTGTTCGATTTGCAACCAACTTATGCCACAAACGCTTCGTACAGGCAGAGCGAGATAGGCACGCGCGTGGGGATCAGAAATTACTGTACGCTGCTCAATTGCTAGGCGGTGACGACCGCTAACTCTCTGTGAGGACGACGAACTTCACTCCGGAGACTTTACTCCTCGACTTAGCTCACGATGTTTCCGTGCGTGGTATTCAGAGTCAAAACAATGGCTCAAAGCAGAAATGCGTGGTGCGAGCGGCCTGAAAATTGAGCGGTTACTCAGGAGAGCAGAAGAGAAAGAAAAAATAATAGCTCCTTCAAGACTTTCTACTGGCACAGGGGAATGCAGATGTGTGATTTGAAACACGCCTGAATGCGTAGAGCAATCGGACCCCACCCATCAAATTTCCAGGTTCGCGGTGTCAGAAGCATCGTGCATGGACAGGAGCCAGGCCAATGGCAGGAACTAAGAGCACCAGCGATGGGCCAAAGAAGAAACATAGCCGTGCAGGCAAAGGCGCCAGAGCGTTGTTTAAGCAGCCTGTCGATGTTTCAAAGGTCGACGCCGGGGTGATGAAGCGATGGATCAGTGAAACACTCCAGAAACAGCTCCCAGACGATGATGTCGCAGTGGAGTTCACGTACGAGCTCGTCTTTGGCCTGGAAGAAGGCCTGCCCAACTTGGCCGATCTCCAGGAGCAGATGGAGGGGTTCTTGGGTGAAGAGCTGGGCTCTCAATTCGTCTCGGAGTTGTGGGGTCTTCTACTAAGTGCACAAGAGTCTGCTGACGGCATTCCACAGCAGTTGGTTGAACAACGCAAGCGCCAGCTAGAAAAGGCTGCTGATGCCCGTGCAGAGGCTGAGGCGAAACAGATCCTCGACGAACTACGACCGGGGCATTCCTTGAGCCGTCGGCCAGATTATCTGAAGCTGCGGTGGAGTTCACATAATCAAGTCCTGAAACCGGCTTCAGGAAGCCTGCAACACAGCCTGGGACGCCAGAGGCTGGTGCCGCGGTCCAGCAATGGGGAGCCAGAGGGCGGCTTGTTTGAGAAAGGCGACCGCCTGACTCATCGAGTGTCCAAAGCTTCCCGCAAGACAAACTACAACCGAGGCTAGCGTGGGATTGTTCGAGACCGATAGTCGAGTCCACTCGGTGTTGGTGGTTGCTTCTATTAATTCATCTTTCCTTTATGTCCTTTACTTTTTTTTTAGATAGGCACGTCAAGCATATTACGGAAATAAAAGGCGAACTGAGAGCGAATCCACGAACCGCGTAAAACATCAAAAGCCTCCGCAACAAAAAAGAAACACAAGAAAGGGAATGCATCGAGAAATACCATGGACGAATGGTTTAGGTCCGTTACTCAAAGCAAGGTCATTTATGGTCTTTTACCTTCGGCCCACACGAGCACAACCCACTACAGCAATACAATGGCCCTGTTCTTCGCGCACCAAGCAAGAGTTCGGGCACAGTTCGAGCAACCGGAGACGCAGCCAGAAAACGACTAGCAGAGACAGCACAATACTGAAGCACAACAGCACCTCGCTGTGCTTCCGCTCGGCCTGTGCCTATCTATTTCCGTACTCCGCCAAATGCACTCCAGTGCGCCTCCGGTGCGCCTTGTGTCCCCTCAATTTTTCTGTTTAGTTGCGTGCACCGTCGAAAAGCGACCAGTAACACTACCAGATCTCACACAGCCAGGAAGCACACAACAAGCAATGTCGGAACAGCTGCTGCAGGAGCACCAGCACCAGCACAGCCACCACCATCACCACCACCACCATCATAAGCAGGATGGCTCACAGCAGACCGGCGAGCCCAGTGCCGAGCAGCCGCAACAGGGTCGGGCCGATCACAAGATGAGCGCAGGAAGCAGGATTGGCAAGTACCAAATCATCAAGACTCTCGGCCAGGGCTCCTTCGGCAAGGTCAAGTTGGCCGAGCACTTGTCCACGGGCCAGAGAGTGGCGTTGAAGATCATCAACCGGAAAACGTTGGCCAAGTCAGACATGCAAGGCAGAATAGAAAGAGAGATCTCCTACTTGAGGTTGTTGAGACACCCCCACATCATCAAGCTCTACGACGTGATCAAGTCCAAGGACGACATCATCATGGTCATTGAATATGCGGGCAAAGAGTTGTTCGACTACATTGTGCAGCGTGGCAGGATGCCCGAGGACGAGGCCAGACGCTTTTTCCAGCAGATCATAGCCGCCGTCGAGTACTGTCACAGACACAAGATCGTCCACCGGGACTTGAAGCCAGAGAACTTGTTGTTGGACGACCAGTTGAACGTGAAGATTGCCGACTTTGGGTTGTCCAACATCATGACCGACGGAAACTTCTTGAAGACCAGTTGTGGCTCTCCCAATTACGCAGCGCCCGAGGTTATCAGCGGAAAGTTGTACGCCGGGCCCGAGGTCGATGTCTGGTCGTCGGGTGTTATCTTGTACGTGATGTTGTGCGGCAGGTTGCCGTTCGACGATGATTTCATCCCCGCCTTGTTCAAGAAGATCAGCAACGGTGTGTACACCTTGCCCAACTACTTGTCTCCAGGCGCCAAGAACTTGTTGACGCGCATGTTGGTTGTCAACCCCTTGAACAGAATCACGATTCTCGAGATCATGGAGGATGAGTGGTTCAAACAGGGTATCGAGGACTACTTGTTGCCTCCAGACTTGTCCAAGAAGAGCCACAACAAGATCGACGTCGACGAGGATGTCATAAGCGCATTGAAGGTCACCATGGGCTACGACAGAGACGAGATCTTGAACGTCATCGAGGCCTGCAACAAGCAGCAGAACCCTCACGAGCAATCTAATGAGATCATTGATGCATATTTATTGATGAAGGAGAACCACTCGCTCGTGAAGGACCTCAAGAAGAGCAGGGCAGACAAGATGGAAACCTTTTTGTCCCTGAGTCCGCCTCCAGCCTGGAACAACAACGTCGCAAACAAGGTGCCAGCCTCGCACAAGGCTCCTGGTGTGCAACAGTCCTTGACTTACCAGACATTGGCGACGGTGCCCGACCTTTCGACGTTACCCAACTCCACAATTGCAATTTTGCCCTCGTCGCTTCCCTCAATCCACCGTGCTTACATGATGCAGATGGCTGATGCAGGCCAGTTAAAAATCAACCCCGTGTCGTCCAAGAAACTGAAGACGAAGTGGCATTTTGGAATCAGGTCCCGGTCGTATCCGTTGGACGTGATGGGCGAGATATATCGCGCCTTGAAGAACTTGGGCGCAGAGTGGTCCAAGCCCACGGAAGAAGAACTCTGGACGATTCGCGTGAGGTGGAGGTACGGCCCTACGATGACGGACGAGATCACCGACGACAGAGGATGTGTGGTTCCAGACTTAATGAAAATGAGAATTCAGCTCTTCCAACTAGAGCCCAACAACTACCTTGTCGACTTCAAGTTTGACGGCTGGGAGAACTCGTCCGGGGCTCCAGCCAGACAGGACGTCGACGAGATGAGCTCATTTTCTGCATATCCATTTTTGCACTTAGCTACGCGGTTGATTATGGAGTTGGCGGTCAACTCCACGCAGTCATAATCTTATCAGACTTTATGCTAATGAATAATAACTACTAGGGACACCGGCATGTAGATACTCGGAGGCACGACACGGTCGAGAGTTCGCGCTAAGGAAGGAGGCACGCGAGAACGAAGAGGCAGGATGCAAAGCGCCTTGGTCAAAGAATGGAGACGGCCCACCGTTTTGCTCGAATTGCTATATTCTACATCAATTACGTTCCGATTCATTTTTGCCGACCCGCTTAATCCTGACCCGCTCTTTGGATTGGTCGTTCCTTCCGGCTTGTGAAGGTGCGCACGCAGAGCATTAATGTGCGGCCACAATTTAACTAATCGGGCATTAAGTAAACACCCTTGCGCTCAACATGGTGAACAAAAAAAATACAACCGAAACGGAGATAAAGAAGAAACCCGCACCTATAAGCCTGATACGCCCGTTTTTTTTTTTTTGCCCGCTGTTTCATATCGAAAACACAAGCAAAACAAGCGCAAAACGCCAGACCCGTCAATTGAACTCGTGCCTGCCCGCGAGTGTCTCGGTTCTTTATACCCTTCTCCTGCAGTCACGCCCTACAAGCTCGGTTCTTCACAGACGGAGAACGAACTTCGTGGTCCCCAGACACAGCTCAAACACACACCCCCCTCAGCATATGGCAGCCATTCTTTTCTAAAAATCTCCTGCCACTACACAAACTACACCGATGAAAACCATCAACGTGTTGGACCCGCAGAAGGTCACGGCCGATGACTCGATCCGGCTCCACGAGGTGGCCCGCCTCATCTACAAAGCCAAAAAGACAACCATGTTGACCGGGGCTGGAATCTCATGCAACGCCGGGATCCCCGACTTCCGGTCCGACGACGGGTTGTACAATCTCGTGAAGGCAAAGTACCCGAACAGCTTCATCAAGGGCCAGGACTTGTTCGACATCTCGCTTTTCCGGAGCGACGAGACGTTGTCGATATTTTGTACCTTCATGGAGGGCCTTTACTCATCGTCTTTGCAGGCCAAAGCCACGGAGACCCACCGCTTCATCAAGACGTTGAAGGAGAAGAACAAGCTCTTGCGGTGCTACACCCAGAATATAGACAGTCTAGAGAAGAGCTTGAACTTGAACTGTGGGCTCGACTCGTCCAGCTTCAACGAGCTTCTGCTTACGTCGGCCAAGTCCTTCAGGGAAAGCTGGAAGGAGTTGGACGTGGTACAACTCCACGGCAACCTTCACAAGCTCACGTGCACGCAATGTCTCTCGCACTTTGAGTGGACTGAGGAGAACAAATCGCTTCTCAAAGACGGCGAGAATCCGGAGTGCCAAAACTGTCATCTCAAGTACCAAGAGCGCTTGTACTCCGGCAAGCGCATCACGGGAAACATCGGGTTGTTGAGACCAGACATAGTGCTCTACGGCGAGCACCACCCGCAGTCAGAGATCTTGTCTCGGGGCCTCAACATCGACATGGGAATGAAGTGTGACCTAGTGTTGATCATGGGCACGTCTTTGAAGGTCGATGGAGTGAAGAAGTTGGTTCGCTCTGTGTGCAAAAATGTCCACAACCGCGGGGGCAAGGTTATATTTGTCAACAAGCTGCCCATTTCGAAGCAATTTGCTTCGCTCATAGACTACGAGATCTTGTGTGACTGCGACCAGTTTGTTAGGATTCTCCGATACGAAATCCCAGACTTGTTCCTCACGCAAGAGCAGCTCGACTCCAAGAAGCTCCAGCTGAAGCAGCCATCAACTACGAAGGTCAAACAGGAAGTCAAAACAGAAGTGCACAGCTCCAGCGCCCAGAGCGTAGCTGTGAAATTAGAGAATGATGTCTCCGAGAAAGACGCATTGACCCCTCCAACTACACCCACAAAAAAGAGAAAGGTTCCGCCTGCAAAGAAGGAGAAGCCAGCATTGAAACGAACCAACAAAAAAGTGAAGCTCGAGCAGGACCTTCCCTCCCCGTGCCTGAGTTTCTCTGGAAGCATCAAGGGTGAACCTAGCGATGGAGATGTTCCCACCGATAACGACGAGCCCGACACGTACGAGGAGAACAAGGAAAACCAGCAGTTCTACTTTGACGGAAGTAAACAAGCCGCCAGGACGAGCTTGAGTGCCAACCGCAGCATGAGGGTTTGAGTAGCTAGCAGACTTACGATTATGTAATGAGCCACCCAACTTTGGGGGACCCAAAAAAGTACGGAATGCTTACCAAGCTACAGTATTTGCAAGTGAACAAAACAATAGATCGCAGACGTGAGAAAATGTAGTCAACGTAGCTAGGATATACAGAAAAAAACAAGAAGATAGGGGAAAAGTGGCTGTGATGCTGCCGAGCAGTAGAAAGTTGAGACACCGGTCTGTTGGGCCGCGACGCACTAAAACAGCGCATAGGCAATTCTACGCATAAACTAGATGCGGATCACTAGCCGAGACCTAGCAAGCGAGAACCAATTGCCAGCATACGCGATTTCCCTGAATCCCCACAAGAACACTCTCGTTTCTTAAGAAAGAAAGCCAAGAAAAATCTCACGTATCCCCGTGTTGACACGGATCTGCGCACCGGAAAAACTCCAGGTCCCCCGCAATGAACCTGATGTCCCATTTTGTGGACAAGCTTATACTGCCGGAAAGACCGGCTAGAGGCACCAGCAAAGCGGAATCGGAAGCCGTTAATGAACAGCTCACGGAGTCGATCCGGGAGATCGAAGCGGCCGCCGCAGATGCGCCCAGTGCCCCGCAATCCCGTGGCCTCATCTCCGACTACTGGTACTTGGAGGACAAGCAGAACAAAGTGTCCAACCAGTTGACAGATCGCATCGTGGAAAAGCTTCTAAGTGTGATGATCGCGTCTGAGTTGGAGCCAACGCTGGGAATGGACGTCCGTACCGCCATGCAGAAGACCCGGCCGCCTTTCTCGATGTACTTGATGTCCAGCAACTCGACCAAGTTGGCGCAGAAGTCCGGCCCGATGTTCGAGTTCATGGACGAGGTGGCATATACCGCTGGCTGGTATAATCCGTGGCACACCATCGGCGTGGCTTTGATAGGCACGTTGATCATCCTAAACCCATACGTGCTGACCGCGATTCCTTCTATATTGCTACTAAAAAAGTTCATGGTCCCGAGCTTCATGAAGCTCTACGCACCAGACCCAAGCCTTGTCGACAACTGGCTCACCTTCAACAACCCCTGCCCGCACGATGGTGCTGCGGTCCGCAAGTACGAGCCTCCGAAGGAGATCTCGCAGTACTCGAAAGAGTACCTAATGAATTTCACCGACATGCAAAACCAAATTGTCCCCTATGTTCGCATGTACGATGCCATGGTCAACTGGGGCCAGCACTACTTCCTTTTTGAAGACATGCGCTTGAGTTGCGTTGTATATCTCATCTTGGTCGGCAACATCATCTTCAACTTGGTGGTTTTGCCATTCGCCTTTCCTCTCATCGTCAAAGTGATCCCCATAAAGGCAATGGCGCTCTTTTGTCTTTGGTCCAGCTTCATTTTGTCCCATCCCAAAGTCAAGAGCAAGATCTTGGACGTGTTTGACACTGAGGAGGCCCGCGTTGCACGCCTAGACAAAACGGATTACATCGAAAATGTGCTCATGTCGCTCGTTGATGACAGCGCTGCTCAGGAGCCCACCAGACTAGCAGAGGTGTTTGAGCTACAAGTCTTGCGTCACAAGACATGGAAGTTTGTTGGCTTCACATCAGATTTCTTTGCGCTCAATCATCCAACGAGGTCATTCTACCATCCCGAAGAAGAGGAGGACCTTGAATTGGAGCCTGTGGTGAGCCCAGCATCCACGGCCAGTACGGGAGATACTTCCATGCATTTGGAGACGGCGGGGTCCGAAGTTTTCCAGAAAGCTACGTTGGACGAGATCAAGCCGCCCAAATACTGGTCCTTCGCTGAGGAGAAATGGCAGGTGGACTTGCACCCGAAGCAATGGGTCAATGCAAATTTGATTATGGATTTGGTGAGCGTCGACATGGACGAGAAGTGGGTATATGATTTCTCCGGAGAGGCTCCGTCCAAGGACGGGCGAATATATAGAAGACGAAGATGGGTGCGGCAGTGCGTCCGGGAGAGAAACCCGGTCACCGAGAAAGCCGCACTGTCTTTCGCCGCGCAAGGGGACCGCTTGAGCAAGTCCTTGTCGGCATTCCTCAATGCATGAAGTCCATGAGTGAAAGAGACTTGGCGCTTGCCAGCTGCGCCTTCTTCTGCTCCAACAACGATGAGAGCTGTGAGCTTTTTTTTTTCTTTTTCTTGCGGTTCTTGTCTGGACCCAGCGATTCGGCGAGGACGGGCTCTACCCTCTTGCGGTTGAGGAGAGCGGAGTGCACCTTAACATGCTGGCACGAAAGACAAGTAACACGTAGCAGCCGAGCACGGGGCCCCTGCTGTGGCACGCCTTTTGTTGACTTCTGTTTCCTTCTCTTCAGGTAGCACACACGGTATGAGCACGTCAAGCCCGGAATGGCATATATTCCGCACTGCTCGCAATGCGAGTACCCCGCCGGATACGTGAGGCCGTTTTCATACGCGTACTGATCCAGCAGAACCGCGTGGCAGGCCAGCGCAGGCGCCAATGGCTCGAAGTGCGCGAGGTTGAAGAGATGCACCGCTCGTGCGCTGTCCACGTCCATCCCGCCTGTGGGAACGGTCCTGTGGAGCGAGATGCGATGGTGGTTACCCTGTGTGCAGTGCCATCCGGCCACGGTGAAGACCTCGCGGCCGCGAGAATCAGCTGTTGTCATCACCGATCTCCGGCTGAGGTCCAGCCAATGCGCGCGCAAGAATTATTCATCGATGGTCTGTCCGATAAGCGGCCGGTCTTTTCGCACCCAAATTATTACCTATACGCCACTGTATGGCGTCCAACTGGCCAGGGTTTCGTCACACGTCTTCCATCTATATAACCACATTCTGTGTCTCACACCCACCAAACTTAATTTTTTTTTCAAGCTCGTGCGTCTTTCCAGCCCGTTCCAAACTCCAGTTCAATCACTCCAGCGCCTTGACACCCCAGGCGCCAAATCTGTTTGTTTGACCACTCTTCGCCGAGTCTCCAAATTCACTGCCCTCAGCACACAGCGTAAGGCAACTAAGTCTCAATCCGGGAGACCCTCCTTCACCGCCAATTCACACCGCCACATCATTTGCGATGGCCGCAATCATCATGCCTCGAAGGCGCAAGCTTGTCGTCCCCAAGTCGAAAGTTAGGGGCGAGAAGGTGCTCAAGCTGTGTACGCTCTGCCGCAGCAACAAGACCAGATGTGATGCTGCGTTGACGTCGCCCCTTCCTTGCACCCACTGTGCCAAGAAGCGGGTCACCTGCCAGCTAGATGTCACCAAGCCACCCAGAAGAGACAACGACTACGTCGAGAGATTCGTTGCAGAAGTCAAGGACCTCCACAAGTCGCTCGACACCGTCATAGCCCACAAGACGCGGCTCATCGACTCTCTCATAAAGCGTCTGGCTTTAGTCGCTCCGTCCCCGCCCCCACTGCCTTCGGTCGCAGACAAGATCCAGCTGGTGCTTTCGTCAAGCCCTGTTGCGCAGCCAGAGCCCTCGATCTACATAGATCCGATCCCCACGCTCTCGCTTGCGGACTCGTTCACGATCCACACAGACCAGAAGCTCGATCCCATTAGCATTTCCACCGCGAGAGCTCAGCTGCTCTTCCATGTCTTCGAGAAAGATTTCAGCAGGTACTTGCCTGTGTTGCCACACTCCTTCTTTCAGAAGTCATTGCATAGCATCCACAAGGAGAGCAGCTTGCTTTTCTGGGCCATCATTGCCACCAGTCTTTTGAGTCAAAACTCCTCGGAGGACTACTTTTTAATGGCAAGCCATGTCCAAAATCTTGTTGTTGTCGAGTGTTGGTTCAGTACACCTCGCTCGCTCTACTCATTGATTGCATTACTCATCTTGACAACCTGGCCCTTGCCGGACACCAAGACCCTGCAGATTCAGGACAGCATCTCTGTCAAGTACATCTCGCTCATGAAAAGCTTGTCGCTTCAATATGGACTCCACAGGCTTAACTTCCTCGACGAGTTCAGCAAGAAGACCAACATGAAGATTGATGGCGAGGAAGATGTCAACCTCATCTTAGGTGAGCGCATTTACAAGTACGTCAACATCAACTCTAACTACTGGCTCGTGCATCTTGGTCTTTCGACGTCCAGCTACAATGGTTTCCACCAAGACTACACCATCAACAAAGCTGCCAATGGTGATCTCTATAAAAAAAACGAGTTCTTGCCACAAGATAACATGATCAACTCGCTCTTGAAGTTGTCATTGGTACAGCTGAAAATGAACGAAAACATGAACGATCTCGTGGAGAATCCCAGCAATGTCAGTAAACTCATCCACCTCAACATGTTCGAGCAGATTTTAAGCAGGTTCAAGGCTGACTCTTCGCCATTGGTCAAAGACAGCCTTATTTCACTTTCAGTTGAATTCTCGAAATTGCAGCTCTATATCTACTACCTTTCCAAGAGTGATATATCTGTTAAGGCATACGCAATGGTCATTGCTCGGACAGTTGAGTGCTCGAAATGCATCCTCGAGTTGTTTGAGGCCAATTTTTCCGAGTCAAAAAACATATTCCTGATTCCCATTCACTACCGGTTTTGTATGGACTTAGTTGCATTAACCTTGTTGCAGATTCATTCGAGTGCTCTCTTGCTTTCGGTGGAGCAGTACAAGGAAGTGAAGCGTTTGTTCGTACGCTCATACCAGATTTTAACCAACAATGGAAATTCCGAGTGGAAGTCGATGAACAACAAGATCCTCACTATCATCCACAAGTTTGACGGCTGTGATAAATTACAACTCTTGTCTTGGAAATCAAAAAGCAGGTCATTTTTCATCATCAATAAAATGAGCAACTATTTGGTTTCTGGTTTGCATTACGAACTGTTATGGCAGGTCTACTGGACAGAGAAGAATAACGTGCATGCAACAGCGGATGATGTCGATTGGACTGTTTTTGGCTTGCAGAAAAGTATTCCAAATCACGCAGCTATCATTGAATATCTTTCCACTACAAAGTCAATCTTTGATTGAGGTTTTATTTGGTGTATTGACCATGCCAATGGATTTTCATCTCTAGTCTATCCACTTAGAATTTAGTTTTTTTGAATGCACAAATGGCTTGCTGATAAACAAAACTGTAAAAAGAAACACGATTGTGATAATCAATTTAGTTTTGTCGAATCCTGATTCAAGAATGTCGTAGGATAATGAAGGTTGTATTGTAGTGCAAAACTCGTTGAACTCATTGACAAAACACACAACAGACGTGGACTCCAAGTTGGTTGGCCGGATTAAAATAGTTTGATCACGGTTGCTCAATCGAAGCTTGTGTTTGTGTGTGAGGATCTTGAGTGGATCCTCTTGAATGACAGGTTCATATGGCAGTACATTGAAGTCATCTAAGTAGTCGTTTGGAGTGAGCTTGCGATCATCAATCCTCCTGCTGTTAAGTACGTGTTTTGGAATTTCAACTAGGCTTCCATGCTCGGTAAGGACAATAACGGATTTTGTGGTGATTCCATTTTTAGTTTCGGTAGACTTTGCAGATATGATTCTCTCTGGGTAGATAAAGGCCTTTCGAGAAACGCTGACATTCGTACTGACAAACGATGAAATTTCATTCTCTTTTGATTTCTCGCTTTGGAACAAGTCTAAAACATAAATTCTCTGCTCCTGTTTTGGGAAGGTGGTGAATAGGGTGTAAACAATCCAATTATCGTTTTGAACAATCTTAATTGAGTTCAAGTCAATAGTTTCACCTTTGTGCTCTTGTGTGTAAATTAATTCGCCTGAAACTCCATCAACAAGGTTGACACGTAAGCTATCATCCTTAATGCTTATTATGACAACAAGATTCGGGTTCAAGTACTTGTAAAGAACAGATCTATCGAACCGAGCTATCCCTTCTGCAGACGTGAGACTATCCAGATTTTTGCTCACAGCTAATATTTCTTCATTTTTTCTTGTCCAATGCCATGATACTAGCAATTTTTTCTCCTGAACTTTGAAAAATGTCACAGATGCCTTGTCTTGGGAAAACACATACTGCGAAGGCAAGACCTCTGCATCTGGCTCAACGTACTTTAAGCTGTTTCCAAATCTGAGAGCTAATGTTTTTGCTTCATTGCTCTGAGTAAGCTCTTTATCAAAGTTTTCACTCAGTAACTGATACGTCAGGTCCACTGCAAGCTTGAAGTCTTCCGTGCCAAGGGTACTGCCATTTCTCAAATCAAGGGTTTGTAGGCCGTATTCTGAAACGACATAAAGTTTGTCATTCAAGCTCACCAAGTCAATTACTCTGCCTGGTGCAGTGATTTTTGAGCTCCATAGTAGTGATCCAGATTTGGAGTTCTTAGCATAAACTTGCTGCTCCGTGCTATCGACGAAGAGGTACAATTTCTCAAACCCAAATTCATCATCGTTAGTTGCAGCCAGAAATATGTCGCTTTTGAGACTGGATCGGGTCACGAACTTGCCTAATGCTACCAAGTGGCTTTTGACTCTCGTAATCCAACGTATCATGATGCTAAAGGACTCCTCTTCAACCAAATGATGAATCTCATCTTCCTTGGCCAAAGACGCAGGTTTGTCTGTGATAATAGCGATTCCTGTTGCTGCAATAGACTTCTTCTTAAGACTGTATGCTTTCTGAGTTCTTTTTTCGACACCGAAGTTTTCAATCAAGAAAGACGAGCCGTTATCATGCAACAAACTGAGGTGACCATTTTCGAAAATGAAAGACCTTTTTTCATGGTGAAGATCAAAACTAGTTGTAGCAATAGAAGATTGTAGGCCAGTAGATATGTACTTGCCGAAGTCAAGGACATGAGCCTTGCTTTTAGTTATTATTGCAACAGAGGTGCCCTCAATCAAGATGTCCAAGATTTCATCAAACGATTTTCTGTACTTGATATCGCTTCCTGATTCCGAGATGCTTGAGAGAATTAGTTCTGAACCGATTGCAGTCACTGCATAATCATTGTCCAAGAATTTTGGGACACTTCCACCGAGCGTGAGCTTAGACCCCGGGCTGGGAAAGAGAGCATCAAAAGCATCAAAAGAAACCAGGGAGAGTGTAAACGACTGCCCGGTCTCGAGCGTTTGCTCCTCTAGGAGGTATGCTTTGGATCCGACGAATATGTATGTCGAATTTGGAGTTGAAAACTTAGAGAAGGCTGGTTGTTTAAACGAACCTACGTCAGTCAATTTTCCTCCGCTCCAAACACCGACAGTACCGTCAGACTGTGCTATCAATAATCTGTCTTTTCCGTAACTCTCTATCTGGACCACCGGTGAATCCAAAGCAATAGAGGCGACATAAACGCCGGAGGACCTTTCGAAGAGGGACAACGAAGTCCCTTTGGGCGAGTGCGTGGCAATGAACAGATCAGTGACAGTGTAATGGCTGCTTTTGTGGAGGTTCAAGTCGATAAAAGCAATCAACTCCTGAGTGGGTACCTCGATATAGTACAAGGTATTATCCGAGGAGAGAGCCAATGCGGTTTGGTGATCTAGCAACGAGCATTCAGTGAGCGACCCATAATTGTGGCGGATCCAGTCTGTCTTAAACGCGTTCTGAGACAGCACCGCGAGAACGCATTGGCACGCGAGGAGGAGTGCTTGTAGCACGAAGTATGTCTGCATTCCGTTGGAGCTCGAATAGCGGAGAGCGAAGCACGTTATTTGCGCGAACACAGTTTTGTTGAGGTAGTAGCGGGCGAGAGAAACTGAGCACGGGCAGAAAAGAAAAGTTAGCTCTTAGCGATAAATCACCTTTTTGACCTCATTGGTTTGCAAGTCTGTATGTGTTCTTTTTTATTTTACTCCGGTGTTTGTACTCTGATTGACATGCTCTCGCTGTGTTGTGTTCACAATCTATGAGCAACCAGGCACATATTTTGCAAAACAAGGCCGCAGAACTATCAAATATACATATACATTTCCATCAGTTACAAAAAAACACGATGCAACATACACAGAGTGACACTCCACCAAGCAATGTCTTGACCAGTAAGCTTTCACCAAAAGTGTTTCGATCCAGAACTACCTCAGAACTTGTAATTAATCTCTGCCGCTACTGCTTTCAGCCTCCTGCGTCTGGAGCACCGCGCCGTTATCTTTAAATTCCCCACCGTTTGCCTTCCTCTTACTTGAGTTTGCTTAACTGTTAATCCCTTCAATCTCACAAAATGCACGCTCGCGACTGGTTCTTGGTGTTTCTTGCCGTCTTGTTTCCCCCTCTTCCTGTTGCTGTCAAGAGGGGTCTTTCCATGGACTTGGCCATCAATGTCTGCCTCTCGTTTGTCTTTTACCTCCCAGGCTTAATCCACTCCTTGTACATCATCTCGTTGTACCCGGAGCCAGAACACCACGTACATCTCGAAGACGGTCACACCCACACACACGCGGGATACGGCTCGGTCTAGTTCCGGGGCCACTTTGTTTCCCGTTGCTCGGAGTAGACCGCCCAGTCTACTATCCTGCACACAACGCGCTACTTGCTGATGTCTTTTTTCTTTCTCGTTAGATACTTTCTTTGTTATCCCAATACACATCGGTTTGATACTAATTTTGTAGCTAGCGATTGCACAACTTAAGTTGCCCGGTTCGGGGGTTCGCCCCTGTCGGTTTGCCGAAACACCGGCGTAATGTGTCTATGTGCAAAGATCAACAGCGATACCTTGAATTGTCTTTCTGATGCCAAGTGCAATTGAGAACCTTCGCCACGCGATGTGCATTGCAGTCTCGGCTTGTTTTAAGCCAAGCTCATCTGTGCACGATAGCGTTAGCAAGCTCTCTTCCCTGGGACTTCCTTTGGTGTTCAATAGCAGTGTTGATCGAGACTTCGGTCAAGGGAAATTGTGCGTTCTGTACAATGGTTCCTTGCATCGTATCTCGCCAACGCTCGAGCACCTAGGGACCCTTGGGTTTCTTTCGGCATTTAGCTAGTGAGGCTGCGCAAGCTGCTTTTATCTCACCAGTGTCATACATGGTATTCTCATTGTAAAGTGTATTAGTCTCCACCTGTCCTCACATTGACTGTAAGTTCTCCGCAACAATATCTATCTCGCTCTTCTCTTTCTTGGAGCGTCCTCCGCCTTGCTTCCAGAGCCATAGGGCCTCGACCGCATAGCTTCTCACCGAGAGGTTTCGGGTCTTGACCTCGTCGCTAGCCTCAGTAAGCGAGTCGATCACCCGAAGGGTGTCTATCCAATCCCACATCATATCTTCAAACTGCGCTAGCATCTGTGCAGACTCCTGCTGCATAACTTGATTCTCTTCACCGTCTTGATCCTCAACGATCGGCGTGATGTTGTATTTATGCAATCCTAGCTTGTGGAGAACCCGGCCCAAGACTTGAATCCCCAAGCATCTCTGGGTAGGCACAACAGAGCGGGACAAATGAACCAATTCTGTGAGGGTGTAGCCGGCAAGCTGAGGGTTCTCTGAGTGGTGATGGAGGCCCAAATGAGTCGGCAACTCTTGTGATTTTTTATCGAGCTGCACAATGTTGCCCTTGAAGTCAAACCTCATATCACTGATGGCATCATACGACGTTATCTTATGCTCCGGCATCGGATCACGCATCCATGCAAGCTTGCTGGTTTCCTTTGGTAAGTCAGGGTAGTACTTTTCGTGGAGTTTGTCCAAAAAATCAGGGTCATTGATATCCATGTCGGGATCGTTGTGTGGAACTCGTGGCTTGAGAAAGTGAACGTCCGGCTGTTCAGGCTCCTCAGGCACGATCTGGTAGCCCTCAGGAGCAATTTCGTCATCCCCGCTTTCAGAATCGGATCTGTGATTTGGCGCTGGATCGGGAACACTGTCAACTGTATACAGCCTGATCTCGTCTTTCTCATCAAATTTAACAGACTTCACTCCGAGCGCTTTATCGACATCGGCATCTTTCAAATGCGGAAGTTCCGCTCCGTTTCTGCCGCCCCCTATCCAGCCATCGATGCCCTCGGCATGATCGTGTGTGCCTTGGGCAACTCGTTCCTCTGTTCTTTTCAACAAGCTTTGTACGAGCTTCGGGTCAAGTGCCTGCAAGAGCTCTTCTCGTTCCTTGGTGATTTCCTCGTCTGTCAACTTCGACATTGTTTCGAGGTTCTCTCTATGAATCTTTTCTGCCTCTGAAAGGCCTCCAGGCTTTTGTGAACTGAGCTCTTTGCTCTCTGGAGCTTGGGTCTTGGTGTCCAGCGGCGCTGCCTTGCCAGCTCTGAATCGCGAGGGGGCCCTTCTTTCAGAAAATTTCTTGAGTTGCGGAAATCCTGTCGATGCACTGTGGCCCAGTATGTCCGGAACAGTAGGAGTTTGAGCTTCGTGCTCCACTATATCACCGATCAAATCCATCTTGAAGGTGCATAGACTGGATGAGTGAGAAATGAGATGGCACTGTAGCGCGACATGTTAGGTGCAAAATGGGGCACGCCAGAAAGGACCTGCACCTCTTTGTGGATGCAAAATACCCACACTTCCTCCGGTACAGTCACAAAATGCCAGCAGAAGACTACGAAGTAGAATGCTTGCTAGGAAAGGGATCGTTTGGCGAGGTTTACAAGGGCAAGCACTCCAGAACGGGAAAAACGTTCGCACTCAAAATCATTGATTTGGAGGAGGCCAGCGACGTCCGGGACCTCATCAAGGAGATCCACTTTCTCTCTCGTGTCCAGTCGGAGTATCTTACCAGGTACTACGAGACATTCTTGCAGAACACACGGATGTGGATCGTGCTCGAATACTGTGGTGGAGGGTCATGTTCGGATTTGCTCAGGTGCTTCGGGAAGCTCCAGGAAGACGTTGCGTGCTTCATCTTGAGAGACGTTCTAAGAGGCCTTGACTACCTCCACAGCCAAAAGAAGGTACACAGAGACATCAAGCTGGCAAACATCTTGCTCACCGACGAGGGCAAGGTAAAGTTGGCGGACTTCGGCGTGAGTGGTGAGATGTCGCTCACGCGGACAAAGAGAAATACCCTAGTGGGAACCCCGTACTGGATGGCCCCGGAGGTGATCACGCACACCTCAAAGGGATATGACACGAAGGCAGACATTTGGTCCACTGGGATCACTGCAATTGAGTTTGTGGTGGGCCTGCCTCCCCTTTCGTCTGTGGAGCCAATGGAGGCGCTCTTCAGGATACCCGGCAACAAGCCACCGGAACTCGAGGGCAGCGATCACAGCGCCGAGATAAAGGATTTCGTGAAGTACTGTTTGGTCAAGTCTGCCAAGCAAAGGCCAAGTGCGTCGACTCTTTTGCACCATCGCTTCATCAGTACCTGCCCGCCGGGCATGAGCATCGAGTTGCTTCTTTTGGCCAGGAAAGCTAAAGAGAAGGACCGCAGCAGAAAGAAGCCCAAGGCGTACAAGGAGCCCAAGAGCGATAAGGCTTCCATGATACAATGGAACTTTACCTCCACGTTTTCTGGCGCCTTAAAACAGCAAGCAGCTGCGGCAATTGCACCTCTGCAGTCCCTCTACAGCGAGTTGGTGGCAGACTCATTCTCCAAGGTCATTTCCCGGGCACGGACGAAGTCTGCTCGCACGAGCGTGCAAAGTCTCAAAGACCAGTTTTTGGAAGCAGAGGTGCATAATGTAGGGCTTTGCCATGCCTTCATCGAGGAGCTACAGGTTCTCGTAGACGAGAGAGGCTGAGCGTACATGTTACGGTTCGAGCCACGTCCAGCCATGGCCCTAGACAGCAAACGCTTCTCTATCTCCTTCCACATTGTAGACTAGCTGTAGTCCACAGTTGTGATTTGTGCTCCATCTGCAAAGAATGCGCACCGGTCGTATTGGCGGATAGCACGAGTTAGCCGGGCCGGTGTTGCATAGTGACGAGCGATTAGTCGGAATCGCAACCTAAGCCTGGTTCCAACGGTTTAATTTCTTTTTTGCGCACCACGACCTTGGCGACCCATTGTAAAACCACCGAGTCCGTCGCGTTTGGCCCTGTTTTCGATATTCCCCACGCTCACTTTGTCTTGCGGTTTTTTGCTCGACTTCTGTTTCCTAGTTTGTCGTAATCTCTCGCGAATGTCCCGCTGCCCGCACCAGGGCTCCTTCATGCGCCTACGCCGCACGCGGAACGCGGATTAGCCAAAAATTTCGCGTTTCTCTAAGTACGAGGCAGACACCGTGCTTCATCACTGATCGAGTTGTTGCTTCTCTTCTTTATGCTTTATACCGATCTCCTTTGAATTTCCCCTCAGTTCCTTTTCTTTCGCTTGGCTTGGTTGGCAACGTCCCAAACCGGCCCGACTCACGTTATTCCCGTTAATAAACACCACCGGAGATTCAGCACGTACACCGAGATCACGCTAGTGCTACCACAGACACACATCACCTTCAACACACCAAAACACGAAAAACCCAGCCGTTGCCGCACGCAGACTTCGAGGATAGGAAGAGCTGATTCCCCTGTTGCGGCCCGATCAATTTGACTCCCCCTACATCATGCTGCCAAAAACACCAAGAAGCAATAACAACAAGACGGTGAGCTTGACACCGTCGTACGCCTTTGGAACATTGGGCGCGCTGCCGTCGTTCCGATTGTCATCGCCTCGAGGATTGAACTTCTTGAGCTCGCTCTCGCCCCACAGGTTCTTCAATCGGTTTCACAAGGGCAACGAGCCAGACTGCAAATCCGACTACGGCGGTCTCTTGTCGCTCTTGGGATCTAAAACGCCCAACAAGAACGGTGCAGACAAGGGTCCTGAGACCTCCCTCAGCTCTGAAGAAAAGGCGCCTTCTGCTTCCATCAAGTCAGAACAAGAAAACGCGCCAACCACGGAGCTGCAAGAGAACACAATCGACTCTGTCGACATTTGGTCCTTCACTAACGAGTCGTCCAACCTATCGTTGAGCTTGAATTCCATCAGTGAGCTCACTGAAAACACATCCGGCATTCTCATGGACCATAGCCCCTTCACCAGCGATAAATCCTCCGTGCCCGTCGAGCCTGAGAACGACAGCTTCAAGTTCACGCTTCTTGGCTCCACCCCAAAAAAGCGGAGACTCTCATTCTCATCTACTTCTCCTTGCAAAAGACTCGCTACACGTATAAATGCCATCGAGTCCCCCAAGAAAGACCCCTCAGACTCAACCCGCATTAATCGCTTGAACACCAGCCGGCTTTGGACCACCAGCTTAGACAAAGAGATTTTGAAGTGCTACCGCAAATACAAAACTTTCAAGGAATCGCACCCATCTGATGATTCGGCCTTCAAGAGCACAACTCAGAACAAAGTCATCTCGCGAATGTTGGAAGACAAGTTTGGTGTAGTTCGAACCCTGAGACAGGTCTCCGGGCGTCTACAGAAGTTGACCAAAGGTTACAAGTCTCCTATCGCAGAGTCCTCAATTGCAGAGAGCACTCCAGTCAAGGCTTTCGGCCCAGAGATTGATTCATCCCCGATTGACCACACCAAAATGCTGCAGTCAACGTTGTCAATCTGCCTGCTTGACCTCACATTCAGATATAAGAACGAATCTCATGATGACTTCTCTTTTGTTCATATTGATTCTCCGCTGGACGTGAGCCCCAGAACTGTGCCGGTACACGAATTGACGGAACTGTTTGCTCTGTACAACAAGCAGTTCTTGTCGGACTTTGACAAGGTGTCCCCTAAATTACGAGAACAGCGTGTGCCGATTCACAATATAAGCTGCTGTGTCAATTTTGACGTCGACTCGTCAACATCTCCCGTTTCACCAATGTGCAACACGAGACAGTTCGTGGCAGAAAACGGTGACTTTCTGTCAGTTTTGCGACTCACGATTCCACTGACCTCCCAAACAAAATCATTCATTTCCCTCAGCTCTTCATTCACGGTATATAAGGGCCCAGACACCACTCTTTTTCTGTCAACTGAAGCAGTCAATGGCTTTACCTCACCACTGGGAGACACAGAGGTGAGTGTGCCGTTCCTCAATAAGTTCTGGGCTGGATATTTCTCATTGATATGCAATGGATCTGGGGACTACAAGGACGTGGAGAAACTTTTGATAACACAAACAATTTATCAGGAGAATGGAAACGAACAGAAGGTATACGGCTACATGATTTATACGTTTGGATCAGGTACTTCCGAACATGCCCTTTCCAGAGTTCAATCGGTGTACTTGCAGAACGACACAGCGCAAGGCACAGAGGAACGCGACGATTTAGAAACTATTCTTGTTTCGTCTCCCGTCAAAGCTTCTCCAGGTTCCCATGATCCCAACACAGGTGAGCCCATCGAGAAGAACGCCACTCCAACGTTCAATTCTGGGTTGGTACAGAGAAGCAATGTTAATTACGACTTTGTCAAAGAACCTCTTACCCAAAAGGAGAGGCGCGCCATTGACTTCTCCCGCTCAGCCTCAGACCTTCATGAACACGTTCGTTCAGCTGGGACTACAGCTTTTCAAGGCAATGAGCCACCTATGATGGCAGCAAGGCACCAATCTGCTGGGCAGATGATTTCCTATGGCTTGCCTAATCAAAGCTTTCCCGCTGCTGGAACAAATCCCTTCAGCGAGGGCTCATATGCACCGTTTCCAACTCAATTTGCTGTATTGAGCCCCAACTCGGCACAAGCACATATCCAAGTGCCCATGGATATGCCGGCTGAAATGCAACCAGCCATGCATCGCCCAATGCCACCGGTGCCTCCACAAATGAATGGAGTCATGCCTGTTAATGTAAATGCGGCTTCGGTTCCATGGCAAATCACCACAAACTATGGACAGCCCTACCCGACCATCAACTCGGCCCCAGCAACCCAACTACGGTTTGAGCAAAACTTGCCGCCGCAGCAGGTGAGAATGACAAAAGTTGCTTCCAGCGAACAGGGCACCACGCTTCATTTTGAACCTATAGTCCAATACGATCCCTCGAAGGGTTCAAAGGTGAGCTCCAAGCGAGCCGCGACGCACGGTAACTTCCACAAGTTCCGGCTGAACCCTCAAGCAATGTTCCGGACGCAGAACATGTGACCATAAGCGTTCTTCTTTGGTCAAAAATATGACAGACATAAATACCAAGCATGAATCATTTTGCAAAGGCGTAGTTTCTAAACCTGTAGAAGGTAACATTTGCAGTCTGCGCGCACCACGCACCGTGTTGTTTACTCTCAGAAACGCGTTGCATAACATTTTTCTTTACCATCATGGGTGTCACCGGCTTGCTTCAGCAACTCAAGGACATCCAGGAGGAGACCACCCTATCTAAGTACAAGGGCAAAACTTTGGCCGTTGACACTTATGGCTGGCTTCATCGTGGGCTCATTCTGTGTGCCCAAGACCTCTGCACAGACGCGCCTACCAGAGGGTACATCACTTCGGTGCTCAAGAAGGTTGAGATGGTACGGCACTTTGGGGTGGAGCCTTTGATGGTATTCGATGGATCGCCCTTACCAACGAAGGAAGGCACGCATGCTGAGAGGCGGGTCAAGCGGGAGGCTGCGCGAGAGGCAGCCGACAGGTTTCTCGCCAGAGGAGACCGCAAGTCCGCGTGGAAGGAGTTCATGAAGGCTGCAGCCGTCACGCCCGAAATGGCCAAGTCGATCATGGTGGAGCTCGACCGCATGCATGTCAAGTACATTGTGGCGCCGTACGAGGCGGACCCGCAGATGGTGTACTTGGAGAAAATCGGTGCTGTGGACGGCATCTTGTCCGAGGACTCAGACCTCCTTGTCTTTGGCTGCAACAAGCTCATCACCAAGCTCAATGACTACGGTGAATGCGTTGAAATCTGTCGAGACAACTTGCACAAGGTCAGCAAAATGTCGCTCCACACATTGTCCGCGTCTCAATGGCGTCTTGTGGCCATCTTGTCTGGCTGCGACTACACGAAGGGGATTCCGGGCGTTGGCTTGAAAACAGCGTTTCAATTGGTTCATAAACTCCCTGCCTTGGACAAGATTGTGTTGGCCTTGAAAGCTGACAAGAAAACTGTTCCCGATGAGTTTATGGACGAAGCTTTCCGGGCAGACTTGGCATTCCAGTACCAGAAAGTATTCAATCCCTTTGCGCATGCTTTAACTACACTATGCGAGGTTGAAGACCCGTCTTTAGAACCACTGCTCCTCGAGTTATGCTGCGGGAGGAGACTAGACCCTAACATTCACGCTGGCATCTGTACGGGCAAATTGCATCCATTATCACACAAACCACTTATCTCCCGCGAGCAAAGCTTGACGGTGCAGCGGAGCAAGTCTTTCAATGTACTGAGGCGAACCGCCGCACCTGCGAAGGCATCCGCAACGAAGAGTACGCAATCGTTCACTGCTGCACGGTCAATTGAGTCTTATTTCCAGTCTGGAAAAGATTCCTTGAACACCGCCATGGCGGCAGCCAAACCTCTCAAAATTCCCGAGAAGCGACCAATTAAGCTTTCTCCTAGCAGCAAGAAGCTCAAAAGGTTCTCCAAGGATATTGGCGCATCCGGGAATGCACGAAGCAAGTTTTTCAAATTGGAAACCAAGGAGAAGACACTAGAAGTCAAAACAAACTCAAACATAGACGACCCTGATTCCAGCTTATTCACAGGAGAGTCTGAAATCCCTGAGGAATCATCTTCTCCGGTCAGGATATGTGAAGGCGCGTATTTGACTGACGATGATACCGACAAGACTAGTATCCAAAACTCCATGACGAACAGCGCAATACCATCTCTTCTGTTTGCATCGCAGTCATCGGTTCTGAAAGCGGAAAGCGATCAGGATGAAGGCTACGAAAATGAACTTGACGAATCCCCCGTCAAAACGTCTAATCTTAAGCTTTTGTGGAGAGAAAAGTTTTCTATGAAGTTAGAGGCCGATAGAAGTATCAAGATTGATACGAGGGAAATTAAGACGGACAACAAAATTTTGCACACCAAGCGTGAAACTTCGATCAAAGCGGCGCTGAGCACAGAGAGCTCTCTGAATCCGGCAACACCCGAGGGTTATTATGACGAGTCAATCGACTTTGATTCCAGCTGCGAACGCCAGACGAAACCAGCCGTCTTGCAAGCGAGAGGCGTCCTTCCCGAAGCGTCTCTGACCACCAAATCAGAAGCACTCACTGGATCTGCGGCCAAGCTCCGCAGTTTTGCATTCACCGGTCGCTAGGGCATGCGAACCGACACTATATCACCCGCTCCTAAACTTTTGCATTAATCAACGATTAGTCTCACAACCCTCGTAATAGACTGGCAGAAATGGCACCGCGCGTCAATGCTTCTTGCGAGGCATCGGCGACACCCAGTAGTTTGAATAGTTTCCTAAATTTCTTCTCATCACACCGTTCCAAAAGCACCTGGTCAGTCAAATCCACGGGCTGTGCGCCTAGGATTTCGGATATTGACTGTTCTAGAGCGCTGGTGTCGGTGGTTGAGTCACAGATCTTGATGACGATCACGTCTGATCTGTCTGCGTCGACACCGAAACGCTTCAATGCATCATTCATGTTGTTGACGGGCGAGAGATCGAAGATGATTTCAGTATTGACGGAATTGGCTCTCATTGTCTTGTTGGTCATGTTTTGCACCGCCTTGTGCACTGCACAGCGGAGCTGCTCTAGAGAGATGATGTGCGTAGTGCTGAGGAAACAATAGTCGTAGGCCGGATTTCGGTTCAAGAGCTCCGTTTTGACTCGAGAGAGCGTGCTGCTGTCGACATCGCGGTAGTACGCGATGAACGCCCGGGACTCTGTGTATTGTGGGAAACTGACTTCCGTCATTTGGTTGCGTCTCTTGGTCTGTCTAGTACGATTTTCCGTTTCGCAGGTGATTCTATTACCCACTACTGCGCGCGGTATTGGCTGGCCAACACGCACTGACACCTGGTGCTACGGACGTGTTTGCGAACCTCATGGAGGCTAAGGCCAAGATAGACGTGCTTGTGGATGAGACGTTGTTCGCTACTCCAGAGGAACAGCAGCATATAGCGGACGAGTTCTCATCGGAAGCAGGCCCAGCGAGTGTTCTGCCCACGTATCCGGAGGCCCTACTACATCAGTCTCACAATGCCTACAAGTTCTACGTGTCTTTCCAGAGACGCACCCACCAGTTCATAGAAGACGGCGATGCGGAGTCCGGCCTCATAGCGCGGTTCGACGACTCGGCCATGAGCACCCTACTGCGCCAGAAGGTGCTTTCCTGGGACGACCGCGAACACAACATGACTGTGGGGAAGCTGGCCGAGAGCCAGGACACAGCACAATCCCCAAGGAGCCATGTTGCGCCGCGAGCTGGCGCCGCGAGCTCACTATTCTCGTGGTCGTCGAGCGACAAGTACATCGCCGCTCGCAAAATGGAGCTCCTGCAATTGCGGCTTTCCAACAACGGGGCCACGCGCCCGCCCGAGTCCCGCCTGGTGTCACCGGTGCGGTCCGAACGTTCACAAACACCGCCCGTGTTCCAGCAACGGACCACATTGACCAGCCGTCTCAATCTGGTGGTCGAGAAGGAGAGCGGAAAGTTTATCCAGAACCGCATTGATCTTATCAAGGCGCATCACATCAGCCAGGCCTCGCGGCGTATAGACGAGAGGCGGAAGAAGGACCACAGCAGCCTGCTACGGAGGGTCCGGCTCAAGGAAGAAAAGTACGAGAAGCTCATCAAGAACGCTATTGCGCTTCAAAACACCAAGCGCAACTCGGGCTTTTTCGGCTCGCTCTTCGGCTACAAGCCGCTTTCCAACAGCTTCACGCTTGACTTGATGGACGCAGACCTCCTGCCCCACGTGGACTTGCCGTCGAGCTCGAGTTCGCTTCCGTCTGCGCAAGTTTCGTCGTCTTCCTTGCCAGTCAAGGAGAGCAGTCAAGAGAAGCCTCTACCCCAGGTCAGACCACAGAGAGGAGAAAAGCAGTCGCAGGCCGGCGCCGTACGGGACATTGAGCCACCAAGGACCTCTCTTGACTCTGAATTAGAAGCTCGGCACAGCACTGAAGATGTTTCTCACTCATTTGCCTCGGACTCGCAGCAGGGAACTAAGCTGCCAATAGCAGACGGGCCCTCGTCTGACCAGCTCATATCATTCTCTCAGAGCGAGACCCTGCTAGAAACACAACCACATGCATCGCATCCAAGCACTAAGCTTCAATCCAGGGATCATGAACAAGATAAGGAGCACAAACAGGACTCCACGCCCGACTTACTAATACTTTAATTGCAGGGATCAAAGAAAAAATCTACACGTAGCAGGAATAAAGATGCAAACTCTATTGTTTTGCCGCCACTGGCAGCGCCTTTTCTGCTTCTATAAAGCAGTCTAGCCCCATGAAGGCCTCCTCTAATGCCCTTTCAAAAACAGTCTTGAGTCTCCACCCACTGCCCAAGTACTCCCTGTTTTGAGCGAGCCGATTCACGTAGGGGTCGTAATATGTATCTGTGATATCGACAATATCCTTTGCGGGCTTCCCCAACAAAGTATACGGCTTTGCGATGTCTCTGTCGCCGCAGAAGGGCGTGAACGGGGTCTTGTTGCCAGCTGCTTCGGCCGCGGATTTGTGGGCGCCGGACCTGGCGAGGAACTTTTGGTCCAATTGGTTCGATAACTGCTGGAGCTGGCGCTTTCTCAACGAGTTTCTCTTCAACTGGGCCGACTTCTGCTGCTTGATGATCTCCTCGGCATTTGCATTTGACGACTGTAGCTTTTCCATGAGCTCGATCTTCTGCTGCTTCAGGAACTCGGCGTCCTCCACCTCCATCTGCTTCTGGATGCTGAGTTTTTCCTGGCGCAACCTTTCGGTGGCCTCCTGGAACTTGGTGACGTCTGAGTCCTTCTGCGACTCCCGCATGGCGATCTCCAAGATTTCAATCTTGTGCTCAGCTTCGTACTTGTTGACTTCCTTCTCAGTCTCCTCCACATCCACGCCGTTTATGAGCTTGAACACGATTTCCTCCACCGACTCCAAATACGCATTGTACTCCGGTAGTGTGGCGAAGTCTTCCTCGGTTTTATTGTAGATCGCCAGGATTCGTTTCCGGATGTCGATCTCGCGCTCGATAGCGATGTCGTCAAAGACCTGCTTCTTGAACCGGTTCTTTCTCAACGTCTTGTGGCATCGTGGGTATGGACACTGGGCAGGCCCCAACGAGAAGATGCGGTCGACGCATGACTCGCAGATCTTGTGGTAGCACTCTGGGTTGATTAGAAATACCATGTTCGGCGACAAGTACCGGTCGGTCTTGCAGATGGGACACATGTCCCTGGACCGATCGTCATCCATGTCTAATGCTGAGTGTATGAGTTGGCGCGGAAGTCACAAGGTAAGTTGGGTTTTGCTGTGGAAGCGGTGATGGGCAGTCGTAGATTATGTATGCGAGGTGCGCCATCTCTGAGAGACAGGCAGGAATAAGAGAGGCACCGAAAACGGTGAGGAAAATGAAGAAAATATCATTGAAAAGTACCGTCACACGGCGAATCAGCGTCCTGCCACTACACAGTTTTCGGACAGCTATTACTTGTGATCGCCGCTGTCGTGTTGCTGTTCATCTACGGTTCATACTTGCTTTACTAGAGACACGCTGGCCAAGGGCAAACTATTCGTGTCCTTCAGACTTTTCGAGGGCGCCAGACTCTCGATATACTCTCGCTATTACCAGAAATTTGTTGTTCTTCTGCCTTTTTGTTGCAATCGTAGTTTTGTAGTCTCCATACCTTATTCTCTAGCCTTGCTGGCTGTCGCACTGCGCTTATCATACTGTGTCTAAGCAGAACTGCCTCGCAAGTCTTCCACGACTCCACACTACAGAACACCACCAAGGGAAGGAAAAATACGTCACCGCAACAAGCGTGGAGATACATACAGAATGGTGTCCACGCTATACCCATTGGCGTTTCCGTACGAAGCGAAAGATGGCAATGCGGCGCTCCTCCATAGATTGACACTAACCGATGACGAAGGCAACCGCAGATACTCTATCACCATAGAAAACGGCCAATGCTCGAACATTTCTGTAACGGAGGGGCCCGCAGGTCACGAAACAATCTCTCGCTTAAGATACATCTCCCGGGACTCCGGCTCTACCCCCTTGCTATTATGTGTGCCGTCGAACTACAACAAGTTGAAGCTCCAAATGGACGTCTCTCGTTTGGCAGAAGAATCTGCCGACGACGCTTCCTTGCTCATCAGAAAAAAGTACAGCCACGCGGGAGATGAAGATAGCTCGTCAGACGTGGACATGTTCTTTGACAACGATCCTTTGGCTGGCAACACCTCCAAGATTAGCCTCTCAAAGCTCGTGCCTGAAGACCTACTGTCAACAGTCATAGTCAATGACTCTTTTCACCCCAAAAACGCACAGAACAAGACTCTTGAGGTCTCTATATGGAAGCATTCTCCCTCAGAGCTTACAAAGCTCGTTTCTTTCCTTCTTTGGGTTGACCTCCCCGACCCTGCCCACCAAGCTGAATTTGAAAAGTCGGCAAATGCAGAACCCATTGTGCAGCAGCTGCCGTCCCAAACAATAGAGCCCGACTTTAGCTTACAGGAACTCCGGAGGGCTTTCAGTTTCAACATTCACGATGGGCCCGAATTCAGACAAACGCTTGCGGCCTACGAACTTGATGCTCCAAAATTGCGCAAAAACATGCTCAGCTTGCAAGAGGAGGTCCGGAGTTTGGAGCTGATATTCCGCAGACTCTTGAGCACTCGCAACCGCATTCTGAATGTCTTGGAAGCTATCTTGGATGCCCTGTTTTCACCTGTCATCAAGAAGTTGAACATTCTCAAGAAGTTCTCTTATCAGTTCAAGCGGCTTTTCGAGCCGTTGGAGCAAAATATCAAGTTCATTACAAAAGATGTATTTACTCTAGCATCAATCCCGAAGATGGTCGGGTTTTGCACAACTACCTCAAGCTCAGAGGAGGGGCCATCCGGCAAAAAAGCGTTCGAGAAACAATCAAAAGATTTTTACTACTGGCTTCATAAATATTTGTCAAACGAAAAAGATAGACCCGAGCTGAAGCTATTGCTCAAAAGGAAAGCGTTTGAGCTCTCAAAGTTTGATTACTTGAACTATTTAAATTCCGCATCCAACAATCAATATTTCAACCAACTTTTGGAAAACCTATTGAAATTTTCAAACTTACCTGTGCAAGACAGCTTACTTGCCTTTGATGTGTTCAATGACAGCAAATTGAGCCAGGGCCTACTACCCAAGAATGCTCTCCTTTACTTCAGCGGGTTGTCCAGGTTCAATAGCGAGAAACAGCAGTTTCGCCACAAGATTGAAGCTTGCAGAACTAATAAAGAGTTGTCCGGTTTGATTGCATCCAATTCATTAAACGTTCTGCCGAACTACTCAGCTCCATCTGGTCAACTCGTCCATAATTCCCAACTGGGACTTGAGGGATTGAACCTTGACATGGTTTTCCCTGCTCCATCGTCTAAAGCTTCGCCTGAAGCCAACAACTCTAGCCGCTTTTCCTCTCTTGAGAACGACAATGATCAAGACTCCAACTTTGCTGGTATTCTATACGCGCAAGGTGGCCAAGGCAAACCAGGATGGCACAAAGAATGGGTTGTTCTTCGCAACGGTCAATTGACTGAATATTCCGACTGGCGAACTGGAACGCAGCCAATAAACAAGGCTATAGATGTTGCTTTGGCTAGTGTGAAACCCGTTGCGCGTGAGAGGAGGCAATATTGCCTCGAAATAATTACTTCTCAGGGTCAAAAGCACGTCTTCCAAGCGATAAACGAAGATGAAAGGAGCCAGTGGATAAAGGTTTTGTACAACGCTGGCCAGGTTACAGATAGGCTATTGAAAAAGCCACAGAACCCTAAGCTAATAACAGATTTTAGTCAGCCGACTCATTTGTCAACAGCGGACGACGGGAGAGGTTCACCAGTCTCAATTTTCTCAGAGTCAGCTAGATGCGCAGATGATAATTACTTGAAATCTGTTAGATCAATTCCAGACAGCGAAAACCATATATGTGCTGATTGTCGTTCCACAGACGCCGTGGAATGGATTTCATCCAATTTCTTAGTTGTTATTTGTGTGAAATGTTCGTCTTGCCATCGTAACATGGGCTCACATATATCCAAGGTGAAATCACTCAAACTCGATAACTTCGCCAAGGAAAACAGGCTTTTGCTCGATTACATCAATAACAAAGAGGTCAACAGCTATCTTGAGGCAAATGCCGAGGAAAAAATTCATGAAGATGCTTCCGACAAACAAAGGTTGCAATACATAAGGCAGAAGTACGAAGAGAGGCTCTTCATGAGCCCTATACCTCATTTAAACTCATGCCTTGTGAAGTCAGTGAGAAAGATTGATATACCAGAGGTTATCAAGTTTTTGAATTGTGGAGCCGATCCCAATTTAATGGTGCAGATGCATTCTCAAACGGCAGAGGACCCAATAGCCATACCACTATTTGAGTATTCTTTGAGAAAGACAGTGGAACTTGACGTGAACAGCGTCGGCCAAAAGCTCTTTGCTATCTCTGAGCTATTAATTCTTCATGGTTGCAAAATTCAAAATGTCAGATCATTACATCCCGAAGTGGTTGACAGCGCGGAAGCGGAGCTCTATTGGAAGGAAAAGAGGGCATGCGCAATGGCGATTTGAACGATATACACCCATAAATATGCACAAAACACAATGATATGGTATATCAAGTAGCTAGCTAGTGTAAAGTCAAATAGATTCAAAAAAGTAATGCGATTTCTGTGGATCGAACACAGGACCTTCAGATCTTCAGTCTGACGCTCTCCCGACTGAGCTAAAGCCGCAAAAGAACCCATGCCGGGACTCGAACCCGGAATCTTTTGATTAGAAGTCAAATGCGCTAACCATTACGCCACACAGGCAGTTTTCATAGTTTGTTGAGAGAACACCTAACATGAAGAAGATTCACTATAACCTCCTGATTAGCATGTGAACCTTCTAGTACTCGCACATGCCCGCGTGTGACTGTGGAGTACTCATTAGATCTCTTGATACCGATGCGTATCTGGGATATAAGATATCATGAAACGTATCCCTTATGCGGGATGCATATATGAGGTTTCATGATATGAATCTGAAAATACATAAGTTAAGGATTACATCCTTGGTTAAATTATCTCATTGGGCAGATTCTCTACTAGTTTAAGCAACTAATTCTACGAAATATATTATTGTTCATCGAACTAGACCTTCCCAGGAAATATCCTTAACGCTTGGTAGCGCAGCCTAAAACATCCGAAGCATCATGTCGTCACCCCCAACCAAATCACCAACCAAAGGCAAAAGCCTTCAATTGATTGTCTCTCCCGACTACAAGACAGTGGCTGCGACACTCATCCCACCTGATGCTGAAGTAGCGATGGCCCCGGCTGCACCCCCAGGAGCAGCCCATCATCCTCAGTACGCAACGGTTCAAGACATCCAGAGATTGGAGCGGTTGATCTTAGAAATGGCCGCAATTATGCAACGCGAGGCAGACCAGGTAGCCGAATTAACCTCCGCGATGGCTGAACTCCAGCTCAAGAGCCAAGGCAACAGCCCCGGGCCAAAGGCCAAAGACATCGATCAGAACAAACCGATCCCCGAAGCCTCACAAAATTCCGAACGACTAGATGTGCCTAAAGAGAAGGCAGTAAAACTTACTTCTTCGGAGTCCAAATCCAAGAGGTTGTTTCGTGAAGAAGCCCTGCGTGGTCCTATTCCCGTCATCACTGGTAAGGAGCACATCCAAGAAGCAACAATTTGCTTGGAAATGATTGAGACACACGCGAAGCGGTACTCGTTGGACGAATATGACATGGTGATGCTTGTGTTCGAAAAGACCCAGCGAGAGGCTCATGATGTGGTGAAACATTGGTTCCAGACGAACCATCGGGAAAAACGTCCGAACCGATACGAAGAGTTAAAAGAGAATCTCCTCACCCTCTTCAGAACGAATGGCAAGGAGGAAAATCCCGCTCATAAGCAGTGGGCTAAACTCAAGCAAACCGGATCGTTACGGCAGTACTATAACGAATTCAATCGACTCAGACTGCTCGTTCACGACGATCTTAGAACTCCTGGAAATTGTGTCCAAAAGTTTAAAGAAGGTCTCCTGCCTGTCTTTGCCCTCGCAGCGGACAAGCAATTCGAAGACTATGAAGAGCTTTATATCTGGCTCAAGGAGCATCAACGCCTCATGGAAGCCTTGGATACAAACCGGTCCAAACCTAGAAAGCACAGATACCTGGACACTCGAGACTTGCCGAGTGACACCAGACATGCTAGCTCCTCGCAACCGTACCCGCTGAAACCAAAACAGAAACACCCCGCGAGATCGCTCCAATCTTGACGACAAAACTCTGGACGCAAGAATGCGAGGCGATACTCGTTGGACGACTGCGACACAGGGAGAAGCTCATGATTTGGTGTGGAATTGGCTTGTGACAAGCACTCGTGAAAACCGTCTGTATCGATTCGATGTGTTAAAAGAGAATCTCCTCAGGTTCTTGTAGACTAATGGCCAGAAGATTATAGTGAATCTTCTCCATGTTAGGTATTTATCAACATAGTTTAGAATATAGCAGCCAACTATCAATTGTAGAACTGAGGTTAAATCCTAACCAAGTGTTGTTAATGTACAATTATCCAAATAGGAGTAAGTAACCTCATGAGTGCCAGTAATTTATACAGCTGCAATTGGATTAACTGATACATGATGAAAGAACATTTTTCTCTAGCACCTTCTTACCACATTCGAAGGTTTAAAGAAGGTTATTGAAGTTTCATGGAAAATTGTGCGACATCGCGCTCTACAGAAACATCTTACTGCGAACATCACATCAGAAACAGTTCCCCAAATCTGTACGATTAACTATCTTGACTAGGCACTGAACGATGAAAAGGCAAGTGCTACAGAAAATCACTCTCAACGGGGTAGAGGAGCGAATCAGGCAGGTCTTAGTACAGTTCTTCACCCAATACAACAAGAATGTTCCTATAGACAAGCAACTAGAACTTCGGATCACTGGAGGATGGGTGCGAGACAAACTACTTGGCAACGAAAGCAACGACCTTGATATTGCTGTTAATGTCCTTTCGGGACAGGAGTTTGCCACGCAACTACTTGAGTGGGCCCAGAAACACAACCAGGATTTGGGCGACAGTAGCATGGGCTTGCATACGATCAAGAAGAACCCTGAAAAGTCAAAGCATTTAGAAACCTGCACCACAAAGCTATTTGGGCTCAATGTTGATTTTGTGAATCTCCGAAACGAGCGGTATACAGATGATAGCCGTGTACCCATAATAGAGTGCGGCACCGCCGAAGAGGATGCTTTGCGCAGAGATGCGACGCTAAACGCTCTTTTCTACAACTTGAACAATGACACAGTTGAAGATTTCACGAAGAGAGGGCTCACAGATCTTCAAAATGGTATTTTAAGAACTCCATTACAGCCCTTGCAAACGTTCCTTGATGACCCTCTTCGCATATTGCGCTTGATTCGTTTTGCATGTCGCTTTGATTTCACAATCGAAAAGGACACCATCGAGTCCATGAAAAGTGATAACATGAAGGAAACCTTATTGCATAAAATCAGCCGTGAGCGTGTTGGTGTTGAAATGCACAAAATCCTCACCAGTCAGAATGTTCCCTACGGACTCCGTCTCATCAACCACGTTGATTTGACTAATTGCATTTTTGACGTCGGAACCTTGAACGGAGCCATTGCAGAACTCAATTCTCTGGATATTCTCAATGAAATTTCAGATTGCAAGGACGGTGTCAAGGAGCGAACAGATCTCGCCACACGGTATTTTCCGTTTTTTGTTGAAGAAGCGAAAGAGAAGCCGGAGCTTGCCGCTAAATTAGGCACTGTCTTGGAACTGGAGGCAAACAGGAAGCTATTTTGGTTGTGTGCAATCTTGCAACCGTACGGTTCACTTGGTGTGAGAATCAATGCCAAGAAGCAAGTTTCCACAAACTATGTTGAGCTCATACTAAAAGAGGGACTTAGGTTTGGGAAAGGCGACTATGACAACGCTGCGAGAATTGTCGACTCAATGGATAGCAACAATTTTTTGCTGGATTACTTCGCAGCTCCGCAAGAGGTGCCAAGGTCAGAGCTTGGTCTCTATATCCGCCATTTTGGAGACCACTTCGATGTCAATATCGTGCTGAATGCGTTCAATGATTATCTAAAGTGCATACCACACAGCAAATTTCTGGAAGAGATTGCTCCTTCCATAGACAACAGTTCTATTGACCAGCATTCAGTCGAGAGTACTCTTAACGGCTACGAACGACTTTTACTTGCCATAAAAGAGGAGGGCCTCACTGATGTCAAAGATTTGAAGCCCATTATCGATGGTAAGCTCATCTCGAAGGCGCTACAACGTAAACCAGGACCCTGGATGAGCAAGGTATCCACTGAGGTGATTCGGTGGCAGCTTGATAACCCGCATGGAAGTGACGAAGAGTGTTTGGCACATGTTAGAGAGTTTTGCAAGGAGCAAATCCTGAGCTAACACTCATGCCTAAATACGAGAGTGAGCTTATTGTTTATTACTCATGGAGCATCACAGAGACAACAATATCACGTATCACTGATAACGCATTATAAATAATTCAAAGAGCACAGCTGAAAAGAATCCATGCTCTGTGCATATACAAGTAGACGTTCAATATACCTTGACAATATTCACTCCTGCACTCATGCGATGCTTGTGGGACTATTTTCTGCTACGAGCACTCGGCGAAATTTTATATATCCTGCACTCGCGAGCTACTTGATTGACTCATCTATTCACCGGTCCAGTGTCCTTCAGCTACCAGCACATTCGATGGGCATGTCCGAAGTAGAGAAGGTTTCTATCCTCGGATCAGAGTCCATTCATGTGGGCTATGACATCCAGGACCACATCGTGGAGGAGACACTTCGCAATGAGAAGTCATCCACCTACGTGGTGATCACCGACTCTAATATGGAGAAGACGGCGCCATTCAAAAAATTATACCGTTCATTTCAAGACCAGCTTCCAGTTCTTCGTCCTGAAGCAAGATTATTGTTTTATGCTGTCTCTCCTGGCGAAAACAATAAATCTAGAGAAACTAAGGCAAAAGTTGAAGACTTCCTATTATTGCAAGGTTGTACCAGAGACACCGTGATAATCGCCGTAGGCGGCGGAGTGGTTGGAGACATGATCGGATTCGTGGCAGCCACATTCATGAGAGGTGTTCGTGTCATCCAGGTGCCAACGACGTTGCTCGCGATGGTGGACTCTTCGATTGGTGGAAAGACTGCTGTGGATACGCCGCTTGGAAAGAATTTCGTAGGCGCGTTCCACCAGCCGAAATATGTGTTTGTGGATGTTGCTTTCTTGGTCTCTTTGCCTACGCGCCAGTTCATCAATGGAATGGCAGAAGTTGTCAAGACGGCTGCAATCTGGAATGAGAAAGAGTTCACAAGGCTTGAAAACTTTGCGAAAACCTTCCTTAGTGTGGTCACCTCGCCCAACATTGACCTTTCTTCTATCAAAGAACCCCTTGTTAAGACTGTTTTGGAATCTGTCAAGGTGAAGGCTGAGGTGGTGTCTAAGGATGAGAAGGAGTCCAGTTTACGGAACTTACTTAATTTTGGACACACAATTGGCCATGCTATCGAAGCTATCGTGACTCCTCAGGCACTCCACGGTGAGTGTGTTGCAGTTGGTATGGTAAAGGAAGCAGAATTGGCAAGATACTGGGGAATCTTGAGCCCAACCGCCGTTGCGAGGTTAGTGAAATGCATTGCAGCATATGGCTTACCAGTCTCTGAAAATGACCCTATTTTCACCCAAGCTATCGGTCCCAAACGCCATTTCCTTCACATAGATGTGCTTTTGGGAAAGATGGCCATTGACAAGAAAAACGATGGCTCTAAGATCAGGACCGTCATTTTGGAAGCCATCGGTAAATGCTACCAATGGAAGGCTCATGAAGTTTCCAAACAGGACCTCAGAGTTGTATTAACGGATGAGATCTTGGTTCATCCATTTGACTCAGCCAAAATTCCTTCTCATGTAACTTTGACCCCACCAGGTTCCAAGTCGATCTCAAATCGTGCCTTGATTTTGGCTGCTCTCGGGCAGGGAACTGTACGCATCAAGAACTTGCTTCACTCCGATGATACCCAACACATGCTTGCTGCAGTGACTGCTTTGGGTGGTGCTGAAATCACCACGGAAGACAATGGCGACACAATAGTAGTCACGGGAAAGAGTGGTAAGTTCTTCACTTCCAATGAACAAATATACTTGGGAAATGCAGGGACCGCCTCGAGATTTTTGACGACCATTGCTTCGTTGGTCAAAGTCAACCCTGAGTCTCGGGATTATACGGTGTTGACGGGAAATGCAAGAATGCAAGAAAGGCCAATAGGCCCCTTGGTTGACGCCTTGCAAGAAAATGGTTCTACTATTGAGTACCTCAATAACACCGGAAGCTTGCCGTTGAAAGTTGCAGCAGGAAAGGGCTTGAGAGGTGGAAGGATAGAGCTCGCTGCAACGATCTCCTCGCAATATGTGTCATCTATTTTGATGTGTGCACCATATGCCGACAAAGAAGTGACCTTATCCTTGGTTGGTGGAAAACCCATCTCGAAGTTGTACATCGACATGACAATTGCAATGATGAAGGACTTTGGTATCAATGTCACAGAGTCCACTACTGAAGATTACACTTATCATATTCCCAGGGGAGTCTACAAAAACCCAAATGTGTACGAGATCGAATCCGATGCATCCTCTGCAACCTATCCTTTGGCATTAGCAGCATTGACCGGTACTTCCTGCACCATACCTAGCATTGGAGCATCCTCCCTTCAAGGTGATGCCAGATTTGCAACTGATGTGTTGAAACCAATGGGATGTAACGTCGTGCAAACTGCAACCTCCACTACAGTTACAGGTCCTCCAAAGGGCTCTTTGAAACCTCTACCTCACGTTGACATGGAGCCAATGACAGACGCGTTCTTGACTGCTGCCGTTGTAGCTGCGGTTGCAAACCACAGGACACCAACGCAAATCACTGGCATAGCTAACCAAAGAGTCAAAGAATGTAATAGAATTGCAGCAATGGTCAACGAGTTGCAAAAGTTCGGCGTGACAGCAAAGGAATTACCCGATGGTATTGAAATCCATGGTATTGGATTCCAGGACTTGGTAGTCCCGCCTCTTGAGAACCAAGGAGTGACGACATACGACGATCACAGAGTCGCAATGTCGTTATCGTTGTTAGCTGGTATGACGAAAGAGCCTGTGTTAATCACCGAACGTTCTTGCACGAGCAAGACATGGCCCGGCTGGTGGGATATTTTGCACACCAAATTCAACGTTGAATTAGATGGCCACCAGCCAACAAAGAACTTGGATGATCCTAGATTGTTGATTGAAAAGAAGAGTAATGGGGACAACTCCATTGTCGTCATTGGTATGCGAGGAACTGGAAAGTCCACTTTGAGCAAGTGGATTGCAGATTTCCTCGGTTTTAAGTTACTCGACTTGGACACTGTGTTTGAGGAACGTTTTGGCGACATTAGAGATTATATCAAACAGAACAGCTGGGAAAAGTTCAGAGAGCTGGAAGCCGCAATTGCGAAAGAGTCATTTTCTAGGTACAACAAGAATTATGTCATTTCAACTGGCGGTGGAATCGTTGAAGACGAGCAATCCAGAAAGATTTTGAAAGACTACATTAAGTCTGATGGCATAGTGTTACACTTGCACCGTGACTTGGACGAGACTATTATGTTTTTGAGCGCTGACACCACAAGACCAGCTTACTTCAGTGAAATTAAGGATGTTTGGTTAAGACGCGAAAAATGGTATCACGAGTGTTCAAATTACCACTTTTACTCCGCCCATTGTTCCACTGAGACTGAGTTCAACCAATTGAAGCAATCATTTACGAGATATCTTTCTACTATCACTGGCTTGAACTTGCAAAGTATACCAAAACATAGGTCATTTGTTGCAACTTTAGCACATTCTGATTTGAATGATATAGTTGCAAAGCTTGATGATTTAACAGTGGGTTGCGAGGCCGTGGAGTTGCGCGTGGATGCCATGAAAGATTACAGTCTGTCCTATGTTGCACATCAAATTGCAACCTTGAGAAAATTTGTTTCTTTGCCAATAATCTATACCATTAGAACAAAGAGTCAAGGTGGCAAATTTCCTGATGAGGATGTCGCACGTTTGGAAGAGTTGAGCTATTTGGGAGTCAAATTGGGAGTTGATTTCTTAGACGTTGAATTGCAAAACTCAGCTGAATTGAATAAGCGGATTATCAAAAAGAGAGCCTTTACGAGAACAATTGCAACTTATGTGAGCAGGTCTGCGGATCTGAACTGGAGAGATCCTGAGTTTGACAACAGATTCAATCATGCATTGAGTTTGAATGCGGACATAATTCGTCTTATTGGAGAAGCTTCGACGATGCAAGACAATCTTGAGCTCGAGTACTTCAGATCCGAGCATCAACAAGCGCCATTAATTGCTTTCAATGAAGGAGAAGTGGGTAAGTTGTCAAAAATTTTGAACAGTGTTTTCACACCTGTCAGCAACGATCGTGTCTCTGGCATCGTTGGTGATGGTATTCTCTCAGTTGCAGAAATTAATTTGGCGTTGAGTCAAATTGGTGGTTTGCCGCACAAGAGATTTACAGTTGTTGGAAAGCCTATTTCCCATTCAAGATCACCTTTCCTCCACAATGCAGTTTACAAGAAGTTGAACTTGCCTTACAAGTTTGACAAGTTTGAAACCGACGATGCCAGTGTTGTGTACAAGGAGCTCATGTCGAAGCCTGAGTTCGGCGGATTAGCCGTGACCATTCCGTTGAAGTTGGAAATCATGAAATATGTGGATGAGCTCAGTGAGTCTGCCAAGGTCATTGGTGCGGTTAACACTGTTGTGCCCTCACCCAGTGCACCAGGAAAGTTCCTTGGAGACAACACCGATTGGTACGGAATTACGAACTCTTTCATCAGAAACGGAGTTCCAGCCAGCAACTCCAACATTAACGGCTTGGTTGTTGGAAGTGGTGGTACCTCTCGTGCAGCGGCGTTTGCTTTGAATCAGTTGGGATGCAAGAAGATCTACATGATTAATAGAACAACGTCCAAGTTGCATGATTTGAAGAAGGAATTGCCTTCTGAATACAACATCGAGATTTTGGAAACAACGGAGGACGCAGAGGGATCTGAGCCCGTGAGTTTGGTTGTCTCCTGCGTTCCAGCCGACAAACCGCTCGATGAAGCGCTAGTTGGCAAATTGGAAAGAGTACTTTTCACGGGAGTGGAGAAGAACACCTCTGGCTTTCGCCCAACCTTGCTTGATGCTGCTTACAAGCCAAGGGTAACCCCGATCATGCAGTTAGCCCTGGAGAAATACAAGTGGCAGGTTGTTCCGGGAGAAGAAATGCTCGTGAATCAAGGGGTATTGCAATTCCGGAAACACACAAACTTCACAGCACCGTATGATGTCGCTTTCAATGCTGTTGTCAAAGGAGAGTAGAACCGTCAGCAACCACCAACTACACACTACGTAATCCAAGCGATAGAGTCAATAAAATTATGAAGCTAGTCACACCGTAGTCGGCGATAACAATGCACGTCAACAAATCCTCGCTCCATCGGGAGGAGTTGTTCCGTCGGACTTTTGTGAGCGGCGGATGCGGGGCTGGAAGTCCGAGCTCGCGCTTTATGTCTGCGGGGGAACGAATATGCGCGCAACGCATCAAAGCTCATCTCAAGATTTAGCTCGGCCGAAGACAACAATAAGGACGCACGACTATTTGAGGTGCACAATCCACCCATATCACTGCTATTTTCATCGTCTCTTTCCAGTGTGGTGATAACATGCTCGCTTCACGAGATTTACGGTTTTTCTATCGGAGCTGCGCTCACCGTGTTAGCGGTTCTGGAATCCGGTGTTTCACGTCAAGTGCGTTACTAAGCAACGAAATCAAGGAAAGCAAGAGCGACGAGGGATTCTTTAGCAATGTCAAGTCCATGCTAGGGATGAAGAAACTGGAGCGTCAGCTTAAGCTAGAGGAGCGTGAGCGGAGGGAAAATGCAGATAGCCCCTATATCCAATACCCGTTGATGACGCACGAGCAGATCAAGTCCATCTCCTTTGACAAATTCAAGTTTGAGTTTGGATATGCTTCCTTTGCTCATCACAGCTCTAATCCGGACTCCACTGTGCATTCTTTGAGTGACTTGACCGACCCAGCCCAGCTCAACTCACTTCTTCCCCGGCGTCGGCCTCAGGGTTCTCCCGCAGACACATTATCCATAAAGGCGGGGGACGACGCGATGTTGGTATCACCCACAGTGATGGCTATTGCGGATGGTATTTCGGGCTGGGAATCAAAGGGCGAGCAGTGCTCGTCGGGCATCTGGGCGAGATCCATGGTGGAGACCTTGAGCCGGTTGATGACTGAATATAAGTTGAGCCACATGCCACATATCTTGAAGAACCGGGACATTGAAGAGATATTGGACGACTCTTTTTTGCATACCTCGCATCTTATGGATTTGCAAGGCTTGAAAGGCTCTTCTACGCTTATTTTGGGAATGTTGAGCGGTGAGACATTGAAGTATATTAGCATTGGCGACTCCAAGATGTACGTTGTCCGTGACGACCAAATTATCTGTACAAACGAGGAGCAGATGGTTGACTACCTCTGCCCGCAGCAGATTGGAACACAGACCATCAATGTCATGCCCCTGGAGATGGCCGTTGTTGGTGAGGTAACGTTGAAACAGGATGACATTGTCGTGATGTGCTCCGACGGTATTTCCGACAATTTGTATGATTGGGAGATTCTTCAAGCTCTTGATGAATATCTCGATTTCAAGAAGGAAAATGTGCGTACCGTCTGCAACAAAATTTTGGCAAAGTGCAAGGCCGTTGCATACGACGACAATGCGTATACGCCATACAATGAAAAGGTGAACAAGCTTCCTGAAAATCGCTTTGGAAAGAACCTCAGCTTGGGCGGCAAGCTAGATGATATGTCTTTGTGTATCGCAAAGGTAGTCGAAAATAAGCCTTCCAAAGCCTGATTGAAGCTTCGCGGTGTGGGTAACCGCATGGGCACTAGCTGGCTTCTGAAATACATCTGCATTAATTTTTAATCATACATTATTACAGTTCTTTCTATTAATACATTACTGTTTATTATGCAAATGAACACTGAAGGCGTTCGTCGTTTATAAGTTTGCAACCTCAGAAAAGTACTGCCTCAAAATCAAGGAGAGCATTTCTGGAAGCTCGTTGATGTTCCGTACAACAACGTAGAATTCGAAAGGGAAGGTATCCAAGTAGTTTTCCACTTTCAAAGACATTGCACCAGTGACTGGATCAGGAACATAGCTCACTTGAGACATATCAAGAATGGACTCATTTGAAGAAATACCATCCACCACGACGAAAACTAACATAACTTTCTCCTCGCGAGCTCTTCTGACTAATCTTTGCACGACTTCGTGGTCCTCACATACACCATCTGAAATGATGATCTGAAGTTGCCACAAATCATTACTGGACGTAGACCTAGCTGTCTCAAAGATTTTCAAGGAAGTCGAGCATAACTTCTTTATATCTGTTCTCTCTTGTTGAAAGTCAAACCAGCGGAAAACATTGGCACCAGCTTCTTGATTGAAGGGTTTGTCAAAGGGATGCACTAGCTTAACATCTTCACCAAAGCGCACAACAGACAAGCTGCCACTCTCTAGCTGAACAAGTGCCTTGGACACGAGTGCAATACTATGAAATGCAAGTTGAGCAGCGTGTCCTTCGCTCATTGATTTCGAATCATCGACTGCAATCATAATCTGATACTGTCTCTTCGAAGGCTTGGTACGCCTGAGCCAAATCTTATCTTTCCGGAAATCCGAAGCAATATATGAAATTATGCGCTTCATATTGAGCCTCTTTCCAGTCTTATAGTCGCCTCGCAACTTGGTGGCCTGAGTTGGTTCCAAAATTAGTCTGAGCTGCTCACTAAGATTAGCCGATAGCTCTTGAGTAGCTAACTCGCTTTTGCGCCAGAGCTCTCGTGCCCTATTGATATCAAGAGCAGGCTCATCTCCAGATTCAATCATGAAATCGGTTGCAGGATCAGACTTGAGTATATCTTCGATCTCCACACGGTCTGAATGTTGGTTACGCAACACATTTTCTGATTCTTGGACATGGCTATTTCTCCTCTCGCCAACCACACCACCGCCAGTTTCACCTTCGAAATCAACAAGTTCATCGGCGATATCAAGCTTTTGATCTGCATCTTCCTCGAGATCCAGCTTGTCCTCCGTCTTGACTTCAGCAACATCATTCTCAGCTGTATCTTGTTGTTCGACGGGCTCGTCCTCATCAATTGCCATGTCTTCATCGATACTCTGCAATTGGTCTTTGTTATCAGCATTGCCTAGAGCTTGAGTATCGTGTTCTGTATTTTCACCTTCAATATGCTGAAATTCTTCAGGTTTGACGTTGGCGTTGTTTTCATTTGTGTTCTCTTCTTCTTTTTCTGCCTCCAAGATCTCCTGATGGCGTCTATGGAATTCTTTGAGGGAATCTCCGAGTTCTTTTAAAGACTCCTTCAATTCCTCCCTGGCACCTTCTTGTTGATTGTCATCCAGCTTTTCATTATCCTCTTGCAAGTCTGATGCTCCTCCGGAGGCGCCTAAATCCTTTTGCTCTTCAATAGCCTGGTTATCGGCCCCATCAGCTTGCTCACCTGTCTTAGTTTGGGTTGTAGCATCCACATCTACTTCGGCATCGGGGTTCTCATTTGAGTTATCTGCGTCGTTACTTTCAATACCTTCTTCGCCTTCCAAACCTTTCTCTTTATCTTCATTTTCGTCCTGCTCTTCATTTTGAAGAGCTTGAGCGGCTTCGTCTTCTGAGTCGTGTCCCTCTTGATTTTCTTCGTTCTCTCCATTTTCATCAACTTCCATTTCATCTTGCGACAAATCGCCAGCTTCCTCTTGCTCTTCCTCACCATTGTCACTGTTTTCTTGCGAATTGTCATCTGTTTCATTTTTGTCTTCGGTCCTATTTTCCTCTTGATCATCCATTTCATCAGCATCTTCCTCTGCCTCAAACTGGTTATCATCACCATTTTCACTTTCTTCCTTCTCTTCATCATCATCTTCTTCATCGAGATTGAGATCTTCAGGTAAATCTAACGTTTCTGTTTCGGGAACATTTTCCTCCATCTTCTCGTTTTCATCATTCTTAACCTCGTCCTCTTGCTTTCCCAAATCTTCTTCGCTTTCTTCACCATCCTCATCCAGATTCTCATCCTTTTGATCGTCCTTGGCTTCTTTGTCATCTTCATTCTCATTTTCATTTGCTTCCATATTATCATCATCATTCACAGAACTCTCGGGCACTTGTTCCGAGTCCTTTTCTTTCTTATCATCTTTGGGCTCTTCGTTCCACATTTTCTCATCAACGGCATTAGGATCTAGGTCATCAAGGTCATCCACTTCTTCGTCCATATCGTCGTCCTCGTCGTCATCATCATCATTTTCGTTATCATCATCTTCTTGATCAGAGGCATTTTCAAGTTCGCCAGCCATGTCACCTTCGACATCAACGGCATCGTCTTCTCCCTCTTCATTGTCATCTTTATCATGTTCGTCGTTGGGCTTTTGAGCCTGTTCAGATAAATCTTCTTCATCCACGTCATCAGTATTATTCGTCGCACCTTCGCCATCCCCCAAGCCTGTGCCATCTTGCAAATTGTCATCCTGCTTCAGCTCATTAGGTGCTTGAGGTGAACAGAAACCATTGGTTGCCAAAGTATGCAATGTTTTCAATAAAATAAAAGTTGATTTTGACATATGCATATAGCTCTGTTGTGTTTCGGTGAATAGATTGATCGCAAGCCGACGAAACTCGGTTATTAATGGCATTGTAAAAGCCACAAATGCAGTAGTTATTTTTGACGATTCAGCACTTTGGTCAAGTGAGTTAATAACCGTCTTTGTTTTCCGCAAAAGCTTCGTTATCGCCTTCATATGTATCTGTTTCACTGAACTCATTAAGTTTTGTTGCGACAGTTGTAACCAATTATCTTGTGTATCCTCGATAGATTCTCTTCTAAGCTCCAATAATTTTTGCACCGAAACTAAAATTGATGACGAAAGTTCTCGAAAAGAATTATCAAGGTCTTCAAGAGATTTTGGCATTTGTTCAGATTGCCTGCTTTCAGGTGTGCTGACATAAGTTTTGAGGAGTTGAAGAATAATATCACAGATAAAGGACTGACTGGGATTTTGAAGTGCCCATTCTCTCAACTTAGCAACAGTATCTGAAACCGATACTTTGAAGTCTTCGATCAATTTTTCATCGTGAGTGGTGTAAGTCTTGTAGCGATCATCTGACACGGATTTTAAAAATTTCACAAAAATAGCCTGAGCGTCCTTTAAAATTGTAGTATCAATTTCACTCTGGAAATAGGATAACGACAGGGCAACTTGGAGAGCATACTCAAAAACGCGATCCAAGCTGGAGCAGAACCTCTTCATTTTCTTGAAATCAATGTCGACCGACAGAATCGAAGTAATACCGAGAAGGTTCTGGCTTTCATTATTTGCAATGATGGAGAAATCATTATAAAGGGCCAAAAATTCCTGCAACAATTCGCCGAATTCAACAATTGGAGCTCTAGTAGTGAGGAGTGAAAATACCAAGTTCTCTGAGGCAGCAAAACCTTTCTCTAGATACATTTGTGGGATTTCTTCATTGCCACTCGAAACAGCACTGCGCAACCGCGGCAAGATCTCAAGACATCTCAAATAATAGGAATTGATACCTTCAGTGACCACGGAGTCAAACGAAACCCCATTCACGAATATGAGATTAACTGTAGTTAATGCCTTTTGAGTTTCAGGTTTAGTAGTCGTCCTAACCCCAATTCTTCTCAACTCCTTCAAAGTATTACTGAGTAACTTGTGCTTCTGCGATTTAAGGGCCGCTATAGCTTTCTTATTGTCTTCAGTTAAAGTCAGGGGAGTTTCGTTCCGCAAGGTCTCCATTTGTTGCACAACTTCCTTTGCATAGTCGTAAAGGGAAGGAACCTTGTAGGCAGATATCCTATCGACGTATATCTTCATATTGTTCGCCACCATGTCTAGATTCTTAAGACGAGCTGGACGACTATCCCAACTTTCTATGCTTGCACAAATACTGATATCATGGAGCCTATCATCAGCCAGTTTTTTCAAATATTCTTTATGTTGAGGCTCGTACAAGTGGATTTCACCAACTATAGCATCTGCCGAAAGCCCGCCTTCTATAAGTGGTGATACAGGCGTTGCTTGCAAAGCACGATACTTTCTGACCAATTTGTAAAGACTGTTATGAGAGCGGCGAGAACTTTGCTTGAGAGCGTCAATGTTAACATCCTTCCAACTTGCAAGCAAAATAACTTCAGATACATCTTTTTCCAATGATTTTTTCACCTCACGTACTCTCTCGTGTATCTGATGGGAGAATTGTTGGTAGAAAGCAATGAAGTTACCAAGGCCATTGACCAAGCTTTCATCCACGTGGCTCAACTCCGAAATGTGACCCCTAAACGCCTTGATTAAATCGAGTCTAGTATCAAACTGACCGTAGGTCGACCCACTTATAAACACTGTCAAAGCGCTCAAAATTTGGATGGGTGAAGGTTTATCACTTGAGTCAAGTTCTTCTTCCTTGTCTTCGATTTGTAGGTACGGCACCACGATAACTTCAAACAAATGAAACCACCACTTACCGATGCTTTTTTGAGATTCCAAATCCTCGAAGTCAAACAATGACTTCCAAGATGAAAGTTCCAACTTTCGCCAAGAAACGATGAGTGATGTAGTTTGATCGTAATGTGACTTCAAACTCACCTGACTGCTGGCAAACTTCTCCCACTCATTTAAGAAATTGTGTATCTGTTCAACCTTATGAAGTAATTTGCTAATCGGGAGATTGGATGGGTAGTCCAAAAACTCTTCAGCGCAACGCAGAATGTTTTGCAACGTAGCATGCTCCGGCCATTGCGAGAGTAAGTCAGCACAGGATTTGTATAGCGATAGAACAATCTCAAGAGCTCGCTTATACTCAGATGTACATGCATCCTGGTAGAAGTTAGATTCCAGAGATGAAGTTGCTTTGAAATTTTCGTGCATCTTTCTCATCACAGTCAATAACGCGGCTAAGTGCGACGAATCTCTTAACTCGTGTATAAGGTCCGATTCGCTGGCTTTCAAGTCCGAACAGATCTGCGCTCCTTGTCTCACCAATTCTTCTATGGACTGAGCTTTTTGGTAAACGTAATAGTTCGTATACAACTGAGCCAATTCAAAGTAAAGGTCATCGAATGATTGGTTAAGCAGGCTAGGATTAGTGTTGATATCCATCACATCATCGTAGTCTGGGAACATACGCTTAAAATCTTCTTCCGCGTTATCAGTATCGTGATGCTTGTAAAGAGAAGCCTCAAGCTTTTCGTTCTCTTCTTGCTTCATCTTTCTGTAATACCACCTATAGTAAATGGATTGAAGAGCTTGTTCGGAAATCAGCTTAATAGTGGTGGTCTGTTCGGCCCTGGGCTGCGAAAAACACAAGTTTAAGAAGTATAACATGAGCTTCTCGCTCAACAAGGATTCAGAACCAAGTTTTTTGTTCAAGCTGCGTACGTCGGCAAAGTTCGACTCAATGTACTCTGGACTTGTCAAACTCAAAATTTCCGACTGCCAAAAGGAATTAAGCTTATAGGAAGCATTCTCATTTTGAACTGCAATATTCATTAAGTCCAACCCAAAACGAATACCATAAATATAACCGCTGAGGATTTCATTGAGATCCGCATACGTAGGAAAATTGCTCTTCAAACGCAATGCAAAATTTTGGGAGTTTCCATGAAACACGTTGATTTTTTGTTTGTTTCGTTCTTCAAGGGAGTTGCTAGCAGCTTCTAATAGCACCTCTATGGGTTCAACGTCGAGGGACGACTCCATAAACGCATTCCATTCGTCAAAGAGTTCATCAATTCGGTTGTCTTCATTTCGATAGACTTGAGATTTTATCTCCTTAGGTTTCTCTGGCGAAGGGATGGTCTTTTCTAGATCCAGAACAACGTCACCGCTCAAAACCTGCCTCACACTTCCCCAGGATTCGACAAGGGCAGAGGACACTCCTTGAATTTGTTTTAACACAAGAGAGTTGACACGCTCTTCAATTGCTGGATCGAGAGATGAATTTGGAACATAAAGTTGGATGCAACCACACGAGAACAAAATCCAAGCCCGGCCCAAATTCGAATAGCTTTTAACCTGAAGCAAAGCAATTGATCCAACAAAATACTTTTCCCAAATGTGAAACACAGCGTCGTCACATGTTTCACGCAAAATAGAAGTGATGTAACTGATATTTTCTTTCACGGAGCCGGAATCTGCAAAATCGCAAAGTCTCATCTCTGGCACCGAATGAGCCTTGAGAATCTCATTAATCCACTGAAAAAGAACATTTTCAAAGACCTTCTGTTCATCTGCGAGAATGTGCGGGGATGATTTGATTAGCTCGCCTCCCAACACTGCCAAATTCTCTAGATTTTGATTCAAGTACCTTCCTGGACACGATTCAATGTTCAAAGTTTTGGTCAAACAAGTTACTAAAAATTCGCTTGTGAAGATTGATTTGGTTGTGACACCGTCTGTCCAGAAGTTATCAAACACTCTTGGGTAGGGGTCAAAAATTCTCTCTCCCCCACTTTTGATCAAAGACAATGTAGACCTCGAAGAATAGCTTGCTATAGTCCACTTCAGATCTCCGGACACACTTCCAACGTACTGACAAGTTTCAGCAAGAATTGATAAGATGGTGAACTGTTCTTCAAACAAATTCAGCCTCTGAATGACGAAGGAGTCCGCCAATTGGGTGAACTTTTCAAAGGAGGAAGATATGTTCTTAAACACCACGTTCAAGTCTTGCTCGCTCATCGAATCACTCAAAATGTCCTCGTGTAGACTGATCATGTGTTTTCGTAACTCATGCACTTGACCATATGTATCAGGGTACAATTTTTTTGCAATACTGTCGAATTGTTCAAGAAGAGACACAAAAGTCAAGTATTGTTTCCAAGACTGTTCCTCTCGAGGATAGCTCAGTCTAAAATGCTCCCAGATTTTTGACATTGAAAATCCCGACCGTAACTCTAAGCCGAGTTTGAGCGAACGAAGATCCTCAATGTACTGAGAGATTACTTCGTTCGTTTGATTTGACTCAATCCAGAAATTAATTCTGTCGTGATATACTCTCAATTTTGAAATGTTTTGTGTTGTTGAGGCCGATATCAAACACTTGCATATACTCTGAAGTTCGTTCAAAGCAGTATAGAACTCGAAGTTTTGCGTCATAAAGTATCTTGCGTCCATGGAGGCATCGAACACATTCGAGACGAATTTGAGTACTGCTCTCACGTAATCAAATATTCTGACTTTGGGAGCATTCCGGATGTTCCTGCCCATGACGTAAGCTGCAGATTTCTCGAGAAAGTTGAGGTCCGAAACCTTGTTGTTGATTGCTTTAGTTTCAACTTCATAAATGAACACTTCATCCTCCGCAATCATTGAAGCCACTTGAAAGAGTACTGTGAATGCTTGGACAAGATATTGAGGCTTCGAAGCATTGCAAATATTCCGAATGAAGGGATTAATCAAAGGGTGAAGCATCTGGTTTCTGAAGTATGAATCAGTGGCACGGACAGGAACTTGATTGTAGAGCCATTCTATTCTTTCGGTAAAGCCTGACTCTTTTAAGACCACTAGACCAGACCGTATCTGTCTCAACTTGTGAACCTCGTAGTTCTGAAACTCTGAATTATCGCAGCAAGTCATCCAAGTATCCACAAACTTTATATTCTCTGTGACAAAGGTACCAGTCAATGCAGATGCAAGAATGTTCCTGTTAATTGCTGTGCAGTCGTGAAGTAGAGCGAAGTTTCTAGCTTGGGAATCAGTAGGTGGGATAAATGCAAGCATTGGTTGACGAAGCAGATTATTATCAAATAGGGCCAAATCACCCATTAATGTGCTCAAACTAGCGTCCTGGATAGTTTTGATGTCTGGCAGAAGCTTTGGAGAAGAAAGTCCAAGACAGCAGCGATCGAACGCAGAAGCTCTGTCGTTCAAATCATCAATGAAAACCTCAATACATCTGTTTCTCATGGCTCGCGATAATTCCCCATACTTAGGATCGACTGTCATGAACAATCTGAAGTTGGGGTGAGGTACTAAGACTCTGGGTGAGCCGTCTGCTTGCGAGCACTCGTTGATTATCAACGAACCATCGGTCTCTAAAAGCGAATTGAGTCTATCCAAGACAGAGGGATTACATAAGTTCGCATTGTCAAGGATTAACCACTCACCATTTGCGACAGCCCTAACGAGCATACCATCGAACCAGTTAAATTTCACCGCGATGTTTTCTCCCAACTTGGTCGAAATCTCTTGAGCTCTAACAAGTATTTCAGTAAGCTGTTCATTTGGAGAACAATTATTGCAATCTTTGAGTTTCTCCACGAGTAGGGTGAAGTTGTTCACATTTAGCTCACCGGAGCCCAAAAGCTCGACTAACTCCAAATATTTGATAAGAATTGGACATTTTGAGCCTTCAACCCTCAAGTTAGCGACCACAATTTCCTTAAGTGTAGCGAGCAACTCTGAACCAATTTCATTAATCGAGCGAGTGAGATCCAACTGTTCATATCCACCAAGAATATCCATACTGTCAACATCACTGTTCATCGAAAACTCAGATAGCTGCACGCCAACGATACTTGCAAAGTATCTAATGAGTTCAGTTTTGCCTGCATTTGCAGGACCTGTTAAAATAAGTGGAATATTCTCGTTGACACTGCTTATTGCCGTTTCCAAGACAGGAAAGTTCGCTTGTAACGACAATAAGCGAGTTCCATCAGAGGAGTTGGCAAACTGAAGAAGAGGCTTTCTTTGAATTAAGAAGCCGCCCGCCTGAACATAATCCTCTCCTAATGCAAAGAAAGGGGTTCTTTCATTCAAGCTGCCAAAATGTTCTTCAAAAACTTCTTTAGCGCGTTGGCGGTCACCTTTTGTCCTAAATCTCTGGCATATAATCATGTTAAAGAACTCTTCGATGTTCCTATCTTCTTGGGGAATGAGACTATGCTTGGAGTTATACAAGCTCAACCAACGAAGAGTATCACGAAGATTGAACTCCCAAGGAGCACCAGACGAACCCCATTTTTTTTGAATAACGACCTCTTCCTCCAATTGAGTCATGAATGAGATCATTTTCGAGCTGATTTCCTTCGAAATGTTTGGATACAAACGCTCAGAAATGAGAAGTAAATCTTGAGCACCGAGCATCTCCATGTATACAACCGAAAAACGATTCACGAAAGACTTCGGTAAACCCTTTCTTCCTCCTCCTTGATATTGTGGATTTTGTGCAGCAAAAACCTTGAATTCTTCGTGACGAGGAAACGACATGTCTAATTCAGGAATATAAGCTTCACCTCTGTGATCCAAGCACGCATTCAAGCCTTCCAAAACAGACTGGGATGCCAAGTTCATTTCATCAAGTAAAACCCACTCTCCATTTTTCATTGCTCTGAGGAAAGGAGCATCTCTCCACATAAATTCTCCGCTCTTTCCTCCATCAACTGGTGCATCTGACCCAAACAAATCGACGAGATCAGTTTGCTCCGACAAATTGATCCTGACTAGGTGGTTGCCTGTGGCTTTGGCAATGGCAGATACCAAGCTAGTCTTGCCGACGCCCGGACTTCCTTCAAGCAAAATAGGTTTGTGGACTTGCATTGCTCTTACTACCCTCATGGCGTTGGCTGATGTTGTCGGTGTTTGCAAATTGAAATTGAAGATTGGCTTGTCTTGGATCTTCCTGGGAATGTCGAAAAATCCAGCAATCAAAAGTTCCGGGGTGACTTCAACGGTGGGAAGTGTCTCGAGAGAATGTTCATCAATCGGTTGACCCAAACACAAAAGCAAGTGTGAAAAACACTCCAGTTTGTAGTCTTTAAGTCTTTCTTCGGTCTCTGCGAGATGTGCTGTGTTGTTGGTACCTAGAGCATCGATAAATACCATTAAAGCCCCATGAACAAAAGCCAATTCTGGTTTAATTTTTCCAACACACGAGTTTATGAATTCGACCCAGGCGAGAATATCTCTAAGAGAAATAACTCCGCTGTTGACATGGCCATTTCCGAGGCGATTACCAAACCACTCGGAAAATTTCACCAATGGCCCGCTCAAAAATGAGACTTGCGGTTGGAGTCTGGAAGTCACGATCTGTCTAACATCATCAAAATCCTCCATGGACGGAACCCAAATTTCAGTGAATCTGTTTCGTAAAGCAGGAGACAATTCCTTCTTACCGTAGTCACCACCAGGATTCATTGTGGCAAAAAACTGAAATGTCTCAGCCGCTGTAACAGAAGCATCCTCGGTGCCTTTTTCTGCTAAATAAAGAGATCTCTCTGGTTCGAGGACAGAGTTAAGTCTTTCCAAAACAGAATCCTCGGTCAAGGATATTTCATCCATTAAAAAAAAGTTTCCTGTCTTCATGGCTTGGACCAATGGACCATCCATCCATTCGAAAAGGGTGGATGAAGCTTTGATTTGCTCTTCAATGGACTCCAAAAGCGACCCATCTAATCTTGTTAATTCATCTTCTGAAAGATTGGATTTTGTCCTTTTGTACCTTGCTATCAAATCTTCAACGTTTGACTCTTCTAGGTCTGTCGCAAGCCCCGTTTGAGAGAAAAAAGAAAGCAAAGATTGAACTAAGCTGGCCCTCACTTCGAATCTGTTTCTGATTGGCCTTTGTGCACCCAAGATGTCACCTGTCTCGGTATTTTGGTGTGCATTTACTATTATCAAATCTTTCTTGAAAATTTGAGCAAGTATTTGACAGATGGTTGTCTTTCCACACCCCGTTTCACCAACGAGAAGAAGAGGCTCTTTATATTTGACGGACGTCTCCACCAAAACTGCAAGCCTTCTCATTGCTTTGGTCCATACAATCGGCAGATCAACTGACATGAGTTCCTTGTTTTCCAACTTTTCATAGTATGCATCCATATCGAGTTGAACCCTCATAACTTTTTCAATGACTTCCTTTACGACTCTCTTCTCCTCCAATGATCTGACTCTCTCTGCTAACAACATATAGCCGTTTGCAGCAAGCTCATCATAGCCAACAGCTTCACGCATGGCCCATCTGAACAAATCTCTAAGGGTAGCAAAGGAGTCCTTTTGTTCGAAAAGACGGGTCGTTTGGCGACGCACAGACAATTGTTTGTAGACCTCGACAATCTTCGTGCAATAGGAAGGTGCAATTTTGCATCTTTCTCGCAAAATAATTTCAAGTTCATCCTGAGGTATATCATCAAAGTGTAACTCAAGGAACCTATTGCGGAAGGCACGAGACAACACTTTTCTTCCCCCATATAAACCAGGGGGGTTCTGAGTGGCAAAAATCATGAAGTCCGGGTGTGGTCGAACTACCTCTTGTGTTTCCGGGATGAACAACTCTCTATTGTCATCTAGAAGACGATTCAACGCCTCCAACACGTCTGTTGGTGCAAGATTAAGCTCATCCAAAACAATCCAGTGTCCTTTCCTTAACGCCTCAACCAAAACACCTTCACGGAAACACAACTTCCCACTAGAGTCTGAAATATAGGTTCCCAAATATTCTTGCAAGTCGGTATGCTCGTGGTTGTTGATACGTACAAACTTGTGACCCGTGATACATGCCAAATAATTTATCATGGATGTCTTACCGGCGGATGTCGGTCCTTGCACCAAAACAGGAAACTTTCTGCTTGCTGTAGCCCGCACTAGATTTAACAAATTCTTCTCGACAAACGGAGTTATGATGTAGTTGGGGGAGGTTATTTCCCCGGGTCCCCGTTTCATCCAATAATGCTTAAACTGAACATACTCCTCTTCTCCTGATTTTGGAGGTGGAGGACAACGCGATATTATATGCTTCGAGTTGTTCAATTTGTCCACAGTGTATTTGCAAATGATCGGCTTTAATTTACTCTCTGATTTCTGGTCTAAAAGAGTCAAGAAAGCCATGCAAAATCCTTCGTAAAGTGCCCTTCTGAGGCCATAAATTGCAACTATGTCGCGGACGTAGACCAATGTTCTTGTCAATGTACGGATGCTAAAATGAGGTTTTTGGTTTGCACCATCAACTATCTTGTTTGCCTCGGCTAGGGATTTAGCCTCATAGTATAATTCAGCAATATCTTCAATAACCCAATCATCACCAATGGAGTAACGGCCAATGTACTTCTCAATAATCGATATCAAGTCCTCCTTGTCCCTGTCGGGGGAATGAACATAGATTTCACTAAACCTAGACCGAATACTCAAAGGCAAATCACGCTTTCCCACGTCAGTAGATGGGTTCATGCAACCAAAGATTCTAAATTCAGGATGTGCTTGTATCGCCTCCACGTCTCCACGCTCACTGAGAAGTAGCGATCTTTGCGTGGATGACTCAGATAGCAAGTCTGCAATGCTTTCTAATGTATCTGGTGTAGCCAAATTGATCTCATCTAGCAAAATCCAGTCACCGTTTTTCACTGCTTTGACTAATGAGCCCTCGACGAAACTAAACACGAAGGAATTTTCAAGACTGTTGGCTTGAGATTCAAATACTTTAGTGTCCTGTTCAAATTCTTCCCACTTCTTGAGAAGATCACATTTTTCTCTGGATCCTAGCTTTCTCTTCTTTTTTGGCCCACCCTCTGCAGATATATCCTCATCTGAATCTTCGTTTTGGCTGAGAATACCACGAGCCATCTTAACGGCTTCATTCCAAAGGCGTATAACGTTTTTCCATTGGCTTCTGTTAAAACATTTAGTCAAAAGAGAAGAGAATTTTTCATTCTTCTTTTGCGAAAAAGTTGCAAGAAATAAGGTTTCAAACAGCTCTTGCAAGGGAGAAGCAACGGTTTTTGCATTCACCGGCTTGTACCCTCCTAACAAATCGCCTGACTCGGTTTGTTGCGAGACATTAATGACAGTTAGTTTCTTATTCATCATTTTGGCGAGTTCCTGTACGACAGTAGTCTTACCTGTACCGGTTTCACCAACAAGCAAAATCGGCTCCACCATTTGGATACCCATGCATATTTGCTCCATGAGTCGTTTGGAATGTTTGGTTCTTGCGAAATTGGTATGGCTCACAGCCACTTTGCGAGAGTTCAAAACTTTGTCCGTTGAGATCTTTTGAAGAACACTTCTTCCAATCTCAAGCTTGTCATCATCTGCGTAGAACGAAGGCACATAGCTCTCACGATATACAAGAACTCTGGACGGTGCAAGTTCCAAAATTTCTCCGATTGCGTTGAAAAGGGGCGTTAATGCAGCGTATTCAGTAACAGCGCTTCCAAAGCACTGAACAGCTTCTGCAAATATGTTGTCATAAACCTCAGAGGGTAAAAGCAGATCGGCAGAATTGACACCATTGTGATTGAGAATAGCTTGGCATCTTGAGCAAAACTTCATTAGATCCCTGACAGAAATAACACGTGGAGGGGATCCTCTGTTGAGTGATATAAAGGAGGGAGCCGAATATATCTCACACACAGTATTGTATATGGATACGAATGTGGGGATAAGTCTCCCTAAAATGGGGAATCTTGAGGCTAAGATTGTTTTGAGCTCTAGATCACTAGGGGTGTTCACCTCAACAAGTTTCCATAGTCTGAGACCAATCATGTCAGGGACCTTGGAGACTTCAGAATCACGGCTGTTGGTTCTCACCGTAGAAATGAGCTTGAAAGAGCTGTGTGCCGTAATGATCTCGCCTCTCGAAGGAATACTGAGCTCTCGTTTCTCGAGCAAAGTCAAGAGAATCGATAAAACCTCGGTGGGGGCTTTGTCGATATCCTCAACTAAAACCCACTTTCCTTCTTTCACAGCAGTCGTCAAAACGCCAGATCTCCACTCGAAAGAGCCAGGCTTTTCGCCCGAGGTGTATGTTCCTAATAGCAATTTCGCATCAGTTTGTTCTCCCAAATGGATTTTCACAAGCTCACTCTCGACGCACAAATACTTGGCAATCAGATTAATGAGAAAGGTTTTTCCGGAGCCAGCTCGGCCATGAAGCATCACTGGGTGATTGTTTTGCAAAGCATAAGCTAAGCGCGTCAACACATGGACGGAAGAGTGAGTTGCGACGACTTCCTCAATCGCATTTGCATTTCGTTCGGTGTGTATTCTCGTCATTAGAACGCCACACACAGATATGACAAGTGGAGAGAGGTCTTGCTGTGTTATGGAAGTTCCATCAGAATCATTGTGGTTATCGGCGACAGGTAACAGCAGCAAGTTGGAAAGTCTCTTTGCTTCGATGACATCGAGGAATGTGAAGTCTATTTCAAATCCAGAGTCAAATTTTCCTTGCAAAGATGCGCCTCCCAAGTGAGTCTCGAGCATCTTTTTGCGGGACACCTCCGATGCGCCCAAAAGTTTGGATAAGATCTGCACAGCTAAAAACTTGGAGACCGCGGTGGTGCTTTGGTTGAGGAGTATGTCGTAAAATTGTTGCTGGTGAAGGAAAGTGCCAAACTTCTGCGGCCTGAAGGAGTATATTCTATAAAGTGCAAGCAACAACTCCTGAAGGTCATCGGGAGATTCTTCATAGCTGGAAACTGGGAAGTCACAGAGACTCTTGTTGCTCTGTAGCAAGAGCTCTATTAAGCTCGAGGTTTCAGGAAACAAAGGAAACACTCGAGATAATGCTATCAAAACCACTGTACCTGGCGTGCGGGACAGACTGGCGGATGCGTGGATCTGGGCGTACGCCGTCTGGAACTTGCCATGTTTCTCCACCCACCTAGCCGCTAAGTCAAGAGCCAAGGGCCTGTAGGCATGGAATACCGTCATGGTCGTGCTATGATGCAATGCAAATAATGCCAATATATCTAAGTTGTCCAGTACTGTCATCGCGGGGTTGTACTGAAAAGCTACCGGAAGAGCATTTCCGGGATAGATGCTGCGCCAGGACTCATACCGTGTCTTGGCCAGCTCAAAATTGATCTTGATCTGATGATCTATCTTGTTGCCAGACATTAGTGGATGTGTGTGCAACGACAGGTGAATAGAGTCTATAAGTTGAGTAGTAGAAAAAACGATGTCGCGATGAGCATCAGTGCGAAAAGCTAGGCGGGGGAGTGGATTTGCATCTTTGCGACTAGACACCAAAATGGGTGCGAAAAAAGGCAGATCTTTGTCCCGGCTACCTTTTGTGAACGTGGCAATTCTTTTCTACATCATACCACAAATTCAAATATCCGCATACTTTAGTCGTCCGACCTTTAAGCTACGTGAATAGTTTAGAGAGCTCATTGTATTTCCACGATATTTGTATTCAGAATGTTGTTCTTCGTTCCATTGCTTGTCTTCGCCGGTACAGCCATTGCTGGCCAAAGCACCCAGGGCTTGTTCACCAACCGTAAGTAAACCCGCCTTAGCAAACAATATCCCACAGTTTGAGCTGTTACTAACTGGAAGATTCGAACCAGTTGGCCGAGCCTCCAAGGTCTTGTGTCGCTGAGTCTTTCTTGTTGCAGACCGTACAAGATGTGGCGGCCATAAACCACTGTGAGAGCATTCGGGGAAACATCGAGGTGATCGACTTCAAGGATCCAATTCTTCGCTTAGAGCGGTTGGTCCAGATCGAGGGCAGCTTGATCATCGAGAACAGCCAGTCCTTGATGCGTTTCGATGCAATCAATCTCCGTACCATCACCGATACGTTCAAGATGGAGAAGCTCCAGTCGTTGGGCTTGTTGGAAACACCAAACTTGACAAATGTCAAGAAGCTTCACTGGAAAGTGTTGCCACTTTTGAGCCAGGCTCCTTTGGGCAAGTTGCGCGACGTGGAGAGCATCGTCGTTACCGACACCTCGTTAGCGGCAGTGGCAGGATTTTCAGCGAACAAGTTGCAAGAGCTCGACATCAACAACAATAGATACCTCGAGAATATCAACTTCGATGTGGAGCAAATCGCCAACTCATTGCACATCTCTGGAAACTCGGAAACCGTGATTGCCAACCTTAGCAGCTTGGAGCTGGTGCGCAACTTGACAATTAGCAACGTTCAAGAGTGTGACTTCAGGAGTTTGGAGAAGGTGGACGGGTCAGTCAATATTGTGGATAATTATTTTGCAAAGGTGGAGTTCCCAGCGCTTTCCGATATCAAGGGCTCATTCCGTTTGGCCGAGAACCCTCAACTTACACTGGCAGTGTTTAGTTCCGTCAAAGATGTTGGCGGCGGCTTGCTGATTTCAAACAACACAGCTCTCTCCGATATCGACTTCTTTTCCGAGCTCGGCTCCATTGGCGGCGCGCTCGAGTTGGAAGGAGGTATTAAGGACACCAACTGGAAGCGCTTGAAGATAGTCAAAGGTAGCATCAATCTCCGCACTACAGAAAGGGGATTTGACTGCGACAGCTGGATCAACGGCCCCATAAGGAACACCTTGAGAGGTGGTGAAATTGAGTGCCACAAGCCTGGCGCTGAGACCGTCTCCGCTGACGTCCCAAAAACGACCACGTCGGAGAGTGCCTCGCCATCTCATCAAAGAGCTGCGCAATCGTCCAATGGCAATAGGTACACAGGAAGCAAGCTTTTGCTTCTCGTCATTGTTGTTTTCTTGTCGAGCATCTAGGTTGCGTCTCCCTTGCTGTATAGGTCGTGTTCCCTGATATAGTTGTCTACTTCTGCCAAGACTGGGATATCTGTAGTTTGGCCCGAGCGATATGCCGCACGTACTGCTGAAGAGCTTATGGCACCAATGGTGTCTCTAGAGCCGGCAACAGAATGGAGATGTACCCTCTGTGACCATGAAGGCGGAATGTGCGGGTGATCGCCCCCAGCAATCTGCTCAACGTAAGAAGCCTGTTTCCTAGAGTCAGCCTCCGTGTCTGCACGCGTCAAACAGAAAAAGTTGCTGGTAGACATGAACGTTTTGAGAGCCTCATTGAGCGGAACAGGAGCGTAGTATTTCGGGTCGAAGACGCGAACAAGCGTATCGAAACCCACCAAGAAAGTCAAGTGCACGTCACGGAGCTTGTCCTCCTCCACCAACAGCCGCTTAATCTCCACAGCCTTGTCGGCGAATTTCGCTAGCGTGGTGAGCCCAATGGAGACGTGGATGTTGAGCTTCTCCAAGGCATCTGCCAAGAGGTGCATCATGGCGAGCCTGTGCTCAAACAGGGCTGGCTGCGGGACGACCTTGTCCGCATTGTTCACGGAGAGCAAGAGTAGTATGGACTTGGGCGTTCCTTGGGTGTCTTGGTCAAATTTGTGCTCAGCCGCCTCTTTGGCTAAGGTGTAGTGAGCCAAATGCGGGGGATTGAAGGACGAGTCTAAAACAAGAATCCGGGCAAGCGGTGCAGCGATTGGCGGTTGCGACGGGTTGTAAACATACGAAAACTTCAGCCCCGACCTGAGGAACTGCTCGATTTTCCGTGACGCGTTCACAGCCAAGTTCATGTTTGCTTGGTCTGGCGAACTTTCGCAGTGCGATAAGAACTACTGCGGGCCATGGTGGTCCACTTCATCCATTTCTTCCTGGCACGGCTACCTACTCTACTACGTCCTTCTCGATGGTTTGCTTTTTCTTGTACTATGTTGAATACTTAAAACTCGTCTTTTTCCTCGACGCCAGCCACCTTGACCAACTCCACGTCAAACACTAGATGTTAGTAAGTTACGAATCGGTAAAAAAGAAACAATTCACATACCGAGGTCGGAATTTGGTGGGATAGGACCAATGCCACGCGACCCATAGCCCAAACTAGCAGGAATTTCGAGTGTTCTCTTCTCTCCAATGCACATGTCGAGAATACCTTCCTCCCAGCCTTTGATCACTTGGCCGGTTCCCAACTTGAAAGATATGGGCACGCCTCTGTTGAACGAGGAGTCAAACACATCACCATTGGCAAGCCTTCCGGTGTAGTGGACCGATACACTGTCGCCGTTCTTGGCTTTGTATTTGCAGTTTTCCACTGCTTTGGTCACCTCTGAATACAGTTAGTAGAGTTCTTCCCAAAGCACCATGTGCCCTGGTGTACTTTTAAAGCATACCGATTCCAACGGAATCACAGGATACCACGCCGAAGACGGACAATATGGCCACAGCCTTGGTCACGAGAGAAAAAAGCATTGTGCCCTTAGTATACGTTGCAAATTAGCTTGACGCATTCCAGCACTCACCCGAAACACCTCTACACCAAGTTATTTTTCACCATAATCTCTATTGTACAAGCTAATATAACCCGATGTGGAGCAGCCTGCTGCTGCTCCCCAATATCATCATGTCACGTCATAAACCCTTCGTGACCAACCCAATAACAAATAATAAAACAGTAAGAAACGCGGTCGCTGTTCCTTCTATCCATCCATCCATAGAATTGACCGTTGACCGTCTCTTAGTTCGTAAACACTCTGCCATCCTCCAACTCGTCGATGGTACTCTCCACAACTTCATCGTCGTCATCATCTTCAACCAACTCAATAGTGGCATACTTAATCATATCCCATCTTTTCCAAAATGCATATGCATCGTTGAAGTCGTCAGACTCAACCAAGTCCTGCAAAAAGTACTTGGCTTTAATCAAACGGTCCTTCAATGCTTGCAACTGGCACGAGGATGGGTCTCTACCAGTAGAAGGCAGTTCAGCACCAGCCAGAGGCAGCAAACTTGGCCCGAAGATAGAGGGCCTGCTGCACATGACCGGCTTGAACAACGATTTTTCGGCCTCACTGTCATAATCAGTCAAGTCCGTTGTGTTACCGCAATCATCCTCATCATCTGTGGCACAGGAACCAGGGGTATTGTAGCCATAGGCCTTGCTCTCCACTTGAGAAGCCTCATGACAATACCTGGCCCAAACTTCATCAATTGCTCCGATAAGATAATCGAAACACTGAGCTCTGGATTGCTTGTCCGATACAGGCATTGCCCTTTTGGCACTGCTTACAGACGAACAACTGTCAGAGATTTGAAGAAGGTTGCCAGAGAACGAGTTCCGGTGAGACATTTGAAGACCGCTGTTGTGGTTACCAACAGTGCTCGACAACTTGCAATCCAAGTTGTCGACATTGTCGCACGAGCGTTGTCCCGATTCCGATGTTTTGATATCATCTCCGTAGCCGTCATCATCGCTATACTGAGAGACGGCCTTGGAGAGTTCGCCGTTCAAAGAAAAAGAGACTCTGCTGGAAGCACGTCTCTTTGCTCTGATTTGGTCAGCGATGTAGCAAGACTGCAGGTCTTCGGACTCAGAAAGAGAATCCGACGACGAAGAGTAACAGGCTCTGTTAGGCAACTTCGACATGCATGGCCGCGAGAATGTTTTGTTGGCGTTCACGTCAAGCTTTGACAAGCAAACCCGTTTGCTTGGAGAGTCGCGCTGCGACATTCTTGAAAGGTCGCTTGGACGCTTAGATACAGTCGAGAATGCCTGGGAGCACAATGCCATGTTAAGTGAAAAAATGCGAGTCACGTGGAGTGGCACAAAGTCCAAAAAACAAACGTTTGGACAAGTAGTGCCAAAAATGCGAAGGCGTAAAAAAAGTTCTGAGCCAACCAATCAAGGGGTCAGAAACGACTTGCACACAGGAAAATTCAAGGGTGGCGTGGCACAAAGTGAAACTCAACTTTTGCCAGTAGCAACGGGAAAGATGTCGCTAAGCACACGGAACAAAACTAAGGGCCTGCTGAAAGAACCAAGGTAGTTATAAGTCACGCACTGAAGAAGCTAGTTGGTGTAAGCTTTCAAGAGCGAGAAAAATAGTTGGGTTTCTTTGCGAGGACCACAGTTTGTGTAGGAAAAATCCACGGAAATTGAGGAGTAATGAAAAAAAGACTGGTACGCCAGATAGAAAAAAGTCGCGCAGCAGCAGAAGTGATCGATGCTGCCTTGTATTTCTATGGGCGCTGGGTCAATCGCATGGAAAATGCCACGCAGTCCTTTCGTGTATATAAGTGGCGCGCACTCTCATTTCATTGGCCGAGCTTCTGTCCAAGAGCCGGGTAATCCCTATCCTTTACATGTATTATACAGGAAAATGTACTTATGCGGTAAATTCGCAGGAGAGAAATGGACTTTTCATGCCCCTATCTTGCACATATGCGGGAACTAAAATGGAGCACGAGAAAGAAACGGGGCTAATTGCTCTCAGACGCAAGCAGCTTGGGGTTTGCAGCTTTTGCTTGCCCGTGTGTTTCAGCCCCTCTGGCGATGCTGCTTCAGGCCCTCAGACGCGCATCCTGCGAGTTACCTGGTAATCTGTGCGCCCATGTAGCTGGCCCAGGTTGTCTCACGGGAGTTGCAGCGTTGCAGCCGTTGGGTGCGGAAAAGTTAAACGGTTGAAGTTCACCCCTCAGGAATTCAGCAGCATAGAATAGGCAGTCGACGGAATCCCACTTTTCCCTCGCATCTCTCCTCCATAGCCGCGTGCCTCGGAATATTAAAAGGAAACCGGGCGGGCAACGTTTGAGTCTTGCTGCATCACGGACATCGAGACATTCCATGTGAGTGAAAGGAAGGAAGTCCAATATTAACAAAATGACAAATGCAACGAACTGAAGTAAAATAAATTGACAAAAGGTCCCTGTAGCCTGCTCAAAGCAGCAGCGTCTTTATGAGGAATGTGGCAGACCTTTTCTCTAATCTATAAGCAGCGACGGCTTGGCGGTGGATGACACCATAAAGCTTAATTAGGTGCTCTCGGAGGCGGCAGCACGGTTGGGAGCGCTAAGCTTTTCCTCAAGAGCCTCCATCAGACGCACCAAGACGGTGAGGAACTTGCTGAAGTTCTTGTTGTTGATCAACACAATGTCGTCTTGCTGGAATTTGGCATAGAGGAGCTTTGTGATGGGCACAAAGTACCGCAAGCCAATGAACCAGATGCGCACCGACAAGAGAGTGAGCAACTCAACCTTGTCAACCACAGTGGCGTCCTCCAGAAGAGTGACACCTCTGGTGAAGTTGATGACGTCGTCTGCGTCGGCTCGCACGCCCAAGTCGACCATCAATTGCTTGAGCAAAGCAACCTTGGCATCGTAGTCGAGCGGGTCCAAGATGGCCAACGTCTCGGACTTGATCTCCGACAGCTCGTACTCCTCGAGGATCTTCCTCGTGTGCCTCTCGTTGCGAATGAACGGCACGTACGAGTACACGGTGTCCGAGGCCTTGTTGACGAGGCGGTTGACCCTCAGCGTGGCCTCGTCGCTGGAGCGCGCCAAGGCAAGCTCCAAAAAGAGGCGGCGCCAGCTTGCGTTTTCCACAAAACGCTCCTGCTGGCGGATGACCTCCTTCAAGTTGCGGTCTATGAGCGAGTTGAACTCGTCGTTCTGCTCGGTGAGGTACTGCTCGATCATGGCGCTGCGGAAGCTCTCGGTGTCGGCCTCCTTCAACGTCTCGTCGCCGTCCTCGGCGTCGTCCATGTCGTATTCGAAGTCCTGTTTCGTGGATGGGGCCACCGAGATGGTGGCACCCTCCGCAGACCTCCGCTCAAGCATGCGGAGGCGGATTTTCTCCGCGGGGGTGACGAGCGGGCGCACCTCGTCGGGCTCTATCTCGATCTCGGCCAAGGGGGACGGGGCCTGGGTGATGACGGACTTGACCCGTTCGGGAATGCGGTCCGAGTAGGGTAGTCTGAAGACCACAGCACCAACAACAGAACGGATAGACATTTGCGGTAAACGGAGATCAGAGGGCGGGCGGGTCCAGAAGCAAAAAAGAGATGCTGCTGGAGAAGAGTTTCATATAACAAGGTTTTTCTCTGCTCTTTCCTTTTTTTCCCTAATGTGGAGTTTCTGGTTCTAATATGGTTTAGTGCGCTTTCGAGTGCACATGATAATGCCCGCGAACACTCGCGCTTTCGGAATTTCGCAGCAATTGACTGACACGGCCCCGATGCCGGTAGCTTATATATACCACAACATCCACACCCCGGCCCGCTGCACACCTCATTTCCACACACCACAATGTCCTCATTCATCCTCAAGTGGATCACTAACCGGTTTCTCAGGGACAACCAGTTCACCCGGTTCGGCGTGGAAGACCCCTACTTCGAGCACGTTGCTGTCGGGCTAGACGGCAACGGCAACCCCAAGTACAAGAAGATCAGGCGGCGCATCCCGCAGGGCATCAGCAAGAACGACACCGAGGTGTTGCTCACGGTCAAGAGACAGGCGTACCGCTACGACATGTGGTTCAACTTGCTTGGCGTGCGGATCGGGCTCTCCAACTTGGTTGGCTTCGTGCCCATCTTGGGCCCCATCCTCACCAACTACTGGTCGTTCACGCTCTACTTGAAGGCACGCAAGTTGGACGACGGGCTCCCGCTCGACATCCAGCTCATCTTCCTCTTCAACATTTTGGTGGACTTTCTTCTCTCGCTCATCCCCGTGGTGGGTGACATTATCGAGATCGGGTACAAGGCCAACCTGCGGAACTTCCTCTTGCTTGAGAAGCACTTGGACCGCGTGGGCAAGAAGAACTTGGGCATCATCTCCGAGAAGGAGGTGCGCCCGGGCTTCTTGAACGACAAGGTGCAGCCGTACGTGGACGACACCCTCAAGCCGGGTGCGGTCAAGGCCGGGCACGAGATCAAGAAATTCGTCAAGAACAGCTTCACGGGCGCGTCGTCCACGACGCTGGCGTCCAGTGTCACCACTCTGGCGTCCGACGTGACGGCACGCGGAACGCTCGACACCTCGGTCGACGAAGACAGCAAGAGCATACGCAGCTTTGCCGAGCAGGCAGAGAAGACCTCGTAGGGCGAACAGACACGTGTCTGCCCACCGCCGCAGACCCTTCTGCCTAAGGAGCAAAAAGAAAAAAGGCTTGTCTGCTAGAGCAGATCCGTCGCAACGCCCGTGCTGCCTCGCTACGCCTCCGGGCCAGCGGCGCCGGGCCAACAGCCCCAGCATGTTTGCAGACCGCCGCTTGCGGCAATCTCCTGGACTCTACGCCAATTTCTACCCTAATCTTTATAGCTATTTATTGTAATCGAATTTGTCATGGTCACGTATTGAGGCAAAGCACATCGCGCGCAGCGCACTCTGATCTGCTCACTAGATCGCCGCTCCACACTCCCGCCTCCACTCCGCACACAGCACAGCGAAATGAGCGCACCCAGTGCAGATCCTTCTCCGTCTGCCAACGGCCCGCGCGTGCCAGACGACGCGGAGAGCTCCACCAACAGCGTGGAGGACAAAAGCCCGGATTCTGGCTTCTCCAACGTCGACTTGGGCGACACCACGCCCGACACGCCGTACAAGGCTTCGGCGCAGTCCAGCGGCCCTGTGGAGTCCTTGGCCTCGGAGGACATCCCATTGCAGGAGTTGGCGCCGGAGGCCGGCGACGGCGCGGCCGAGCAGCCCAGCGAGGAGGCGCTCAACCCCACGTTGGCGCGGTTCATGGCCGCGTGCCAGAACGGCGACTTGGCCGAGGTCCGCGAGTTGATCTCCTCTGGCCAGGTCCGTGCCGGCGACTGCTTCAGCGAGGGCATCACGGGCCTCCACTGGGCCGCCATCAACAATCGCATCACCGTGGTCAAGTACTTGACCTGCAACGAGCACAGCACCGCCGACCCCAACAAGCTCGGCGGCACGCTCATGGCCAGCCCGTTGCACTGGGCGTGCAGAAACGGCTTGGTGTACGTGGTGGACTACCTCCTCTCCGACACCGACGCGGACCCCACGCTCAGAGACTCCCAGAACTACAACGCGCTACACTTGGCCGTGCACAGCTCCAACATCACGTTGGTGGTATACCTCCTCTTGCGGTGCGTCTCCATCGACAAGTCCCTCTACATTGACGAGCCGGACAACATCAACTGCACCGCGCTCCACTGGGCCGCGTACCAGGGCGACGTTCTCACGGTCAAGGCGCTCCTCCACTACGGCGCCGACGTGTCGAAGCTCGACCAGTCGCTCATGTCGCCCCTCCACTGGGCGTTCATCCGCGGCTACAAGTCCGTGCTCCTGGCGCTCCTCGCTGCGGGCGCAGACATCTTCCAGAAGAACGACAAGAACAAGGACTCGTTCGGCGTGGCCGCCGACATGAACTGCCTGCAGACCTGGCTCCAGGTGTTGAAGGAAGACGACCGCGACCCCAAGGCCAACTGGGCACCCAAGTCTCATCTCATTTCCGAAAAGACAGCCAAGGCCGTGACCTTCCTCACGCCGTACGCAACGCTCCCCGCGGCTCTCCAGCTCTGCACCTTCAGCGACGGCTACATCATCCCAAAGCTATTCCTTGCTGGGCTCATCTTCGCCGTCTCCATAGTCTTCTTGCAGCTCTTTGTCATCCCCGTCTATCTTCGAAAGGAGAAGGCGCTCTACAAGACCCCGTTCCTCGCAGGCTTATTCTCCGCAACCGCCGTATGGGCCGTCTCGACCTGGGCGCTCGTGATCTTGCCGCAGGTGATCTTCAAGTTGTTCTTCACCTCCATATTGTTGCTTGCGTCTGTGGTAGTTCTCGGGTACACCGTCTACAAGACAATGACAATCAACCCGGGCATCGTGCCGGTTCCAACCGATGCCGCCGTCGTCTTTGACGGCGTTAAGAGCTTGATGGCGGTGGGAAAATTCGACACCGAGCATTTCTGCGTCAACACCTTCACCCGCAAGCCGTTGCGGTCTAAGTACTCCAGCTTCCGCAAGGCCCTCATTGCGAGGTTCGACCACTTCTGCCCCTGGGTCTACAACGATATCGGCGTGCGCAACCACAAGTTGTTCTTGACGTTTGTGTACAGCTTGACGCTCTCTATCATTCTCTTTTCCCGGCTGGCGATAAAGTATTTTGACGTGTACGGGCACAAAATGGGCTACTCTAGCGACGTGGAGGAGCTGTGCTTGTTTTTGTCCGACGAGCTTTGCATAGGCTATGTCTCCAGGCACTTCATCTTCAACTTGACCGTGTGGTGCTGGCTCCAGCTCGTGTCGCTACTGTCTTTGTGCGTGGTGCAGACGTTCCAGATTTTCAAGGGCCTCACGACCTGGGAGCTCAGCTCTTTGAACAAGCAAATGTCCAGCCCATCGTTCAACCACTCGACCGTTCCTTGGGACTTCGAGGGCCCTGCCAACGCGGTACAGCGGCCAAGTCCGCCTGCGGGCTCCAACAATCACCGCGGGCCCGATGTCAATACGTGCATGCGGTTGCTTGGGCTAGACCAGTTTGTGTTGACGGTCAAGGTGGCTTTGCTTTCGCTCTTCAATAAAACCACACACAGCGAAAACTACACATCTATCGAGAGCTTTGATATCCCGACCGATTTCGGCTGGAAGCAGAATTGGTTGGACTTCTGGTTCATCGGCGAGATCAAGTGGAGGAACATCTTCTTTTTGCCCATCTCCGGCGAGAACAATTTGAATGGACAAGTGGTGGACTACTACAAGTTGTACGAGTATCCTCCAAAGGTCCGTGGCGCCGATGCTGTATGAGACGGACTTCTAATGTCCTTTTGCGCACTTTGGGCTGACGAGGTATGTAGTGGTCAGATACAGACGAGCTTAATTATTTTCACTTGCCCCATCAGCAAAGTGACACTCTGCCTCTAAAAATATATATGAATACAAAGAAAAGATTGCAGTGAATTTGAAAGATCACAGTGAATCGGTCCTCTGCGATGGCCTGCAGCTTCTCCACGTCAGGTATACAGTGATCCATCGTTGCAAGCTTCCAACATCTACCCTTGCTCTTCCGTCGATGGCATGTTCAAAGTGCCAAAAAATGCCTTTTCCAACGTGAAGTGTCCAGAGCTAGCCCAGGGCAGGAAATGCCAGGTCACCAATTGCTTGTTCAGCCACGAGCTGGAGAAGCGCAGAAGCAGCGGTGGAGAAGCTGCCCAGAAGCGCCCAAAGCTTTCAGCGGATACTCCCAGTAACGGCGTCTCTGATCCACCTAGCCAACCACAGCCCAAAGCACCCGTCAAGCCAGATGTTCTGTTTCTAGTCCCCCGAGATTTGGACGTGCTGTACTCCATTGCACGCCCCGAAAGACAGGAAAACTTGCGAAGGCTATCGAAATACTTCCATGGCAAGGTCCCCAATCCCAACAGACTGGCTATAGAGAAGGAGTACCAAATTGCAACCACAAGCCAGTCCGCAGAAAGCTACCGCAGTCGGGTCGCGGAGGCTGTGGGAGACAGGTCCAAGCACACAACGGCCGATGCAAAAAGCTCGGCACCGATCGAGGTGTATCCCTCGCCGGCGTTGCTACCGGTCCGCCGCAAGTGCGTGGAGCATTTTGTGGACGCATTGAAGAAAGCGGATCCCAACCATCCGTCGCCCGTCCAGACGGCCAGGGAGGAAGAGCACAAAATCGCAAGTACCCTGACCTCGTCGACGTACAACGTGGCTATTCGCCGCAGAATCTACGAGATCAATCACCCCTCCAAGGTCAAGAAGCCAAGTGCACCCGCGATCTCCAAAGAAGTCTACTTGCGCTTGCTACGAGAGAGCTGTATACCTCGCGAAAAGCTCATCAAGTTCGGCTACATCATGGACATCCCGCCCGCCATCGACGCGCCCGACAACGTGAAGCAGTGCTCACGGTGCAAGTGCGAGTTCAAGCTACAGGATGTTCTCAAGAAGGTCATCTGCAAGTACCACTCGGGCCGGCCGGCCAAGAACGCGCTGGGCGTGCGGATATATCTGTGTTGCGGTGGGGTTGTAGGCAACACAGACACCGAGCCCTGCACCCAGGCGGACAACCATGTGTTCTACTGGGCGGGTCCCGCCGAAATGCACCACGCCATTCCCTTCCTCAAGACCGAGGACGTGTGGGGAACGCGGAAGGGGAGCCTCGAGGCCGTTGGAATCGACTGCGAGATGGGCTTCACCACCAATGGGTTTGAGTTGCTCCGAATTACTGCCATCGATTTCTTTCTGGTGGAGGAGGTGCTCGACATTCTAGTCAAGCCCAAGGGCGAGGTCCTCGACCTCAACACTCGGTGGTCGGGCGTGGCCGAGATAAAGCAGGAGGCGGTCTCTTTTGAGGACCTGATTGCTCTTCTCGGCGAAGTTATAGATGCGAATACTGTCATGATCGGGCATGGGTTGGAGAACGACATGAACGCCATGCGGCTCATCCACAGCAACATCGTGGACACTGCGGTTCTCTACCCAAAGCACAAGGCGACACCCACATTCCGGTTTTCGCTCAAGCAGTTGGCATTCAGGTACTTGGGGCGCACCATCCAGTCGGGCGAGCACGACAGTGGCGAGGACTCGTTGGCAGCCATAGATGTGCTCAAGTATTTTCTCGAACAAGACTACAGAAGGTCGCTCGAGAACCAGACCGTGAGGGCTCTTCCGTGAGCTCTTAACAGCGCTTCATTCTAATACACTCATCCAGCATTTAGTCTTTTCAGTCGTACAACTTGTAGTGAGCATTTCTGGGACTTGCGAGGTTTTTCTTGCAAAAGGGCGTTCTGCCGGCCTGGCAGAAGAACTCGCCAGTCAAGGGGATGTGCACAACTTCGATGTTGCTAGCAAAAACAGTTTTGAAGTCCGGGTTGAGTTTGGCAAACGTACACTTTTCAGGCACTGACACCTGGACCTGGAGACTGACCGCGAGAACCTTCTCTCGGAACATCACTTGCATCAACTCGTAGTAGCTGTTCTCGCAAATCAAGTCGTAGTTGAGGCCCTCGAAGTCGTAGAACTGAAAGTTAAAGTCTGGCAACGCCTCGATGTATAGCTGGGACTTCTGAAGGAGCTCACTGGCAAGCCGGTCAAGCGTCCCGCGGATTGACAAGTGGAAATCCGGGGAGGGCGTGACAACCGCCGCGAACTTGCTGTTGGTGTTGAGGCTGCACTCTGAGGCGGGATACTCGTTGTGCACCAACGAGAACGACTTGATGTAGTAGCGAATGTGCGACTTGTCAACACACTCCGCGTCACTCGTGTACTGAAGCGCAATGCTGTTGAAGTTTCGGATGTAGTTTCGGTTGGTGTTGGAGTTGAGGTTGTAAGCATCTGAGTAGAAGCCGAAGAGCATCAGGCTCACCTGCTTGTAGTCGTGGGACCTCGTGGAGACCTTGTGGACAGGCTTCTGTGATATCACCAAGCAGCGAGCCACCAAGAAAAAATATGCAATAAAGAGCATCAAGAAAGTAGCATAGAGTAGGCAGCGTGGGTGGTACAAACGCCGTGGTGGCCGTGGTGGGTGCAAATTGCCCGCGAATGGATGCGAAAGGGGTCAGGTGATCGGACTATTCTGGTTCGCCTGGCAAACATACAATGTACATGTAGCCGTATGAGATCGTATGAGTCTCTCTTAGTATAGTTTTTCTCTGGCTGGCTACCAACTGCTTGCCATTCAGCCCAAGGCGCACTGTTCAATCCTGAATCATATGCGTATTCAATGGATAAGATGAGAGCACAAAACACAACTTTCCACTTCCAGTAGGCATCGTGAGGTTAGACTGCAAGACACTGGGCCCTACTGGGATGATGCTCTTGAGCTCGCCTTCATCCAGATGAATGTTGTCTTTTCTTACAGATACGAGCTCTTGCGCAAACAGAGCCACGGTCCCTCGGGCTTACTATCAGCTTGGTAATCGTAGCTCTAAAGCTCGATACATATTCTTCCGCTTTTTTCCGCTTGCCTCCGGTGATTTGGTCAAGAACCATGCGGCTTGTTTGGCATCTCCACCGCGAGTTACATTACGCGTGCACGTGGCTACAAGCATTTACGCCAGCACAAGTCACATCGCCAGACCCCGGCTGATCTCCTTCTTGGCGACGACGGCTTTCCAACTCCCGTGTAACAGGAGGAATCTACAGAACGCGTGATTAGGGTCAGTTTGTACGGACCCCATGCACTTGATATCGGACTGCATGGTGGCGATACATAACATCGATTAGCACAGGCCGCCAGCAAACCTAGACACCACACCACACACAAACGGCCTCTTGCCCACCATTTCTCCCTCACTATAGCCTTTGCAGAGCCTGCCGACTGCTGCCGCGAGCCAAACCCCCTCCGAGCACACCTCTCGCCCGCAATGGCAGACTTCTCCGACAATCCTTTCCAGATGGACGAGGACTTGCGAACAGAGCCGGGCCGGCACGCGCTGGCCGGCCTACGCCAAGGCACAAGGTCGCCCGAAGACCTGGACACAAACGCCGAGCAGGCCAAGCTGCTACGATCGCGGTTGGACGCCGTCAGGTTGGACGAGGGCGCGGGCACCACCACCGAGGAAGACGAGATCTTTTTCGAGGAGGACATCGACGACAAGTTCGACGGCGAGGCGATGCGAGCCTCCACGGAAAGAGCCAAGCGGGACGCTGCCGCACTCGCGCAGGAGCTTACGCTAACGCCGCCGGAAAACTTTGCCCCGGTGATCAACAAGATCTACCGGTCGTCGTTCCCGCAGGCGTCGAACTTCTCGTTTCTCAAGAAGTTGCACCTCACGTCGGTGCTCTGCTTGATCCCGGAGGAGTACCCGCAGTCGCACGTGGACTTCTTCCAGCAGGAGGGCATCAAGCTCTTCCAGCTCGGGATGTCCGGCAACAAGGAGCCGTTCGTGGAGATCAGCAGCGAGCTCATCACCGCGGCGTTGGAGATCGTGCTCGACCCGGCCAACCACCCCATCTTGATCCACTGCAACAGGGGCAAGCACAGAACGGGCTGCTTGGTGGGCGTGCTCCGGCGGTTGCAGGGCTGGTCGCTCACGCTCACGTTCGACGAGTACCGCAAGTTCGCCGCGCCCAAGGAGCGGCCCATGGACCAGCAGTTCATCGAGTTGTACGACACCGCGGCGATCATAGAGTACGCTGCGCGCAACAGCTTCCTCCCCATCTCGTGGGACTGACAGCATATTAGACATGTATCGAAGAAGCAAAGGCATCTACATTTATTGCATATACTCTGAGTAGTGCTAGGCGCCGTCGGCGCTAGGCGCTGTCTGGGACGGCCATATAAACTGCTTGCCGTAGATGCCAGCGTTGCCAAGCGCCAAGAGCGACACGGCCAACGGGCTCACGCGCCCGGCAAACAAGCTGCGCAAGGACGCCCGGCCGTTCACCATGAGGTAGAGCGTGGACCACGCGAACGTGAAGCCCGCGCCGTTGGCCACGTCGCCGTCGTAGATGATCCACGAGCCCAACGCGTTGGCGGCGCCGAACAAAAGACAGCTTTTGCGGGAGGGCTTGGCGAGCGCCGCCGACTTGGAGAAGTGGTACGAGCCGCCTGACGAGCCCTCCTTGGCGGCGATGGCCTGCGGCGTCGAGAGCCCCACGTAGAAGAGCGACGCGGCGGCCGCGAGCGGCGGAAGCGGCGACTGTGACGCTTTGTCGAGGTAGGCCTTGGCGGAGTCGGCGGAGAAGTCCATGGTGGTGCGGGCTGGGTTGCTACGAAATCTGGGGAACTAGGCGCGCACCACGAACCGGTGCACCCATGGGCTGGACTGGTGGACCCACGCACCCGTGCACCGGCCTACTCTACAACGTCTGCTAAACCACTCTTGTGTATTGTACACTAATATACAGAGCCTACCCAAGGCTTAGGATCTCTCGCCTCTCAATCTTCTGGCCAATTGGATGTCCTTCTTCTGGATGGTGACTCTCTTGGCGTGGATGGCGCACAAGTTGGTGTCCTCGAACAACGACACCAAGTAGGCCTCGACGGACTCCTGCAAAGCACCGATGGCAGACGACTGGAATCTCAAGTCGGTCTTGAAGTCCTGAGCAATCTCTCTGACCAATCTCTGGAAAGGCAACTTTCTGATCAAGAGCTCAGTAGACTTCTGGAATCTTCTGATCTCTCTCAAAGCCACGGTACCTGGCTTATATCTGTGGGGCTTCTTCACACCACCGGTCGATGGGGCGGACTTTCTGGCGGCCTTGGAAGCCAATTGCTTTCTTGGGGCCTTGCCACCAGTGGACTTTCTAGCTGTTTGCTTGGTTCTAGCCATGTTTGATCTGATGCAAGAAAAAAAAATGCTGCCTGCGTGAGCCGGCTTTTATATATGGGAATGCGGCCGCCGCTTTGTTTGTTTTGCCATCGCGCAGCGCCGCTCCACTCCGCTCGCACGGTATGGCGCGTACGGGCCCAGCACGCCAGCAAAAGACAGAATCCAGAGGCTTTTCGGGCGCCCAGAGGAAACGGCGCGCGCGCGCGGAGGCTCCAGCGGCCGCACAAAGTCCCTGGTTCGCGTGCTGCGAAGTGCGCACGCGGCCCGTAAACCACAGCACCGCACAGCGCAGCTTCCCGCGCGGTGCTGAGAAGCTCGCACCCTGGACTGGTCTCCAGGCCGCTCTGCACGCTCGCACAAGCGTGTCCGGCGACGCTTCACGCTCTGCTCCTGTACGCTTGGCCGTGGGTGCAAACAACATACACATTATAAATATTCACACTTCCCCGTGCTTTTGGTGGGCATCACAAAAATAATTAACTATGTCCGGTAGAGGAAAAGGAGGAAAAGGTCTTGGAAAGGGTGGCGCTAAGCGTCACAGAAAGATCTTGAGAGACAACATCCAAGGTATCACAAAGCCCGCCATCAGAAGATTGGCCAGAAGAGGTGGTGTCAAGCGTATCTCGGCCTTGATCTACGAGGAAGTCAGAGGTGTGTTGAAGTCGTTCTTGGAGAACGTCATCAGAGACGCCGTCACCTACACTGAGCACGCCAAGAGAAAGACCGTCACCTCTCTCGATGTCGTTTACGCTTTGAAGAGACAAGGTAGAACCTTGTATGGTTTCGGTGGTTAAGCCCGTGCCGCTCTGTATTACTAGTTTCTTTCTTCAGTGTATATTAGAATAACGATCGATTCAAACCGAGTGTACTGTAGTTGCTATCCTGTGGTGAGCATACCTGTAGAGAGCATATCTGTAAAGCATATCTATGGTGAGCAGTAGCTTGGGCTGCGAGTGAGTCCTGCGGCTACAGTGAGGAATAGAAGAGCGTGGGAATAAATATTAAGTGGGGCGCTTGAGCGCATGCTTGGTTATGCCATCTCTTTTGGGTCATCGAGCCCGATCTTCTTGCCCTCCTTGGTCTCCTTGTCTGCCTTTCGGTTGTAGAACAGCTCCAACTTGTCCAACTTGTACTGCTTCGGCGGCTTGTAGTTGTCAGATTGCACAAATGCATAGCGCTTGAGACACACCAGGTTCCGGTTCTCCATCTCGCGCACTGCAAGCGGACATTCACACCGGCACCCCACACCGTTGCGCTGTGGCGGGTCGGGGCCCTGCCGATAGAGCCTGGAGTACCAAGGCTTGGGCTCTTCCTTGAAGCCGTTCGGCTTGTACGGGAGCTGTTTTCCCGGAGCGTTGTTTGGGCAGTGGCCCAAGGTCAGGTGCCTGTAGCCAATGTCCCTGAAATAATGCACCTGCTCCTTCGGGAGCATCATCGCAACGGCCAACGAGTGCACCGGCGCGTCTCCCCACCGCTCTTTGTAGAAGCCGCCGGTCTTTTCTAGGTACGCGAAGTAATCTTGGTATGTCTTCGAGAGGAACAAGTCTGTGCGAGCAATCTCAAAGTTCGTCCAGAAGTGGCAAAGGTTGTACTCCTCGTTGTGGACCCTGTCTTCGTAGAGGGGCGGTTTTTCTGTCGCCTTCTCGAAGATGTCTGTGATATGCTGAAACTCTTTGAAGCCGTTGAAGTCGTCGTCGGTCTTGCCCTTCTGCTTCAACACGCGCGCCAAGTTGACGTTCTTCTCCACCTGCTGGGCCAAGTCCTTGACGTCAGTCCAGCTGTTGTACAAACGCGACTCGTCGCCCTTGACACTCTGGAACTTCGTGGCCACGAAGTCCCACGCAGAGGCCACCTTGATCTTGTTTTCGCGTATGAAGGTCTTGGTGTGCAAGAACAACGACGGCACGGTGTAGTAGAGCTCGTTGAGCGCGACGGTGAAGCCGTACTTCTTGTTGTGCATCTGCATCTCCACAAACGGGTCGTAGGTCAAGTCGCAGAAGAAGTCCACGGCAGGCTCGACCCGCCAGTACCAGTCGTGCTTGCGCACGAGCGGGTGGTCGTAGAAGTGGCCCGAGTAGAAGCGGCACATCTTGTGGTACGACTCCATGTTGCCGTACATCACCTGGCGGTCGCCCTGGCCCTCGATCCACTCGTGGAGCTCCTGGCGGTCGATCTCGGGCGGGAAGTCCCACTTGTCCTGGGGCACCACGCCGAACTCGACCTTGGCGTTTGTGTTTGCGCTGACGGTTTTCTTGAAGGTGTCGTCGAACTCGACGTCGTTGAGGAAGACCCAGGGGTAGTTGAACCACTGGTTGAAGTGGCGCTCCATGGAGCGCATCAGGCTCACGACGTCCTCCAACTCGGAGTTCCGGGCCAACATGACAAACGAAGCGTTGGCACGGGGCGCGTCGACGTCGGGCACGCGGCAGCCCGTCTCAAACGGGAAGTCGTGGGACGACGCCAAGTTCTTGCCGGACAACTTCTCGCGGCGCTCGCTGGAGTAGTCCGGGTAGTCGCTGACGGACGCGGCCCGCCGGCTGTTGACGGCGTGGATCACCGCAAGCACGATGCCGAGCACTAGCACAAGCGCTAGCGCCGAGAGCGCTAGGACCCTTCGTAGAAAAAACCACGACACGCCCACGTTCTTTTTGAAGCGGGCGGACTGGTATGCAACCATGCGGGACCATTTCTTCCAGGGCAGCTCCACCACGGGGAGAAAAATCTCCTCCTGGAACTCCTGGAAGTCAGATGACGAGCTTGAGTTCTCGCGCGAAGGACCCTCCCTCATGTCCTGGGTCGATCCGTAGGGAGTATGGGATCGAAGAGGCGGCGAGTAGAGCAACCACGTGAAAGCCTGTGACTTTGTTTTGGGATCAGGCAAAAAAAGGCTTTTTCTGTGTGTTTGCGAGTACACTCGTTTGTCACGGCACGGGCGCCGGAGAAATTCCACACGTACATTCTACGCGCAATGGCGCACCGGGACACAGGTGCCGGCCAAAGTTATTTTAGACTAACGTTTATTTGTCGCGCTCCGCCCAGCGTGCGTCGGCGCAGCCACGCGTGGGCAAACCTTAAATGATGCCACACTTTTAGGCGGCGAGCAGAGACGAGCGGTGCCGGGACGGCGGCCGAGCGCCCACACCTTTTGTGGAGCAATAGCAACCGTGGGCCAAGCCACCGTTGGCGCGCGCCCTTTGCACCTGTCACCGAGCTTATCGCGCGATGAGCTCGCCTCGCCCGGCCGCACTGCCACACGTGGGAGGGCGCCCCAGCACGTGACACGGCACGTGCGAGCGCGTCCGTCTGGCTTATCAGTGCCGAGGGCCCTGCTTCTCCTGCGCTGGCCCTACTTCTCTCGCTTCACCGCGTTCCGGAGAAGCGTCAAGTCGTCGTTGAGCTCGTCCGGCCGGAGGCCCTGCACGCCCGGGAACTGCTTGTGGCTGCCGCGCGCCTGGGCCCGGCTGCCGCTGGAGCTGCTCTTCTCCGCGAGGATCTTGGACACGCCGCCCTCCTCGTTGTTCATGATCAAGCTGTTGAGCGTGTCGTAGTCCTTGTCGCTCAAGTTGCTGTCGTTGCCGCTGGCGCTGCCCGCCAGATGCACGCCGTGGTGCGCCGCGGAGCTGTGCACGCCGCCCGACAACTCGTCGTTGGACGAGTACCGCGTGGTGTATTGGCGCCGCCGCTTGGTGTGCGACGAGTAGCCGGAGCCGTTGCCGTTGCGCGAGCTGCCGGCCACGGACGAGCTGCCGAAGCCGCTGTCGGAGAGGTCGTCGGCCTCGCCCGCGGTGAACCGCGACGTAAGCTCGCGCTTGCGCAAGAAGCGGCGGTCGTTGATGTTGATGGACGACGCGGCCGCGGCCGCCGTCAACGCCGACACCGTCGGGTGCAGCCCGCCGCTGGTGTTCCACAGGCTGGCGTTGACGAGGTTGAGGAGGAGCTTGTCCTCCTTGAGCTGCTTGACCTGCTTCTGGAGCTTGTCGTAGAACTTCTCCTTGAGGAGCTTGATCATCATGTCGTAGTTCTGCTTGGCCAGCGCCATGTCCTCGCGGTACTCGTCCTCCACGCGCTTGACCTGGTACTCCTCCCAGAGCCGCAACCGGGTGAGCTCGTAGTCCCGCGACTGCTCGAGCTCCGTCTTGCGCCGCACGTAGTCCTCGTTGGTGCCCAGCTGGATCGACGCCAACGTCGCCTGGAGGTTGTGGAGGAGCGCGCGGTAGAAGTTGCCCTTGTCCTCGGCGAACGTGGTCTCCAACTTGTTGAGCCTGGACCCGATCTGCTGCCGCCTCTTGTCCTTCTTGTTGAGCGCTGCGCTGTTAGTACTGGAAACACGGGTGCTGTGCTGCGGCGGCGGGTACTTACCCTCGGTGACCTGGCCCTTGCGTCTGAGTTCGTCCATGCCTGGTGTTCTTGCTGGTGCTCTGCTGGATGTGATGTATGGAGATACCCCGAGTGGTGAGGTCTGTGCAGGCGGGCGTGGGCATGTCATCGGGCGCCTCAGGCCGAGCGAAGAGCCCGAGACGGCCGGGACCCGCGGCGAGGGCCATTAGCGCTGGCCACGCTGCCGCGGGGAGGTTGGCGGGCGCTTCACGGCGCTGCTCAGACCGCTCGCTGCTGCGATGGCGGCCCCGTCGCTCCGCCGGTTCCGGCCTCCGGCTGGTATGTCGGCTCGGCGATGCGCGAACATTCTGCGCTCCACCTCCACCTCCAGTCTCCATGGCATCCAAAAGCAAGCCCTTTGCCGTCGACGACGGCCGTCCGTACGCCAGCGCGCGTGTCGAGGAGCAAGTAGTGTTCACGCTCGAGAAAACGGGCGAGACCGTGACGTTGATCACGGCGCAGAGCCCCGACCGCTTCGAACGCGGGTTGCTCGAGGCCGCCCACGAGGAGATGAACCACGTCATCCGCGAGGGCAAGACGTACCCGTTCGTGGACGAGTTCACGTACGACGCCTTCGTGGAGTACTTGTTTGTGGACCTGGCGTCGATTCTCGTGGTCGGCGACGAGCCAGTAGGCACCGGTGCCCGCGACGCCGCCTACTGGCGCGAGCGCTACCTCGGGCACTTCTACGTCAAGCCCAACTACGTCGGGCGGTGCTCGCACGTGTGCAACGCGGGCTTCGTGGTCAACCACCGCCGCTCGGGCCGCGGCATCGGCAAGGAGATGGGCCGCCAGTACTTGCGGGTGGCGCCCAAGTTGGGGTACGTGTACTCGGTGTTCAACCTCGTGTTCGAGACCAACGTGGCCAGCGTGCGCATCTGGGACTCGCTCGGCTTCGAGCGCATCGGCTACGTCAAGAACGTGGCGGACCTCAAGGGCGAGGGCCGCCTCGTCGGCGCTCACGTGTTTGGCAAGGACCTCTGAGATGGGGTGGTTCGCGCCTGCGCGCCCTTCTATACTTTTCATCCCACGATATACACAACAGACTTAGATCTACGTCAAGTAAACAATAGCTGCAAAACGGCAGAACCTCACTTGCACTAGCACACACACACACCCTTGCCCTGCAAGGACAGCCCCCGCCGCAAAATGCCGGAGTTCGACGACCCCGTCCAGCCGCCGCACTACCGCTCGCAGCTCGACTACAACCCCATGTCCAACATCTCCCGGTACACCATTCTCCTAAAGGACGGCGAGACCACCGCCACGATATACCCGTTGCAGAGCTCCGACAGCCTCCCGCCCGGCTTGCTTGCGTTCTTGTGCGACGAGTTCAACATCGAGATCGAGCGCGGCGACACCTTCCCGTTCTTCGACACATTGCACATCGAGTCGTTCCAGAACTACTGGTTCGGCTCCTTCGCCGGCGTCATGGTCTTGGGCGACTCGCCCATGCTCGAGGGCCCCAAGCACTGGGAGAAGGAGTGCTTGGGCACCTTCTTCGTCAAGCCCAACTACCCGGGCCGCGCCTCGCACATCTGCACCGCAGGCTTCCTCGTCAACGCGGGCATCCGGGGCAAGGGCATCGGCCGCACCTTGGCCGACTGCTTCTTGCAGTGGGCCCCGCGCTTGGGCTACACCTACTGCGTGTTCAACTTGGTGTTCGAGACAAACGTCGCCGCACGCCGCATCTGGGAGTCTCTCAACTTCAAGCGTATCGGCCGCATCAAGCTGGCCGGCATCCTCAAGGGCCACGACACCGCCGTGGACGCCATCATATACGGCCGCGAGCTCGTGGCGCTCTCCGACACCTCGCTCGGGGCCTACCGCTTTGACAAGATCAAGTTCTACCTAGAAACAGGCAAGTACCCCGCCATGGCCGACCGCCAGGAGAAGTCCCGCCTCCGCTCCTCCGCGTCCCACTACAGACTCGAGGACGGTAAGCTCATGCTCCGAGACAAGGAGGTCGTCAGCGATCCTGTGCGCCAGCTCCAGATCTGCACCGAGATACACTTGTCCAACCACGCGGGCATCAACAAAACCACCTCCGCAGTGGCCGAAAAGTACCACTGGACTCGGATCAAAGACACGGTTGCTGCTGCGATCAAGAACTGCGTGGCGTGCCGGGAGTCTGCCAAGGAGGAGCCCACTCTCAAGCGCGCCCCTCCCTCTTCCACAAAAGTGTTGCATGAACTTCCGGATGGCCGCCGTGAGTTGAACTTGGCCAGGAATCCAAAGGCCATACAGGCCATGCGCACCATGGTCAGGAGACGCAATCGGGATGACGACGAGGAGCCCATGTCTGTGCTCCAGCATATGCCCAACCGCGAAACAGAGGGTCTACTAAGTCATGACCTTGCTGGTTTAGATGACGGGCTCATAGCTGTTGTGGAGGCTGCTCACAAGAGGCAGCATGCATCCCACGACAGAAGCGAGGATGCTCGGCGCCTGTCTTCTGACCAAAGAAGTCACAGCGAGACCATTGCGCCCACGTATGCGGCTGTGGCGGCTGCAGCCTCAAACAATCAGTACTACCACAATGACTACCTGCATCATGATTATTCTGGCAAATACAGCAGCGCCAAATCTGCGGATGGGAGATCGGATAACGTTCCGGTTGACCCTGATGTCTCTGCATTCGACCACAGTGTGAACCCCGGTGGGGACGAAATTGAAATAGCACGGGCATTGATGCAATCCACTGACGTGGAGGATCAACAGCTAGATAACCAGCAGCACCATCGTGCAGAGAAACTGGGTCTGGATAGAGGAGATGAGGCCAACATCTTCTTCAAGAACGATTAACTGGAGGCCACATAACTACGTAATACAGAGGCATAATTGAAGTCTCGATTATTTATCTCGTTTCTTTCTAGAACTATTAATTTGCAAGTAATCTAATCCCAACTGCCAGCTTACTTCCTCGAATCATTCCCCCAAACAATACGCAGAAGCTTCACTGGAGAAGAGGAGCCTGCTTAAAAGTCAACACCAATGACCATAGCCAACAAGGCCATTCTTATGTATAAGCCGTATCTCATCTGTCTGAAGTAAGCGGCTCTCTGGTCGAAATCAACCTCTTCCTTGACCTCGCTGGTTCTTGGCAAAGGATGCATCACACACATGTGTTGCTTGGCGTGAGATAATATCCTGTTGTCCACAATGTAGGTGTCCTTCAATCTCAAGTACTCGGACTTGTCTTGGAACCTCTCTTCTTGCACACGGGTGCAGTACAAGACGTCGGACTTGGCAATGATTTCTTGGGTCAATCCCTCCGTCTCAGAAATTAACATGTTGTGATCTTTCAACATTTGCTTGATAGAGACGGGCAAGGCCAATTCCTTTGGCGATACCAACTGCACACGGACTTGGTAGTGACGCAACAAGTACAACAACGAGTGAACAGGTCTTCCGTACTTCAAGTCCCCCATGAATGTGACGGTGATACCATTGACGGTTCCCAATTCTTCTCTGATGGTGAACAAGTCCAACAATGCTTGAGTAGGGTGTTCCTTACTTCCGTTTCCACCGTTGATAATAGGCACAGGAGAGTACTTTGCAGCAATATCAGCAGATTCCTCTGATGGGTGTCTCAACACGATGGCATCGGAGTAACAAGCCAAGGAACGGATTGTGTCTTGCAAGGTCTCGCCCTTCTTGACAGAAGAGGAGTCGGCTGCAACAGCCACGACTCTTCCTCCCAATCTTTGCATAGCAGCATCAAATGACGAAGACGTTCTAGTGGAAGGCTCGTAGAACATTGTAGCCAACAACCTGCCCTTCAACAAGTCCAAGACTCCTTGACGCTCCACAGCCAATCTCATCTCTTGAGCAACAGTAAACAACTTGTGCATGTCAGATCTGGAAAAGTCCTTGACAGACAACACCGAGTTTCTCAAGAAGGTGTTGTTGTTTCTGATGTAGTTCACAAGAGCATTACCTTCAGACAAGTTTCCAGCTGGAGGCTGCGAAACCAACTCCGATCCCAACTTCTCCAAGTCTGCTTGTTGCTGGAACTCCTTCTCCTTGAGGAAAGAAGGACGACTGGTTTCGTTGAACGAAACTCTGCTCTTTCTGCGAGTGCTCAAGCTTGGCGACTGTGGAGTGTTGGTAATCGAACCAAATCTGTCCCTGGCATGTGCGCTGTTCTCGCCCAAGGCACCTTCCGACAAGATAACGTCATCCAAGCACACGGTGTTGCCGTGGTGTGACACTCTCTCGACATAGCCAGACAAGTGAAGCTTTTTGAAGAGGGCAGAGCTCAAGTCATTGCCGACATAGACTCTGTCGAGTTCAATTTCCACAGAAGCATCTTGGATTGGAAGGTTGAAGATCTTGCTTGGGTTGACCGAAAGTCTCTTCACAATGTCTTCGATGGTAAGTCTACCATCCTTCACAGCAGAGATCAACAAGGGCAAAGTGTCCTTGAAGCCAGCACCAGGAACAATGTCGTAGCCAAGTCCCTTGGCAACTAAGGATGGGATGACACCCACGGAGAAGCAGTCAATGTCTTCAACGGAGCTCCACAAGGCAGCCTGGTCCTTCTCTGTAGGCAAGAAAGTGAACTGTGGGTGTTCCTTTTGAGAAAGGAACAATGAATACACAGACACATCACAAGTGACATTCAAGTCCTTGGCTCTTGCCATCTTGATCAAGTCCAAGTCCTCCTTGGCCGAAACTCCAGTAATGTGAATGGAACGGCTATGCAAAGAGGCCAACAACAAGACAGTAGCCAAATCTGTGGCTCTGGCGTCAGTCACAATAGGCTTGCTGGCTGGCCATTCGGCAAACTGTGCGGAAATGGAGCTCAAGTTGGAACTGGACAATGTGTTGAAAGGCAAAAACAAAGCACCTGCGTGTGCAGATGCTGCAGCAGCATCCTCGCTGTTTGTTTCAGTGCCGGCGATGTAAATGGAGTAGTCAGTGTATGGGTGAGTAGAAGCAGCATCAATGGCCTCGTCCAAGGTCTCAGAGTCAATTGCGCTAGTGCCAGTGAGCGTCTGTGGCAAAAAGGCGTTGAAGGTGAAACCAGCTGCCAAGGAGGCCTTGGTGGTGGCCTCAAAATCATTCCAGGAAGGAACGAACGATGAAATGTTCACCAAACCAGGCAATGTGTAGGTCGAGTGAGACGTTTGAGCATCGTTGTTCGAGATCTGGAAGTCTGGGTTTCTGGCCAATGCTTCAACCAACAACTTGGCGCACTTCACGTTGGTCACCAATGGCACAGAGTAGTCCACAGCCATACGACGAGACTCATATCCCTTCGACATGTAGTTTGCAGGACGACGGAATCTGTTTGCAGAAGGCAAGTTGATATACAAGTCGATCAAATGGTTTGCCAAGTGCTGCGTCAACGAGTATTCGGACTTTTGGTCCTCCTCCTTGCTCAAGACCTCCAAATAGTGGACGGGAACATCGTGCTCCCTGAGGAAATCAGCGGTACCAGCAGTAGCAAACAACTTGTAGCCCAACTCTTGCAACTTCTTGATGGAAGGCAACAACTCCTGCTTCTCTTTGTAAGATCCGATAGAGAACAAGATGTTCTTCTTGGGTAACTTGAATCCCGTCGATATCAACGACTTCAAGTATGCCTCGTACTTGTTCTTACCGAAAGTGGCAACCTCACCTGTGGAAGCCATCTCGACACCCAAAACTGGGTCGGCACCAGCCAATCTAGAGAAAGAAAATTGTGGAACCTTCACAGCACAGTAGTCTTCTGGCAATTTCTCTCCTGGGTAAGGTGTAACAGGGACGTCCATGATGGCCTTGGTAGCCATCTCAATCAAGTCGGTACCGACAACCTTCGAAATGAATGGGAACGAACGAGAGGCACGGACATTACACTCGATAACCTTGATGTCGTTATCCTTGGCAATGAATTGGATGTTGTAAGGACCAGTAATGTCCAAAGCCTTACCAATCTTGGCAGTTGCCTCAACAATTCTTCTCACAGTCTCGGGGTCCAAGTCCTGAGGTGGCACAATGAGAGTAGCGTCACCGGAGTGAACACCAGCGTTCTCCACGTGTTCGGAAACAACGTGCATGATCATTCTTCCGTCTTTAGCAACGGCATCCATCTCGATTTCTTTGGCGTTCTCAATGTACTTTGTGATAACAACAGGGTAGTCTGGAGAAACGTCCACAGCCTGCGACAAGTAGGAGGCCAAGTCTGCCTTGGAGTAAACGGTGTTCATTGCGGCACCCGACAACACGTACGATGGACGCACCAAGACGGGGAAAGTGACCTTTTCTGCAAACTCCTCGGCCTCCTCGAACGACGTCAACTCCTTCCATGCTGGCTGGTCAACGCCAATCTTGTCCAACATTCTGGAGAACTTGTATCTGTTCTCTGCGGAGTCGATCATTTCAGGCGAAGTACCGAAGATCTTGACGTTCTGACGATGCAATGTCAATGCAATGTTGTTAGACGTCTGACCACCCATGGAGATGATGACACCGGCGGAGTTCTCCAAGTCGTAGATATCCAAGACACGCTCCAAGTTAATGGTCTCGAAGTACAATCTGTCTGCCTCGTCGTAGTCGGTAGAAACAGTCTCAGGGTTGTAGTTGATCATGATGGTCTTGAAGTTGTTCTCTCTCAAGGTTCTGATGGCTCTCACAGCACACCAGTCGAATTCGACCGAGGAACCAATTCTGTAGACACCGGAACCCAAGACAATGACACCGTGGTCGTCGAAAGTAACATCGGAGGAGTCCGCGTTGTAGGTGACGTACAAGTAGTTCGTGAATGCTGGGAACTCTGCTGCAACTGTGTCAATCTGCTTCACAAATGGAATCACACCAGCTTCCTTCCTCAATCTTCTGATGGCAACTTCGTTGGAGTCCAAGAACTTAGCAATCTGTCTGTCCTCGAAGCCCAATTGTTTAGCTTGCCTCAAGATAGGAACTGGAAGGTTTTCCTTTACTCCGTAGTCGGCGATCTTGTTACCGAACTTGATCAAACCGTCCAACTTGTTCAAGAACCATTTGTCGATGTTGGTGAGCTTCCACACTTTGTCGACCGAGTAGCCGTCGGACAAAGCGTTGGCAATTGCAAACAAACGCTGGTCCGAAGGGGTCTGCAACTCGGAGTCGATGTCGATAGACATCAATGCGGCAGTCTTGTTGAAACCAAGATTGTGGTAGTCTGTAGACCTGATGGCCTTCTGGATAGCTTCCTCGAATGTTCTGCCGATGGACATGACCTCACCGACGGACTTCATCGACGACGACAACAACGAAGACACTCTGGTGAACTTCTTTAAGTCCCATCTTGGGATCTTCACCACGACGTAATCCAACGAGGGCTCGAAACAAGCACAGGTGGACTTTGTGACGGAGTTTTTGATTTCGTTCAATGGAATGTTCAAACCCAACTTGGCAGCCGTGTAGGCCAATGGGTAGCCTGTAGCCTTGGAGGCCAAGGCGGACGAACGAGACAACCGGGCGTTGACCTCGATGATGCAGTACTCCTTGGAGAATGGGTTCAAAGCGTACTGGATGTTACACTCACCAACGACTCCCAAGTGTCTGATGACATTCACCGCGGTGGTTCTCAACATGTTGTAGTCCTCGTCCGACAAGGTCTGCGAGGGAGCAACAACAATGGAGTCACCAGTGTGGATACCCAAAGGATCAAAGTTCTCCATGTTACACACTGTGATACAGTTGTCAAACGCGTCACGGACAACCTCGTACTCGACTTCCTTCCAGCCCTTCATGGATCTCTCAACGAGAACCTGAGGGGAGGTGGCGAATGCCTTGGAGCACAACGAGACCAACTCTTCCTCGTTGTCGGCAAAGCCGGAGCCCAAACCACCCAAGGCGTACGCAGCTCTCACGATCAATGGGTAACCAATGGCGTTGGCTGCATCCACACACTCCTGGACGCTCGAACAGGCCTCGGATCTGGCGCACTTCTCGCCAATTTCCTCCATGGCATTTGCGAACAACTCTCTGTCCTCGGTTGTGATGACAGTGTCGATTGGCGTACCGAGAACCTTGACGCCCAAGCCCTCAAACTCGTCCTTCAATGCAATACCAACTGACAACGCAGTCTGTCCACCGAAGGTACAGTAGACACCGTCGGGCTTCTCGTGCTGAATCACCTTTCTCACGAACTCGGGGTTCACGGGCAAAAAGTACACCTTGTCTGCCAAGCCCTTGGAAGTCTGGATGGTGGCGATGTTCGGGTTGATCAAAATGGTGTAGATGCCCTCCTCCTTCAAAGCCTTGATAGCCTGAGACCCGGAGTAGTCGAACTCTCCAGCCTGTCCAATGGACAAGCCTCCAGAGCCCAAAACAAGCACCTTTTTGACGGTTTCCTTGGGGTGTGCTGCTCTGTTCTCCTTGAGCTTGCCGCCAGGGAACTGCACTGCCTTGTGAACACCGGTGTTCTTAAAGTCCACCACAGCGTCGATGAACACGTCGAACAAAAACTCGGTGTCTCTTGGGCCCGGGGTGGACTCGGGGTGGAACTGCACGGAGAAGAAGGGCTTGCTCTCGTGGTAGATACCCTCGTTGGACTGGTCGTTAGCGTTGAAGAACAACTCCTTCCAGCCCAGCGACAACGTGGAGGCGTCCACGGCGTAACCGTGGTTCTGCGAGGTGATGTAGCACCGGCCGGAGATCGTGGACGTGCAGGGGATGTTGTGACCACGGTTACCGAACTTCAACTTGACGGTGTCAGCACCGGTGGCGCGCCCGAGGAGCTGGTGGCCCAAACAAATACCGAAAACAGGGGTCTTTCCCTCGCTCAACACGCGCTGCAACCTGGCGACCGTGTCGGTCATGACCTGTGGGTCTCCGGGACCGTTCGACACGAACAAACCGTCGTACTTCTCGGAGGTGAAGTCGTAGTCCCAGGGCACCACCTTCAACTCGACACCGCGCGAGACAAAGCAGCGGATCTGGTTGTACTTCATACCGACGTCCACGGCCACAATGCGGATGGGGTTCCCGTTCTTGTCGGTCCTGGCGTTGGCCTTGGGCTTGTACACAACCGGCTCCTTGAGCGAGACCTTGGCCACCAAGTTCTTGACGTTGGGGTCGTCCCACTCGGGCACCTCGAAGTGCTGCTTCCAGTCCTCCTGGCCCACCACGTCGTCGTGCGCGGTGGAGGGCTTTTGGATCGCAAGTCTGCCCAAGGTGGAGCCGTTTTCACGCAATTTCTTGGTCAAGGCCCTGGTGTCCACGCCGTAGATGGCGGGCACACCCTCCTTGCGCAACCACTGGCCCAACGAGGACTTGGCCAAGAAGTGCGAGTACTCCTCGGTGTAGTGGGCGACCACCAAGCCCGCAATGTGCACGCGGTTGGACTCGAAGTACTTGGGCAACTGCTCCACGATGTCGCAGGCCAAGCCGGTGTCGGGGACACCGTAGTTGCCCACAAGCGGGTAGGTGATGACCAAGATCTGGCCCTCGTAGGACGGGTCGGTGAGAGACTCGGGGTAGCCGACCATACCGGTCTGGAACACAACCTCACCTGCGGCCGAGACGGGGGCTCCGAAGGAGTATCCCTGCAATGCCTGGCCGTCCTTGGTCTCCAAGGTCATCAAGCGGTCACCGGTGGACTCCATTGGAGGCGAGATGGGTGCGGACAACGAGACCATCTTTGAAAGCACTCTTTGCAAACGATATGAAAAAGCGGGGGAGGTTTTTCAAAGCGTAGAGATGTGCAAGCTTGCAGACGTTAGGGGGAATCAGCAAAACTTGGGGACCGATGCGAAGAGATCTAGGTGGTTAGCAGTGCGATGGGAAAAAAATGCAGTGCGCCGCTCAGGCGATGGCCGGATCACGGCAGCACCGCCGGAACGCCAGACGCCCGAGACGCAGGTGTGACAACGTCACGCCGGGGACAGTGTCACACAAAAGGCGCTGGCCCTGTAGCAGACGTGGCGATCACAACGCAGAAAGAGAATAGGTCCGGAGCTGGGAGACTACAGCAGCACAGAGGGCTCCCGTCTCTCCACAAACGCCGCCAGACCGTTCGCAAAACATACTTAAAAGACACGGGGACGTGGCAATTAACGCAATCAAAGAACAGCAGGTAGGTGGTGTTTCTGGAGAGAAGGAGGAGAGGAGAAGGAGAGGGACGAAAATACACCGAGATGCGGGTCTGCGAATATATATACCTGGAAAATTTTGAGCTTCGCGATGCGCGCAGCCCTCGGTGCGAGTTCCGGGGGATGAACTAATGCTAGGTGCGTCAGGCGCAGACAGCACCAGGAAAAAAAAAGACACCCGTGCCTCCCAGGCAACGGTGTCCTGCTGCACGGGCCTGGCGGGCCTGGCGGCCTTGGGGCGCCGGCCAAGGAAGCGGGCGGGACAGGCTCGCGGGCGGGCGCAACAAGCTGGGCCTGTCTGCACATACCGCACAGATCTTCTTGCGCAGTGGAAATGAGGGCTCGCTCAGTCACGTGGCGCTGTCACCGTGGCCACGGAAGCCGGAAACAGAGCACAAAAACAGGAATGGGGGAGGGCGCCGGCGGCAAGCGGTGTGGGCGAGTGGCGTGGGCACGCGAGCAGCGATCCGCGGGCCGCGAGCGCCCATTTGGGCCCGTGGCGGAAGGTCCAGGGCAAGTGTTGCGCTGCTGCGCGAGGCTGCGATGGAAACGGCAGCCGCACCAGCTCTCATACAAACTCATTACTAGCTAACCCGGAAGAGCACGCCCCACAGCTGCCCACCAACACCCACATCTCCCGGCTGCGATGTCATCCCTCTGGGACAAAGTCCGTGCTCCGCTAACACGCAGCAGCACAGCGGAGTCCACCGGCCAGGTGGTACGCAGGGCCATCCACAAGTCGAGCCTGCGGGCCCTGCCCTACATACGCAAAGTGATACCCAACTTCCGGGCGGCCCACTATGCGTACATCTTGTTCATGACGTTCTTGACGTCCGTCATCGTGTACCCCATCACGCTGTTCAGGTACATCGACGTGCTCTTTTTGATGAGCGGCTCGTGCACGCAGGCGGGCTTGAACACCGTCAACTTGAACGAGCTCCGGCTCTCCCAGCAGATCTTGGTCTACATCACCACGACGCTCACGACGCCCATCTTCATCCACGGCTCCTTGCTCTTCATCCGCTTGTACTGGTTCGAGCGCTACTTCGACGACATCAAGCTGTCCTCCAAGCTCAACTTCCGCATGAGACGGAACGCCACGCTTGCGGCACGCACGCGGTCCATGGACCGCACAAACGAAAACACAGTCAACAACCAGGGCTTGGGCTTTGCGTCCGCCACGGGCGCCGCCAAGCAGACCCCTGCGCTGGTGCCTGTTGTCGCAGAACCGCCCGAGTCCTCGTCAAGCGACTCCAAGCTTGCCAGCCAGGGCAACGACCTGGGACAGACCATCTACGACGAGCCCAGCGACGACGAGAAGGACGCGGATCCCTCGCTGAACGTCCCGCCCGACTCGCGGCCGCCTGCTGCGCTGGTGCCAGACCCCAGGCCCGGTGCCATCAAGTTCGTGGAGCTGGCGCGGCCCTCCAAAAGAACCACCGAGGTCGAGCCCTCCGACATGTACAAGTCCATCGCGCTCTTGCAGAAGAAGCGGAGAGACAGCGGGCCCGAGCAGGACGTGTTGGTGATCAAGTCGCCCAACGAGATCGAGCGTGAGTCGAACACCCCAATCTTCACTACAAAGCAGAAGCAGAACCTGCCGACAAAGAGAACCAGCATGTGGGAGATTGCTAGGAAGGCGAAGAAGCACCGCTGGGACTCGTTGAAAAAGTCCATTTCAAACTCTCCCGCCACGCACAGGCCCTCGTTCACTGCAGACGACGACAACATGTCCATCGACAGCGAGCTTGATGACGAGGACCTGAGCGATGGCAACGCGAACCTGGACGATCAGGCCTCCATAAACTCCAGACGCTCCGGCCCCCGTGACATAGACAGCGTGCTTTCGACGGGCTCTTCGCGGAATGGAGGCGATTCCGATGACGAAGAAAAGGCCGAAAAGAAGCCCTCCAATGGAACCCATGACCCCATCGGCGAAAACAGAAACTTGAAGTTTGCTCAGGAGCCCACAATTGACCGCCAGAAGAGAGAGCTCCGACACCGCAGCCGCAAGCATTTGCGCAAATGGCGCACCCCGCTCCTCAACTTGGGGTCTCGCACAACCACCGACAGAAGCGCAACACTGATGACTTTTGACAGCGACGAAGAGCTCACAACTTACGAGACCAGCGGCGCGCCCCTCCTGAAGTCCATGAGCACAAATTACCTTTCTTGGAACCCTACCGTGGGAAGAAACTCCACATTCGTGCACTTGACGGACGAACAGAAGGAGGAACTAGGCGGAGTCGAATACTGCGCCATCAAGTTGTTGATCAAGATCATTGTGTGCTACTACATCGGCTTCCATGTCATTGCTTTCTGCCTCTATGTTCCGTTCATTCACATTGCCCAAGGCTACGCAAAAGATGTGCGAGCATTTGGCATATCTCCAACTTGGTGGGGGTTCTTCACTGCGCAGTCTGTCTTCAATGATTTGGGGTTGACCTTAACCCCCAACTCCATGTCCACGTTCAGCCGGTCGATATACACAATCCTCGTCTCAAGCTTCTTCATCGTCATCGGAAACACGGGATTTCCTATCTTTTTGAGGTTCATTATCTGGATCATGTTCAAAACAGCAAGGCCCTTGTCGCTCTATAAAGAATCGCTCGGATTCTTGCTCGATCATCCACGAAGATGCTTCACGCTCCTTTTTCCGTCGATTCCCACCTGGTGGTTGTTTTTCATCTTGGTAGTGCTCAATGCCACTGACTTGATCTTATTTATAATTCTCGACCTCAACCGCGAATACCTCAAGGAGATTCCGGTCACTTACCGCGTGTTTGACGGACTTTTCCAGGCTTTCAGCACGAGAACAGCAGGCTTCACTGTCATTGACTTGTCCCAATTACACGCTGCCGTGCAGGTCAGCTACATGATCATGATGTACATTTCTGTTCTTCCGTTAGCCATTTCCATCAGAAGAACAAACGTTTACGAGGAGCAGTCGTTGGGTGTGTACCTTCCAGCAGAAGAGAACGATCCTGAGAACGAAAGCACCACCAGAAACTTCATCGGGACCCATTTGCGTAACCAATTGTCTTTTGACTTGTGGTTCATTTTCTTGGGGTTGTTCATCATATGCATAGCAGAAGGAGGGAAATTGGACGCGGGAAACACGCGTTTCTCTGTGTTCTCCATTCTTTTCGAAATCATCAGTGCCTACGGAACAGTGGGCCTCTCGTTGGGATACCCCAACGTGGATCAGTCTCTTTCTTACAAGTTCACTACGCTCTCGAAACTCGTCATCATCGCAATGATGATCCGTGGGAGACACAGAGGCTTGCCTTATTCCTTGGACAGAGCCATCATGCTCCCTGACGACAGGATGCAGAAACGAGACGAGGTTCAGCAGAACCATGCCATCCAGAGAGCGGTGACGTTGAGTGCCGCACCGACGCGAACATCTGCTTCGAGCCAGGGCAATCGCCTCTCAAACAAACTCGGAAGATCAATCACACGCGTCGCCAGCTCATATCGCCACAACTCTTTTTTCCCGGCGCCAACGAGACTCCCGGAGGACGATCGCATTTAACTGCAGCAATACGAACTGCGCACGCCTCACATTAGGTGACGGTCTGCTGTCTCGCGTGCCTCTGAGTATAGCAGTGCCACCGGCAAACATAGTCATAATACCACTAACGAATTCTCCGTCGTTTCTATCGTAGCTCCGTGAAGCGTTGCACCCACTGGACTCACTTTGGTGTGTACTGCACATAGTGCGCTCCATGCGAAGAGCATCTTCTCTTCGTTTTTCTCATACGACTAGTGCCCCAGCATGATTCGGAGACAAGCCAGAGAAAGAAAAGAATACCTCTACAAAAAGGCCCTCGAGCTCCAAGAAACGGCTCAGCTCGAGAAGCGGCAGAAGTTAAAGGCCGCTTTGGCCTCAGGCAAAGCGCTTCCCAAAGAGCTCAGCGAAGACACAGAGCTCCACAAGAACTTCCGCTTCGACGAAAGCGAACAGGTTGACATCGACGACGAGTACCTGGCCATGTCGGGGGTCGTGGACCCTCGGATCATTGTGACAACTTCCAGAAATCCGTCGGTGAGGTTACTACAGTTTTCGAAGGAAATCAAGTTGATGTTTCCCAACTCTATGAAGCTTAATCGAGGAAACTACATCATCCCGGAACTCGTCAAGTCGTGCGCCAAGGCTGCCATAAACGACTTGGTGATTCTTCACGAGCACAGAGGTGTGCCCACTTCGCTCACGGTGTCGCATTTCCCGCACGGGCCATCTGCAATCTTCACACTTCATAACGTGAAATTGCGGCACGACTTGCCCAACATGGGCAACATTTCTGAGGTTCATCCTCACTTGATCTTCGAGAACTTCACAACAGCTTTGGGAAAGCGGGTGGAGAAAATATTGAAGCATTTGTTCCCGCCTGGTGCTAAGAAGGACAGCTCAAGAGTCATCACTTTTGTTAATAACGAAGACTTCATCAGTGTGCGGCACCACGTCTACGTTAGAACCAAGGACGGTGTCGAGTTGAGTGAAGTGGGTCCACGGTTCGAGATGCGCTTATATGAATTGAGATTGGGCTTGGTTGACAATAAGGATGCAGATTTGGAGTGGAAGGTGAGGCGTTTTATCCGGACTGCCAACAGGAAGAACTACTTGGCGGAGTAGGCAATCAAACAGGGCATTTTGGAATGAGACACGGATACTTAGAAGGCAATGCATGAAAGGAATAGATTTGCTGTCAACAACAGTATAGAACGTGGTTATATAATCTACATGGACAGGACTAAAAGGACATCGTTGCGGCGTAGATGCGGAAAGGGACACATATGTCAGTCCGATGGATGGTTTTGTCTATGATTGCAGTGCGACTTTTTGACGAGGGGTATATGTCTCGCCTTCTGTTGTGCACTGTTGGTTGGTTTGAGGAGTGCCTGCTCGAGGTAGTGGTTAGATGTCCGCCTCTGCGATTAAGCGCTGTTCAACTCGGTCGTACATTGCCGGATACACTCTCCGGCAGACGTAGACACAAAGCTTTCATTGTCGTTGAACGACTTGTTTCCAAACGAAGTGCTGGATGTGGTCGACTTGCGTCTCGAGATAGACCCGGACGAAGAAGCGGGGTGAAAAATGTCCTCATGGTCCTCCGAATCGGACGATTCAGGACTGATGAGAAACTTTTTCAAGGAGCTGTCGTCAGACTTGGCTGGCGTCATATGTGTCAGATTAAGAAACAGGCGTTCTTTCATCTGCTTCGACAACTGGGAGTGTGAGTGCGAAGGCGAGATCGCAGACTGCGAAGCTTTGTATGAGTGCTTGGAAGGGTCAAAACCTCCCTTCGAAGCACTCGAGGTATAGCCGTTAGACTGCGAAGAAGCCACACTTAATTTACGACCCACTGTAGGGACGCCGCCTTGACTGGCAGCATGCAAGAGAGAAGGGCGGCGAGAAAACTCGTCGTTGTTGATCATGTCCGCGTAAGAATAAAAGGACAAGGACGAGCGAGAGCTCAACAACTTGGGAGGAGACACGGGGGATTGGGCCTGTGAATTTTGGCCCCCCTTGTGTGACTGTGAGCTATTGGCAGACCAAGGCACGGGCTGCAGGTAATTTAACGACGACAGGGAAGCCAAGTGGGGCCCACCAAACTTGGCAGTTTGGGTGTTGTTATTATTGTTTCCGGGCAACAGATGGGAGACGGAATGAACACTGTTCTTGCGCAGAGCGCTGTAGGGTCTTCCCAAAGCCATGTTCAAGCCCACCACAGAGGAGTTTCTTCTGGGCGAGTAGACCATCTCGACGTTGTCCAAGTCAGTTTTTGAGTCTGTCAAGATCTGGGCGGTGGCGTCTAAGGCAGGCGACATGCAATCCTCAGGCTTGACGTAGCCACAGCAGTCTTGGACAGAGCGCTCAAAGATGTGAGTGTTTGGCACGTCCGCGGCCTCCAACACGGGGGACCCGCCCGGGGAGTTCAGCCAATAGGACTGTTTCTGTGGCGCATAGGACTGGGACCGGACGATGGCCGGCTTTGGCCTAAAGTGTGCGGTCAGCAGGCTGGATGGAGAAGTTGACACCTGAGTCGCCGAGTGACCGTTGGCAGTTGCCGAGGGGGACTGGCCAAAAGAAAACATCGACATGCGTCTTTTTCCCAGCGAGGGCCTAGCCGGAGGTGCAGAAGTGCTTTCCTGAACCGGCGCCGGGTTCGGCGGGTTCGGAGCCGTGTGGAAAAGGGCCATCACCACTCAGTAGCTGTCGTGGGGTGGTTGCTACCTCGTGTGTGAGGGAGTAAAAACGTGACTGAAAAACAACGGGGGTTCAACAGCGATTAGCGACAACGGTCAGCGAAGAGTGTTGTCGCAGTCAGAGCCGGCACGTTCAGTGACAGGGCGAGGTCCAGAAACGCTTGTAGGTCTGGAGATTAGAGCCACACCGAGAATTTGGGCAAAATAAACCGGAACTTGGTGTTATTGGGGAGACCACGAGCCAGCCGCCTTCTGTTTTCTTGGAATCTGTCTTTCGCGAGACGAATACAGAAGCTCTGGAGCACACTAAGGGCTATTAGGGGGCACAGAGGAGCTGGGGGTGAAAGCAACAGAAAAGTGGGAGAGTGGTTCCTGAATAAGAGTCGAAAAAGTGCACTATCTGCTGTGAGGATGCGCTAAAAGAATGACGTGCGGGGCCAATTGTAGATGCAGAGGGAGACGGGAGTGCACACTTGAGGAGATATGAGAAATACGGCACGAAACAAAAGACGCACTGCAAACGGGAAAATGTCGCACGCTGCGACAGAAATCTGGGAAATGCGGTCACGTGCCCACCAATTGGGCCTGGTGGTTGCGCGCCCTCACCGCCCATTGCCCTAGTTATGCGCGGCAGCGTCTTCTGGAAGGCAACCAGCAACGCAAGGCCTGCCGTCAGGCTTTTTCTGCCACCTTCTCTTTTGGGGCCCCTGGCCCCGCAAAGACGGCTTAACCTTCCCCAGTCTCATTCTTGCTGCTGCCGCTGCCCCCACACATGTCATATGCGGGGCGACCAAAACGCCACCCGTGTAATCGTGCGCCGTTTCTGGGCGAAGTGCTTCCATGCCGACGGAGCTCTCCGCCAGTTAATCCGCAATGCGATGGAATGTCTAGTGCGGTCACGTGCCCAGATTTGCCGCCACACAGCTCCGAGCTTAGGCGACGAGCTGAGGTCCGTCCCGTAGATCGCCGGAACACCGATCCGGCGAGCATTGCTGCCACTGTTTCAGGGTTCGTCATGGTTTTTCGTCCTTGGCCAGCCGGCGGTGCCTGACACCTTATCGGGCCGAAATTGCCATCCCCCTCTGGTTGTCCCCTCTCCAAAAGCGTGACCTTCTCCATGTGACCATCCCTTGTTCACGAACTCTTATCACCCCAACACTTGCCACAAGCTTGTCGTGACCTCCATGGGTCGCCCGATTGGGCACTTAGCTCACCCTGCATTAGACGGGTCCATAGAAATGTCGCGAAATGTCGCGCTTCCCTGCTGCTCTCAATTTCCCTTTCGCCTCGTGAGGTAAACTTCTCTTGTATGCATCCGACCCAGTAGACGTTACATCGCACCCCCACGCATGTTGCACCCCATCTACTCCGAGCCCCTGGATCTCCGCTTGCTTTCTGCGGCCACAAACTGGCCCTGCAGCGTCTTCGTGTCCATTCGCGGTTGCTCGGCCATGCTCCACACCACAAGCTTCTCTCGCGCCTCCGTGCCCAACCAGCGCTCGCGTATTCCGATTCCACCCCTGACCCACGCTGCACCCGGGATCTGGGCTCACGTGACACGCGTCACCCGCACACTCGCTTCACCATATCGGAAATCGATCTTGGTCCAGCTGTGCTAGACTCCTAACAAATGCCAGAGACCGGCAGCCGGGATTCCCAGTTTTACTCCATCAAGGCTCTGGGCTCCCAGACAGGTCTCGGCATCGTCCCGGCCGTGCCGCTGCCCGGGCTGCGGACGCGTGCGTACACGCTCGAGGGCTTAAACATCAGCTCCATCGAGAGCAGCAAATCTGACCGGCGTCAGAACCTCGCCGGCGAGGACGTCTCCACCGGGAACTTGGAGCGGGCGACCTGGGAGTTTTCCGATATCTTGCAAAGTCTCTCTGTGAGGGAGAAGGAGGATGTGCCGGCCATCATCGCCAAAGCCAACCATCTTGTGACGCTCTTGATGGAGAACCCACAGCTCAAGAACGACATCATCATTGAGAACGTCATCATCAAGGTCCAGTTCATGTTGTATGACCCGAGTCCCCAGCTACGCGCTGCCGCGTACCGCATCCTTCGACATGCCTGCGCCAACATGGACTCGCTCCTAGCGCTTGTGCGCCTGAAGATCCTCATCTTCCTCATCATGTCCTTCTCCACCCCATCGCCTTTGCTCGAGAGGGAGCAGGCCCTCAAGTTGGTGCGCAGGTTCGTAGCTACTCCAGGTGGCCTCAATTGCCTCTCTGTGGGGATTGTGAAGGCATTGGTGGCTTACGTCGAGAACGAGGACGACGAGGATCAGCTCTCGGACGAAGATCGCGTGTTCTCTGACGAAACATATTCGTTCTTGCGAATGTGCATCGAGACAATCTCGGAGATTGCCGTTCTCAAGCCTGAGATCGCGTTCCACGGCGGCGGAATAAGACTTCTCATTTATTTGACGATAAACGGCTCTATCGACATCGCCGCTTCTTGCATGCTTACCATCCTCACTCTTCTTGACATGCCTTCAGCGAGGCTCTTCTTCAGGAATGGTGCCGATTTGGACTGCTTGATCTCGGTGTTCAACTTGTTTGAGGACGACGATTCCTCCAAAGCACCGAACACGAAGAAGTACTACAACAAGGCACTCAAAACGTCGTTTTTCTTTTCTTGTTTTTTCAAAAACTGGTCCGGGCTCATCTCCTTGTCGCACGGAGGCTTCAGTACTATCAAGACACTTCTTTCCAACTTAAAGAAAAGAAACAACAAGTTGTGCTCTGTGTTGCTAGACCTCCTTCTTGATGTCCTTCTAGTCAAGCAAATGCCGTGGCTAGAAGACTCTGCCATTGGAGACCTCATATCCCAGATCTCTGCCTTCAGCAAAGCTGAAAGCACATCCAAATTCCCCAACTTCGAGAACACCAGTGTTCTTCCTGGCAGCTTTGAATACACGGTGATATCTCACTACCAAGGTCTTGTGACCAAAATTCTTATAGACTGTGGGGTGGTGCCTGTTTTATTTGACTTGGTCAACGAGAACAGAGATCCAGATAACACCACAAAGGCCACGACCCTATTAAGTGCATTATTCAATTTCTGTTCACGGTTGCTTCCTCCTGAGCTCTACGATAAACACATTTTGCGAGCATATACTTCCAATTTGACCCTCACTTCAATGAGCAAAATTGAGGGCGCAACCAAAAGCATACGCCATACAAAGAAGAATGTCAGCCAAAATGCTGAGCTCAAAAGTATGGTCAAGAATCTCACGTTGAAGACACGTATGGAAATCGATGACAACGCGTTCAAAACTCTTGTCGTCAAATCCAAGCTTACCGTTGCTAAAGACTTTGACGAATGGAACTGGGCTCAGCTCTCCCAGCTCTTTCTGGGGCCGCTTCATGATCGGAAACGCTTCTATGAGCTTCAAGAGAAATCTCCCAAGTTTCTTAAAACTTTCTTTGCTTTCTTGCGTCCTTTCAAATATTGCTTCAGTGCTGTTCCGATCACTGCCAGCTCTAGACATCCAAGAATCCGGAAGCCCAAGAACATGATTTTAGTAGCATGTCAACTATTTGAAGCACTCCTTTCGCATGACCCTGGCTCCAAGTACATATCTTCCAACAAGATTATGCCGCAAATCGCTGAAATATTTGCCCAGGTTGACCCGTTCAGTGGAATTGAGTCCAAGGATGCAATATTGTCCCTGCGACGCATGGAAAATACCCTCTCTTCGGGCTATGTCAAACTTGTCGGAATTTTATCGGAAAGTGCTAGAGGACTCAAAATTCTAGAAAAATGGCAACTTTTCCAACTTATGCATAACATCATTGGAGCGAGCCTGGATGACGAATCAAATAACTTGCTCATTTTCACATTACTAAGGAGTTTGGATTATAGTCAGAAGGGACCGTCTCGCATCGTTCTAGCTAAGGCTCTCAGCGTATCAAACTGGAAAGTCAAGCTTCATATTCTCGAGAATGTTTTCCCGGAATTGAGTTGTAATGAAAGCACTGAATCCTTTTACGTTCAAAATTTGGTCACTCTTCTCTATGACGAGGATGACGCCGTGGTGGAAATGTCGGTGGACTACTTGTTCGACTATTTTGTGACGAAAAAGAATCTTTCAAATATCGACCAACTAGTTGAGCATAGACCAAGCATTCTGATTCTCGAGCAGAGCTCGCACGGATACTTCCTCCTACTCAATTTCCTTACCACATCCAACGGTTTCAAGTACCTTCAGCAAGATGGATTTGTTGAACGGGTTTTCAACGAGGCTATCACGGACCTTAAATCTTTGAATTATTTGAACGCAATCGAGAGTTTCCTTCGGTCGTACTTTGTTCCGTTCCCTTCGCTCCATACCGAGTCCCCGACTGGCCGCCTGCATAACTTAAGGCACTTTTTCTACTACTTGCTTGCAACAGATGAGGGCTTCAACTTTTTCAACAATCGACGAGAGTTCATAGATGAACTGATTTCACAGATTCGATACCTCTGCCGCAAACTAGATATTATCGATATATCTTCTGTGAGTTTCGATTCTCCTCCGCCGAAAGACCAGGAGTCAATTTCATCTGAAACTCATACCGAGCTCGCGAGAACAGAGTCTCTGATGAGCCTTACAAGAAAAGAAGTGCCAAAGCAACTTTCTTTCCGCGGCATCACGGACAATTTTGAGTCAGTTTTTGATGAGAGCCCATCGGAAAAATCACCCTCTGAACTTCCCGTGATAGAGCTTGCTGAAAACGAATACTTGTTGAAAAGGCTCAAACAGTATATTTGGGTGATTGGAGAGGTCGCCTCCGCGGCATACGGAATCCAGATCCTAGAGCCGATCTACAGTCCCAGCATGAACAAAGAGCACATTGCGGAGACTTTCAGCCAGATCTTCCAACAAGCAACAAATTGGCAGCTCCGAGGTTTGGCCTTCTATCAGCTCGGCAAAATGGCAGGCACCATTGAGGGCGTTGAGATCTTAGATGAATTAGAATGGACTTCGTTTGACTCCACTGAACCGCACAAGATCTCTCTAGCATATCCCAAGTATTTGCAAGAGGAAGGGTTCACCAAAGTGGAGGTGTTGAATCCGTACCGGGATGTAAGCTACTTTACGCTCTTCGGTGCTAGCGGAGACATACAACTCGCAGATGATCTCGATTTGGAGGACGATGTCGTGATTGGAAGCTACGAGAAGATCGACGAGAAGATCTTGGGGCTATTCAACTATTTAAGCTCTGTCTTGGGGCGCATCGAAAGGAAAGCGTCCAAAGAGCTCATGCGAATCAAACAGGAGAACCCTCAAGTTTTTGAGAACGCCCATTTGTTTCTCAAGACCATTAGGCTAATCGACAAGGGAAAGTTCAAGTACCGAGTCAGGGCATTCATCTTTAGTCTCTTTGAAACCAACAAGATCATGGAAGGCTTGTTGAAGAAAAGCAAGAAATCCTCGACCTCGGTCAGGCGTTAATAAGAAGAATCGTCAAATAGTAAAAGACTGTAAACGGCAGACCTAGCGCCCGCGCTACTTTTTCTTTCTCTTGGCCAGTGGGTCGATGTATTCCTTAACGCCTTTCGCTCTGATCTCGGCGGGTTTGAACTTCGACACCACAAGATGGGAGAAGTTCCGGCGAGCCCACATTTCGGTGTCCTGTGGGTTGAGTTCAATGATATCTAGCTCGTCGTTTGGGATATCAGGGATCATCTCGTCGACGGCCAAGTTGAGGGCGTAGGAGTCTTTCAAGACAACGCACAGCGGTGGTACAGTGCCACGGGCAATTCGAAGGGCGGGCTCTAACGTTTCACGGAGCTCAGGCTTCAACGAGATTATTTGCGCCAAGCGATCCTCGTCGGCTTGCAAAGGCTGGCTAAGGTCCTCTTCCTCCTCGCCTTCAAGCTCGTGCAAGAGATCCAAGAGCGCATTGTTCCGCCGCTTGTAGTGATATAGCGTTTGCCGCTGTGTTTTTTCCGTGAGGAACAACCGTTGGGAGAGGGCGTATGCATTGTTGAAGCGTTCTAGGAGCGCATCGTAGACTTCGTTGTAATCCACAGACTCATTCGGGGTTTCTTCTAGCGTGAGATCCGGCTTGATCTTTTTCGGGTCCAGGGACGTGAAGGTGCTGCCCATTTTGTTGAAGAATACGAGAAGCCTGTAGAGTGAAGTAATTGAGGTGATTGCACTGGTTGTATGCCGTGCCTGGTGAGGTGACAAGCGGACAGGGCTTGAAAATTGCCAGGCCCGGTTCTTGAGCTCAAGAACTAAGGATTGTGAAAATTGATTTGTTTATTTCTTTTTTCTGTTTTCTTCCACTATTCTTCTGCCCTAATTAGAGCCATTGTTGGTCGATACTTGGTAGTCTATAATTGTCAAATTCGCCGAAATTCTATAAAAATTGCGAACCTTGGCCTAAACCTACAAGAAAAGACAGGCGAAAACGACAAGCAACAAGAAATAAAGATACGTGGCCCACAAGAAGAATCAACTCAGCTGTAGTGAACGACTTCAAGTTTATCAAGAAAATACAGCGAATTCTTCAGGTAAAAGAAATTCGTCCTCTCCCAGAGTTCTCTCCCAGAGTTCTGTTCTCTCCCAGCTCTCACCAACCGTCCTGCATTGCATCACCCATCCATACGCGTCTCAAGCTCATATAACGAAACAAGCTTCAGTGTGCCGCAACAGCGAAAATGTCTATTGTGTCCTTACTAGGCATAGAAGTGTTGAACAACCCGGCTCGATTCTCGGACCCCTACGAGTTCGAAATCACTTTCGAGTGTTTGGAGCCGCTCAAAGAAGACTTGGAATGGAAGCTCACGTACGTGGGCAGCTCGAGATCGCTAGATCACGACCAGGAGTTGGACTCCATTTTGGTCGGGCCCGTCCCGGTCGGGGTGAACAAGTTTCTCTTTCAGGCAGACCCACCCTCTCCCGAGCTCATTCCCGCTAGCGAGTTGGTGAGTGTGACCGTCATTTTGTTGAGCTGCTCGTACGCTGGACGCGAGTTCGTTCGCGTCGGCTACTACGTCAACAACGAGTACGACTCGGAGGACTTGAGAGAAAACCAGCCGTCCAAGATCCAACTCGAGCACGTCGTGCGCAACATATTGGCGGAAAAACCCAGAGTCACCCGCTTCAACATTGTGTGGGACAACGAGGACGCCAATGCCGACCAGTATCCTCCCGAGCAGGAGATCGACGAGGACGAAGAGGACGAGGACGAAGACGAAGAGGTGGACGACGAGGAAGAAGAGGAGCTCAACGAAGAATTGGGCGGCGACGCAGAGGAAGGGGAGGAAGATGTTGCTGAAGACGAGGAAGAGGACTTGGAGGCGGACGACGCCGAAGAAGACATCGAGGAAGACATAGACGTCGAGGAGGATCCTGCCGAGGACGAAAACCAGCAAGCTGCCGACAGCGGTGCTGCCACCCCGAAAGATAAGGAGAGCAGCTGACATGTTCAGAATAGTAATAGAGATATTTTACGGAGACAGCGACGAAACGTCCGGATAACGTAATTATGCATTGTGATGTGGAAGACGTGCTTCCATGCCAGCCCTAAGGGTGAGCTTGAACCTGTTCGATAAGCGCATTGATAACCTGGCTCAAGCTATCGATGGTTGCTTGCTCAAAAACTGCAGCCGACGCCTCGAGCTTGCCTACCCACTTGTCTGGGTGCCACCGCAACCTCTCCTTTTTCAAGAACGTAATCATGTCCTCGCTTGGGCTGTCCCAGTTTCCCGGCAACGCGCGCTTGTAAAACAGTGTGACCGAGTAGCCGTCGTTTATCAACGCCCTCATCTCCTCGTGGTCAAGCTCGCTTTCGAAGTGCTTTAAAAGTGGCAATTTGTCGGTTGCGGCCAAGTACTCATCAAGAAGGACAGAGCCGCACGCATCTGGGCTTGGTGGCCGCAAATACGGATCATTGATCCTCTTGTCAGCGATGTGTACGTCCTCGACATCCTCATCCATGAGGCCCGCTGCCGTGACAGGCAAATTGCCCACAATTTGGTAGTCTCCGGCCAGAATCTGTGAAAAATTATTTGAGTTGTAGGCATTCATGAGTTTGTTTGACTGCTGCGGCGTGCTGGAGATGGTTTGTGGCCGCGGCGTGTGGTAGCTGTACTTCACGCTTGGCTTCACAAACTTGTACCCGTTGACCTCTTCTTCGGTCTGGTCTGCGAAAAACGCAGGGGAGTTTGGTCGTGAGTTTGCAGGCGTCGACTGGCTGATGGGCGTCGAGGCGGCGTTGTTCTTCGAGGCAGAAGAGCGGAAAGATGAGGACGTGGAGCTTTCGAGGGAGTCGAAATCCCGCTGTTCGGTGTTTGCATTGCTGAGCTTGCTTAGTAGAGCCCCGTCCGAGGCCAAAAGCTTCTTTGAGCTGGAGAAGTCTAGAAGCGGCTTTGCGATCTTCGAGGGCTGCGACGGAGTGGTTTCGTGGGAGGTGTTCTTGAACTTCAACCGCTTGCGGGGCTGAGGCGGGCACGGCGTGGAGTCCGAGCCGGAGAAGCTGACCTTCAGGATAGATTCGGCAGTCTCGTTGCCGATAACCCCTGACATGTCGTCCGACACAGACCGCACAGACGACGAGGATGGCGGCTTGCCCGCAAACGCGTAGTTGGGGGTCAACTGCATGTCTGCGGGAGACTCTGTGTGCTTTCGTTTGCGGACAAAAATCGGAGGATCAGAGGCTGCGACCGGGTCCTCCGACGACAACAGAGCGCCGTCAGAGTCCGAGGCCTCCACCACCGTCTGGTCACCTGCGGCGCAGCTGGACGAGTCCGAGTCTTGGTCGTCATCCGGCGGTCCTGGGCCGTGTTGTGGGCTACCGGCGGGATCGGAATTATGCGGGGTGCTCTGGGGCAACAGGGAATGCAGGAGGGTGTGGCCCGCTAGCTTTTCGGCGAGCGGCAAGGAGTTGGAAAGATGCAAATTGTCGAGCTTTCGGAGCGGCGAGTTGAACATGGCGGATTTGGGGCCGTGGACGTGGAGCGGCGTAGACGCTGCTGTGAGGAGATCAAAGTCATCTTGCCTGGAGCGGTCGTCCGAGCCGGGCTCGTGGGCGGAGCTGCTGTACCACGGAGGCGAGGACCCGAGCGCCGGCGCGGGCGACAGGTGGTCAAAAAACCGTCTGTGGTTTTCTTCCGGCGGCATTTGCGGTCGAGGCATGAGAGTTCTTCCGGAGTCGCCTGTGCATTGTTTACCTGAGGCGACCGCGCGCTTGGAAGGAAGACCTTCGGTGCAGATGAACACCCGTACACCACCACAACAGCTATCGGCCAAGTTTTGTCTCCCCGCCGGAGCGGGCCGTTCCAAGGATCTCGGGGTGGGGCAGCAGCGCCACGGACTTCCGCCGGCGGTGCTGCCCGCGGCGGGGTCGGGACGGGGTGCTCCGACCGCCCCTGGACGCCAGCCCAGCATGGAATCTACAGCGTCTTTGTAGATGGCACGCTTGCCAAGCGGCCGCCACAGCCGCTGGCAGCGGTCGCCAGCGTGGGCGGAGCGTCTAGGTCGTCGTCTACGAGGTGTCACACTGGGGGGGTCACGTGAAGAAGCCGGGTATTGCTGCGCGTTCTCGCATCGCGATCCGTTATCTATGCCGCTTCTCGTACTTGCTCGCGCCGGCTCGTCCACAGTTGGGCGACAGCGTTCCGTGGCCGTAGATATAAAAACAGAGACCGCTCACTTTTCCGCGTACCCAGCCTACATTGTCTACCACCGGAGGTCCGAACTCCGTTGAATCCACAGCAGTTTCGTGCTCCGCAGTGAGTTTTTCCGTGATCGCCCGGCCCATCTTTGTCCTGCGCCATCTCGCTCACCCACGTGCCGGCCGCCTGTGCCACTGCTTTGCGTATCACACCACCGGTTTTCTGCTTACCCAAGACCATTGACGTGCAAATTTTCACCGGCGGAGCCTGATAAGCGTTTCACCAAAGGACAAGCAAATACCCGGAGATTGCATACAGCCTCCCACCCTTAGTTTCCCGTTATTTTTCCATTTCCGCTCGCACAGGCCTTATCTCTGTGGACCTCTCGCCCATGCTAGCTCTACTATCTGACACCGTAACTGCTCTAAAGCAGTCGGTGCCGATGAACACCAGTCTATCGTTCGGCAGCATCTCACTTCTCACGTTCGAGGCGGTGATGCAGTCGGTTCTCATCTGTTTTGCCGGGTTCGTGGTGGCCAAGACCGGCTTGCTCAACACCGCCGGGCAGAAGGTGATCTCGGCAATCAACGTGGACTTGTTCACGCCGTGCTTGGTGTTCACGAAGCTCGGCTCGTCGTTGTCGCTCAACAAGTTGGACGATATCTTGATCATTCCTGTGTTCTTCGCCCTCTCCACCGGCATAGCATACTTCTGCTCCCGCTTCACGTCGCGGCTCATGAGGTTGAACCTCCCGGAGACCGACTTTGTCACGGCCATGGGCGTGTTCGGCAACTCCAACTCCTTGCCTGTCTCTTTGACGTTGTCTTTGGCCTACACGTTGCCTGACTTGCTGTGGGATCAGATCGAGGACGACAACTCCGATAAGATAGCGTCGCGCGGCATCTTGTACCTCTTGATCTTCCAGCAGTTGGGCCAGATCTTGCGTTGGTCGTGGGGCTTTAACACCCTTCTCAGAAAGCGCTCCATGGAGGAGCTCTCCACGTACGGGCCCCCAAGCTCCGGTGCGCCCTCAGAGACTTCCCGGCTCCTAGACGAGGACGCGATGTTCATAGAGTCCATCGGCGCCACGGAGCGCCAGTCAGGGGCTGCTGGGGAAGAGGAATTTGGGGCCCTGGACAGCACGCAGTCTGGGTCAGACGACTCGTTGAGCGAGGAGGTGGTGCGCCAGAAACGGCTCGCCGTCGTCTATGGCACCAGACCTGGCGCGTGGGTCCACCGCAAGTGGAGCGCTTTCACGTCGTTGCGGCCGGTCAAGGGCTTCTTGGCCTTCATGAACCCTCCCTTGTACGCCATGGCGCTCTCCATCATCGTGGCCTCGATCCCTAAGTTGCAGAGACTCTTCTTCACGGAGGACACGTTCGTCAACAACACGCTCACGCAGTCGGTGAAGCAGTTGGGGTCCGTGTCGATCCCGTTGATCTTGATTGTGTTGGGGTCGAACTTGGCGCCCTCTGCAGACGTGCCACCGCCTTCCAAGCACTACCAGCGGATGGTGATTGCGTCGTTGCTCTCGCGGATGATCCTTCCGTCGATCTTCTTGCTCCCGTTGATCGCTGCGTGCGTCAAGTACGTGAACATCTCGATCTTGGACGACCCGATCTTCTTGATTGTGTCGTTCATCTTGACGGTGTCGCCGCCCGCGATCCAGCTCTCGCAGATCACCCAGTTGAACAGCATCTACCAGAAGGAGATGGCCGGCGTGCTATTCTGGGGATATGTTGTATTGACGCTTCCCAGCACGATCATCATTGTTGTCACGAGCTTGGAAGTCTTGAAGTGGGCGGCATAGCCACGCATATTTATTCTCTCTTCGGGCGCCCAGTAACCAAACAACATTCATTTCCACGTAATTTGTCGTGTATTGTATTGTGGTGTACCGTAGTATCTTCTCTTGGTCCCCACACTGAGGTGTACTGGCCGAGCACTGCAGGGCATCTAGATGCCTCGCGATTCTCCTACTGTCTCCGAGTTCAGGCGGCTTAGCGGGAACAGGCGAAAAAAAAGACCCCCAGCAAACACCTCCCTTCTCTACGTGGAGACCAGGAACAGCTTCGTACAGCCGCGCAACAACAAAGCCGCAAGCATGGTCAAGGCCAGAAAAATCGCCATGGTGGGCTCACGGTCCGTGGGCAAGCTGTCGATGACCGTCCGGTTTGTCGAGGACCACTTTGTGGAGTCGTACTACCCGACCATCGAGAACCAGTTCTCAAAGACCATCACGTACAAAAACCAGGAGTATGCGATCGAGATCTTGGACACCGCGGGCCAGGACGAGTTCTCCATCATGACGGAGAAGCACTTGATAGGCATCCACGGGTACTTGCTCGTGTACTCGGTCACGTCGCGACAGTCGTTCGAGTTGATCGACATCATCCGCGACAAGATCTTGAACTCCATCGGCACGGACTCCGTGCCCGTGGTGCTCATCGGAAACAAGTGTGACTTGAGCTTCCAGAGGCAGGTGGAGACCGCCGAGGGCGAGGCGTTGGCCCGCAAGTTCAACTGCAGGTTCTTGGAGACCTCTGTGCGGGACAACATCCACATCGACAAGGCATTTTTCACGTTGGTGGACGAGATCGAGCGCATCCAGAACCCGGAGATCCCCAAGGACGACAAGTGCGTGGTGATGTGACGCGAGAGCTGTAGCTTGTCGGCCTCTGCCTGAGACGGCAGTCGCCAGCATATCGCTGTCGGTGTTCCACGCTACGGACTACGGGACGGCGAACTTTGGAGCGCAGAGCGGGGCCCTGGACCGGGCCGGGCTCCGCTGGGAATTGGTTAGAGTAATATGAGGCCCATGCATTTCACCACACGTAGGCGAGCGTCCCGTGGCCCTCTTTGGCGTTCTTTGGTTTTCTTTGGCTTTCTCTACGTTCTTATTAGGCTTTTCGCCTTGGCTTTTGGCTTTACTGCCACCTCCTTGCTCGCTCCATTCCTGCCAAGTTAGTGCCGATGCGAAAATTGCCCGCCCCATTGTGGTTCGCTAAGACTGCACGCCAGAAACCCTGCCCAGCGGGCACCAGCCGCTTTCTGGCCCGGCTTTCACTCCGTCGCTGAGACTTGCGCCTGGGGCCAGTGCCCCGCTCGTTGCAGGGTCCAGCAGCGGAAAAAAAGCCCGGTGTGCCCCGCTCAGGGTGGGCCACGCTCAGGGTTCCAGCCGCATTGCCATCCATGGCCGGTCTTGAGTCATGTCACGTGCAAAGTTGTAATACTCCAGAGCTACATGCTATATAGCCACGATTCCCCGGAATTTTCAGGCCACATCCCCTAATCCACTACAACAATGTCTGACAACAAACCTACCTTGCGGTTGGGCTCCACCGCCCCAGACTTCAAGGCCGACACCTCCAACGGCCCAATCTCGTTCCACGAGTACATTGGCGACAGCTGGGCCATCTTGTTCTCGCACCCAGACGACTTCACCCCGGTGTGCACCACCGAATTGGGTGCCTTCGCCAAGTTGCAGCCCGAGTTCGAGAAGAGAAACACCAAGCTCATTGGTTTGTCTGCCAACGGCACCGAGTCGCACAAGGCCTGGATCAAGGACATTGACGAGATCACCGGCTCCAAGTTGTCGTTCCCCATTGTGGCTGACCCCAAGAGAGAGGTTGCCCACGCCTTCGACATGATCGACTACCAGGACGCCACCAACGTCGACGACAAGGGTGTGCAGTTCACCATCAGATCCGTGTTCATCATCGACCCCAAGAAGAAGATCAGATTGATCTTGGCCTACCCTGCTTCTACTGGTAGAAACACCGCAGAGGTCTTGAGAGTGTTGGACTCCTTGCAGACCGGTGACAAGCACAGAGTGACCACCCCTATCAACTGGGTCCCAGGAGACGATGTGATTGTGCACCCATCCGTGACCAACGAGGAGGCCAAGACCTTGTTCCCCAAGTTCAGAATCATCAAGCCATACTTGAGATTGACTCCTTTGGAGGTCAAGGACCAGTAGGCTTGCCGGCTGGGTATATATGGACGTAATTCTACTTATCCGTAATTCTACTTTCCGCTCTGTAGCACACGTCTCTGGCGAACGGTGGGCGCTCAATTTCGGCGGCCCATGTGGCCCAGGTTCCCTCCGCGCGGCCCCACTGGCGGGCCAACTCGCGGCGCAACCCATTGTCTGGCGCCAGCTCCAGCGGCCCGCGCAAGCCCCAGCCCGCGCCAGGCCGCGCACGTCTAGGGCCAGCCATGGCCCAACGTCTCCCACAACACATTCTTGCCACCACTCGCTGGACCGTCGCCATGAATGCATCTCTTCGGCCAGGCGCCCACGCGCTGCTGCTCCGGTCGTGCTGGCGGGTCCCGGCTCTCAGGCGCCGACCCGAGGCCCGTGCTGTCCCGCTCATTGCACCCCGTAGCCGCATCCATCGGGCGCAACACCCGCTCAAACCAGGCACCATCTACCGCTTCTCCTCCGGCGCCGAAGACTCCAAAGAGGAGCGCGAGAAGCAGCAGCGGATCACCAACCTCGGCTCCGTCACCGACCAGCTCAAGACACTCGTGCCCACGCTTCTCCAGGCGTCTCTACCCCAACATCTCCTCCTGGAGGACATCCTCCTTCGGATATGCCCTTCCCACTTCGAGCAGATCAACGCGTACTTGCCCAAGATCAAGGGCCACGTGTCCTACTATGCCGCATGCAAGGCCGTGCAAGTTGTGCTCACGTCGTTGGTGCTCAACCCGCGGACCCAGCTCCACATCGAGCTGATCCGCACCTCCCACTTTCCGGACCCCAGCTGCCTATACGCCAACTCGTGCAAGATCTTCATCCGCTGGTCGACGTGCCCCGAGGGCTGTCTGCACTTGGTCAGCGCCGTTCCTGCTGTGCCGGAAGACGGCTCACTGCCCAATGGACGTAGCCATTACACCACAAGCGCCAAGTTTGGTTCCCACGGATGGTCCAAGATCGATGCCGGCCAGATGGTGGGCCAACTGATGCTGAAGTGGTCCATCCCGGGCTCCCTTGCTGATATTGGAAAGGGCATCGTTGGGCTCCGCAAGGAAGAGTCCGCGATCGAGCGAATCATCCTGGGGGTGTTCGTCTTCGAGTTGAACGAGAACAACGACCAGATCATAGTCCACACAGTTGAGGACATGAACATCGTGGAGAGACGCCACGAGCAGAATGTCGACAACAAGCTCCGTGTGTGCTGAAGACGTCTGTTCTGTTCCTCATGTAAATATTCATTTCGTCTATATCATGTACAAAGTACCGCATTACTGGACCATAACGTACAACAGTGTGCTCAAAACAGCGGATGTAGTTTTTTGTGCTCGGTGTCACAATATCTCATTCAATGTCTCCTTCAACAGCCTTTCGTGGCCATCTTCTAGTAGCGTTAGGGCTTGTCGTGCTAAATGCAACAATTGCTCTCTGCGGTCGGAAACCTTCCCGTCCGATGCTAGTTTCTCCCACCATGTGGCATCCTTGTCCTTGATTGTGAGTTCGAGAAGGTTGCTCATGAGCTCCATCTGCTTGCTTAGCAACTCCTTGGTCTCCATGAGTGCACCTGCCATCCTGATTTGCAAGTAGAGCATCAACAACAAGACAAGCAGGAACAATGCAACCACAAGTGCGGAGGAGTTGAACCTTGTTCCCGCCGCCTTGGGCTTGGATACCCGTGCTTTGCTAGCCTTCTCCCGACTCTCCCCACTCTTAACCTCCGTGGGCTTGATCGTTGAAGCCTTTGACAGCAACCGCGGCTCGTCGGACCCGCTGTCAACATAGTGTGTTTGCTTGTCGATCTCATCGGTCAAAAGACCCACCATTTTCTTGAATACGGCCTTCTGAGCAGAGAGCGTCAGCTTCTCCACAACATTCTTGATCCACGACCGACCCGTCCACTTGATGAAGTAGGATACTCTCAAGTTCGTGGAATTGTTTTCGTCCCACGTGAGATAAAACCTAGTTTTCACCGTGAACGATCCTCCCGACGGAACGTCTGGCGTATCGGTAGAGGAAGACACAACCACGGCTTTGGTGAAGTCCAAGAGCTCAACCACTTCTCGCACTATGCATCTGGTAGACTTGGGTCCAATTGAGTACCCCAACGGCCGTTGGTATGTGTACGTACGCACTATCTGGGACTCGTCATCCTCGGCTTTGTCGAAGTCGCCGTACTCCGTGACGTCCGTGGCGCCTTGGTCCTCCAAGATCATCTTATGGAATGCTTGGTTTCTCCTGCCAAACAAAATCTCGAAAACCGCGCCAAGAGGGGCGTCGAACGATTCGTTGCCTATCTCGGTCTCCTCGTCGGGCATCTCGAACTCGCTCGGAACTGACGTGGGCTCGTGCGTGCTTGGGCCGGGGTTGTGGTAGTCGGCATCGGGCTTCATCGCCCTGTACTTGGTGTTTTTTGCTCCGTTGGAGTTGGCATCGGCACCATTTTGTGCGTCGCCGTTGGCAGCATCCTCGCTCGAGTTGTCCATGTGGCTGTCGTCCCATCTATCGTCGACGTTGTCGCCCTCGTCGATGGACATGATGTAGTTGGTCATTTTCTTGTCCGAGTCCTCGGAGGGGCTGGTCTCGCTGTTGGCAGCCAACTCCGAGATCTCCTTGCCTGTGCATGCCAGCCACACGGTTCGGATCATTTCAAAGGTGTGGTCTCGCGACAAAAAGCTGGCGAAGTTGTGCTTGGCAGCCTTGGTCTCGATAGCAATACCATTTGGAAAAAGGCCGGCGGTGGACTTCTTGTAGATGCGGATGATGTCGTCAAATGGGATGACGAGGGTGGTGACCCAGCCAAGCAAGTTGGAGTTGAAGCAGATGCAGTGTTCGGTGATGAACAAGCGGCCCTGGAGAAGGATCTCTCTGCTGATGGCACATGCAAAGTCGTCGAGGAGCCGGTCGGTCAAGTCGAGGCTCTTGAAGATCTGGTGGAACTCCACGTTGCGCTTGATCGTGGCGTACCGGTACTTTGTGTCCTTGTACTTCTCGGCGACGTAGAGCTTCGGGTCGTACTTCTGGTCCTGGTCCAAGAGGCTGAGGGTGTTGCTGGTCTTCCGTGCGTGGTTGGTCTTGCGGTAGGCGATGATCTTTGGCGAGGCGCCGCCGTTGGCCGCGTCGTGCTCGGAGCCCTGCTCGGAGCCCTGCAAAAAGTCGTCGTGGGCAGTATTGCGCTGCCATATCTTGATGGAGTCGCTCAAGTCGGTGCGCGACGGCGTCATGGGCGGGGTGTTGGACAGCCCGTCGCCCGCTAGCGCATTGGATGCGTTCTCCTTGGACATGACCGAGTTTGCGTCCTGGTGGGTGGTTTGCGGGTCGGCCGGGGCCAGCTTCAGCATGAACGCCGGCTGGAGCTTGAGCGACGTTGTGCGCTTGGAGCCGGACGCGGCCTTGGCCGCAAACGGGGTGGCGGAGCCGGGGCCCGCGAGCGGGCTCTGGAGCTCGGACGGGAGCTTGTCGGTGTCGGCGCTCGTGGCCCATTGCAAGTCATTGAGCTCGGTGCCGGCGGTGCCCAACGCCCCGTCCAATGCTAGGCTGGCGGCGGAGCTGTGGGTGTCGGAGTCCAGGTCGGCGTCCGCGGGGAGCGTCTTGATCTCGACGGGCAGGGCATCGTGCTCGGAAGAGAGAAACTCTGTCGAAGATGGCATGGAGTACGACCACTGGTCGTCTGTGTCGTCCACGTCCATGGCAGAGCAATGAGGGCGGTAGGGTAGCCTGGTAACGAGGTGGCAGCAGGGCCGGGATCGGGGGACAGCCGTGCAACCTGTGGTTGTGTTTGCGGGGCGCAACTGGGCTGGGCCGTGAGGTTTGCGGGGACTTGCTGGGTTGCGAGCAGATCACTACGCGAGCATGGAGATGTGCGACTGATAGCCAAGCACTATTTTCAGCCGCTTGCTCTCTAGGCGCATTTTTCTAGCGCCCTTCCTACAGCCGCTTTTGCTTCGGTAGGACCGTTTATTCGACAAACATCTGTCCTAATGCTAATTATCTACAGGCAAGCCAACCAGCGGCGGCCTTGCGTGTCTGACATGCATGCTGGCGGGTCTTTCTGGACCATCGCAGCACCACGGTGAGGCGCTTACTGGTTCTCGGGACGCAACTTTCTCACCTCCTTGCCGACTCTCCAGATCTCCATGTTTCTGATGGTCTCCAACTCGGTCTCCAACTTGGTTCTGTAGTCTGGGGCGGAGTTGAAGTCCAAGGATCTCTGGGTCTCGGTACCGTTCTTGACGGAGGCGTACAAGTCCTCGAACACGGGCTTCAAGGCGTCCTTGAATCTTGGGTACCAGTCCAAGGCACCTCTTCTGGCGGTGGTGGAGCATGCGTCGTACATGTAGTCCATACCGTACTTGCCGATCAAGGGGTACAACGACTGGGTGGCCTCCTCGACGGTCTCGTTGAAGGCCTCAGATGGGGTGTGGCCGTTCTCTCTCAACACCTCGTACTGGGCCAAGAACATACCGTGGATACCGCCCATCAAGCAGCCTCTCTCTCCGTACAAGTCGGAGTTGACCTCTCTCTCGAAGGTGGTCTGGTACACGTAACCGGAGCCGATGGCCACGGCCAAGGCAATGGCCTTCTCTTCGGCCTTGCCGGTGACGTCGTTCCAAACGGCGTACGAGGAGTTGATACCTCTGCCCTCCAAGAACAAAGAACGCACGGTTCTACCGGAACCCTTAGGGGCAGCCAAGATCACGTCCACGTTGGAAGGAGGCTCCACGTGGGTCAAGTCCTTGAACACGGGCGAGAAACCGTGCGAGAAGTACAAGGTCTTGCCCTCGGTGATCAAGGGCTTGATGTCAGCCCAGGTCTCGGACTGAGCAGCGTCAGACAACAAGTTCATGACGTAGGTACCCTTCTTGATGGCCTCGTGCACGTCGAACAAGTTCTCGCCGGGCACCCAGCCGTCGTCGATGGCGGCCTTCCAAGAAGCACCGTCCTTTCTGACACCAATGATCACGTTCAAGCCGTTGTCTCTCAAGTTCAAGCCCTGGCCGTAACCCTGCGAACCGTAACCGATCAAGGCCAAGGTGTCGTCCTTGAAGTACTGCTGCAACTTCTCGGTGGGCCAGTCGGCACGCTCGTGCACGATCTCCTCGGTACCACCGAAGTTGATGGTCTTGACACCACGGACGGCCAATGGGGCCGACGACTTGGCTGCCAACTTGGGCATTTGTCTGGTGGCCAATGCACCAAGGGTTCTCTTGGCGGCGATTTGCTTGGCTGCGTTAGCAGAGGCCTGGCGGGCCAAGCGGAAGGAAGTGTTTCTGAACGACATTTGTGCTGAAGTAGTTGAAGAATACGGGGAAGTGAAAATTCTTCGCACCGGGCACATTTATATATCGGAGCAATTTTTTTCTCCACGCTGCGGTGCAGGCCGGCCCTGAACCGGCGGGCGAACGGCGATCGGACAAAGCGCCGCCTAGGAGCTCTACACTGACTGCGCCGCCGCCATTTGGTACTTGCTGAGGCATGAGCTGCTTTGGCTGTTGCACCCTGTGTGATTGGGGCCATTTACCGTCGGGCGACTCGTGAGTCATAGTCGGAGTGATCCGGTTTTGGCCCGTGCACGACCACAACCAGCTGGGTGCCCTTGACTACACTGGTTGTTACTGCCCTAGTTGCCTGTCAATTCGCCCTCCACTTTCGTATCTCTCATCCTTGTAGTCTCTACTTTCCATTCTCTCCATTCCCTTGTTGTTTTTCCATGCTGTATATTGTCACCTATTTACCTCCCCAGCGCACGCTGGAACTCCCAGTAGATTCCATGCAATTCGTAAATCATTCAATAGTGACCCAGAGTCACCTTCTCTGGCTCGATCCCAATCTCCTTCTCCACCACTCGAACTTGGCTCTTCAAGGGCTCTCTTCCCTTGCCCAGCGCAACCGAGATGGGCGCAACGCTGCGGAAGCTCAAGCTCTGCATCAACTCGTCCATCTCCAAGTCGTCCATGGTATCCAAGTCGTAGTCGCACCATGACTTGGGTTGGTATGACGACTCCGTCAAAGAAGGCACGGGGATGCTGGCCGCTGCCTTGGGCACTGCGTGGATCGACACCAGCTTGTGCAGCTCTGCGCACGTCTCGTCGTCAGTGAACGACCCAGCGGTGGCGGACTTGTCCCCGATATTGAGGTCCTTGTCTTCGTCGTCCTCGCGCTCGGTCTTGCTGTCGTCTGCAAAGCCCTCCATGTCAAAAACCGACTCGTTCGGGCCCAGCTCGTGGTTCAGCAAGTCGTCGTCCCACTCGGAGTTGCTGGCGTACAACTCCTCCTCCTCCCATACGGTCAAGCCGTACTTCCAGTTGTCCTCCAAGTCCTTGATGAACTTGTCTAAGCTGCGCAGCTGTATTTTCGCGTTGTAGCTCTCCAAGTCGTCCTCGGCCCCGCCAATCTTGAGAAGGTTCATGAAGATGTCGAAGCAGTTCTTGTTCATGTCGGGGTAGATGTCGTAGAGGACCTCCTTGCGGTTGTAAAACACAAAGTTCTTGAAGTTTGTGTCGGACTCGAGCGACTTCTTCACCTCCTTCTTCTTGAGCTTGAAGTCGTCGGCCGAGCCCCAGTTCTCGCCGCAGTTGGCGCTGATGGGCGTGAAGGGGCAGGTGCCGAAGACCGCGGTCAAGAGGGTGATGCCAAACGACCAGTAGTCCGCCTGTCTGCAATCGTAGGTCTCCACCGAGATGTTTGGGTTGGAGGTGATGGGTGTGCGGAGGAAGCACTCCGGGGGCATGTACTTCTCGGTGCCCACGTTGAACACGGTGCTGTGGCGGTCGTAGGTGGCCAAGCCCCAGTCGCAGATCTTGACCCGGCCCTTGTCGGTGAACAAGATGTTCTCCGGCTTCAAGTCGCGGTGGTAGATGCCAAGCGAGTGCGAGTAGGTGAGGCCGGAGTACATCTCCTTGGCCAAGTTCCACACGTCCACCGCCCGGGGTGCGGACTTGCTCGAGTGGATGATGTCGTACAAGTCGCCGTTGGCGCAGTACTCCAATACCAACACAATGAAGTTCTCTGTGTCGAAGCTGTCGAGCAACTGGCAGATGTGCGGGTTGCCGTGGCCGAGCTTCTTCAACACAGCAATCTCATGCCTGGCCATGGCACGCACCTCCCTGGACTTGTGCATGGCCTTCATGGCCACCTGCGTGTTGGTGGTGACGTCGAGCGCCAACGTGACCTTGCCGAACGAGCCTTTCTGGATGTCGCTGAGGTACATGTACCTGCTGTTGAGCAAGAATTGCTCCTTCTCGTACGCCTCATAGCTTGTGAGGTTCCCGGCGGCTGCAGCTTCCTTGGCGGGCTCTACCGAGGCCATTTCCGGGGCGAGCAAATATGAGTCAGAGTGTATCGCGAGAGTGGTGCCAGATCAACGTGTTGAACCGGCAGAACTCCAAATCTATAAGAAGTACCCAGGTGCGAGCTTGTAGGAAGATGGTAGCAAGCTTACTGGGTCGGATCGGCAC